>CM060484.1:1012500-1173203 GCA_030544235.1 Lepturacanthus savala
ATATATATATATATATATATAATATATATATATATATATATATATATATAATATCACATTTTAAATAAATGTTTAAATAAATGAAAGTTTACTAAAATTTTTATTTGGTGAAAATTGAAAATTTACCAAAAATAACAGGATATCCTGGTCATGTGACCTCATCAATTGTGTGTCCTTCAAAATAAAAGCCTCCCTTTTCACACCTAGCTGTAAAAACAGCTTTTTATACAAATTAAGATGAGTTATATTTTATTTGTCAGTCCATGTAAAAAGTAAAACAGCATTTTCTGGTCATATGATGTGATTTATTATTTTTGTCCTTCAAAGTAAAAGACTTTTACAGCTATAAACAGTAAATCGTGCATTTTGTGCTAATACTTTTTATAATATTGAGCCAAAGTCGTTCTCCAACAGAGAGTTAATGACAGGATTGATGTCAACGTTTCTATTAAAACCAGTGATTTTAGGTGAAATCATCAATAAATAATTTATTTGACATTTGTAGGAAAAATAAATTTATGAATAAATTTATTTCATAGTTTTTTTTCACATCTTCAAAGGATTTTGTTGCACAAACAAACAAAAACAACAACAATATAGATTGATAATTAAATTAAAAACTACCGATAATAATTTAACGACATTTTGATTGACAGACGCCATCTAGTGGCCGTCAGGAGTAAATACACACATTTATATTTATATATTTATATTATATAAATTGACAACTTCATATATTAGGATGTGGAGCGTTGGCTGGATGCATAAATGACAAAAAAATTAAAAAACTATTTTTTTATTTACGGTTGTCGTGGTGTTGCCATGGCGACGGAGGTTTAGGAGACGTTAAACCACAGCAGCGTCGCTCCATTAAAACACAAGTAGATTTTAACTGTGATTTAATTTAATTTTTAACTGATTCATAGAAAGCAGCAGATTTAGAAATAAAAATCTCCTCTGGGTCGATGTGGAGCAAAAAATCTTTTTTTAAGTAAACGATGTGTTTATTACTGGAAATAAATATAGGTTTAGTTTGTTTTTCCTCCATAATTTATATTAAATGTGTGTGTGGTTTTTTTTAAAGATCTTTTTCATGCATATTTATATGTTTCCTGTTTTAAACCAACAACAGGAGACCTGGGATCCTGGTTCTCATCAATGATGCAGACTGGGAGCTGATGGTGAGGAGTGTGTGTGTGTGTGTGTGTGTGTGTGAGAGACAGTGTGTGAGTGTGTGTGTGTGTGTGTGTGTGTGAGTGTTTGTGTGTGTGTGTGTGTGTGAGTGTGAGTGTGAACATACATTACAATTTAATTTTCATCTCTTTTAACCCATTGAAGCCTATAAACCTTTAAGTCTATGAGTCGTTTTATATTTAAAATTAAAAAAAATCAAATTACACAAAAGGTTTTAATCAAATAATTAAATTTTCCAACTACTTCCTGTCACATGACGTCATCAACTTCCTCCTGAGAACATGGAGAAGACAAACCCTCCAGAAAGAGTCGGTTTATTTAGATTATTAGGATTTTAAACCCATTAAACCCAATCTATTTAATCATTTAAGTCTATAGAATACAACATCATTTATGGGCAGATTTGTGTAAACAGCAGCTGTAACAGTCATTAAAAATTAAAATGCTGTTTAATGCAAAGGAAAGAGGAGAAAATGGAAAATAATAGATGCATAAGATGATTTATCTGATATAATAATATGCAGTAAATGTTTTTTTTAAAGAAACGTGTTAACATTCATGCTGCAACAACGTCCTCATAAAACACTCGTATGGACGTGTGTCTGTGTGTGTGTGTGTGTGTGTGTGTGTCTGTGTGTGTGCGTGTCTACGTGTGTGTGTGTGTGTCTGTGTGTGTGTGTCTGTGTGTGTGTGTCTACATTTTAAACCTGTGCATTAATTTATTTTCAGTCGTTTCTATAACATGGGACAGCTTCATCCTCAGCTCTCCTACATTTCTCCTACATTTCTCATATATTTCTCGTATATTCGTGTATTTAAACAACGTCTGACGCTTCAGTTTGAATCAGCTGATTCAATCACAGGATTCAACACATTAAATGAGACGTTTGTCATTGATGGATCAGACAGAACCAGAGGAGGATGCACGGATCAACATGAGTCAACGCTGGTGTTTTCTCTTTGATTCCTTCGTACAAACGTGTGTTTTCCTGTGTTTTATGCTCAGGGTGAACTGGACTATCAGCTCCAGGACCAGGACAACGTGGTTTTTATTTCTACGCTTCATGGAGGATAAAATCTAAAACACATCCTCAGATTCAGCCTTTTTTTTTTTTCCTCCTCCACGTCTCAGTAAAACGTCGTCCTATTGGTCGCCGCGGGGACGAGGTGATTGATGCGGCTGCATCGTCCTATTGGTCGCCGCGGGGACGAGGTGATTGATGCGGCTGCAGGAAATGATGAGAATTCAGAGAAAATAATAAGAGACGTGAATCCTGGATGTAAATACTGAACCGAGTCTGCAGCGTTTGACCTTCTGTGGAGGTAAAACCACCTCCAGCTCAGTGGGAATAGAAGGAAATCATCAAACTGTGGAGCAGCAACGTGGTTTCTCTATTTCTGTCGTTAACCGCCTCAATTTTTCTTTTTTTTTTGTATTTTCCTTCACTAATTAATGCATTTTTTTAATTCTAATTAAATATTTCCCTCACAAAATGTATGCAATTAGATTTATTTTTTATTCTAATTGCATTTTTTAAAATATTTTCCCTCACAAAATGATTTTTTTATTCTAATTAAATATTTTCCCCTCATGAAATTAATGCAATTTGATTTTTTTTGTTCTAATTGCATTATTTAAAATTTTTCCCTCCCATTATTAATGCAACTAGACTTTATTTTATTATAATTGCATTTTTTTTTAATAAATATTTTCCCTCAAAAATTAAAGCGATTATTTGTTTTGGTGTTTTTTGTGAATGTGCCTGATTTTTTACATTTATTTTATTTTTTTTATATAGAAATAATTGCTGTCCATTATAATTCCTGCTGTTAAACTCTTAATTAAAACGTGTATTTCCTGTTATATATGTAATAAATGGACATTTAAACAATTGTGGAGCAATGAAATAAAGATTTAAAACTATAATTATTCACTTTTACTCTTTTCTTTAATTCACAAACAGCATTTTTTAATATTTACAGTTAATATATTTCCTGCTAATTAAATATAAAGTGTTAATTGTCGTGTTCACAGAATATAATTAAATTAAATATAATTAAATTCTTACTGTTCACATGAAGCTGCATCAATAAGAATAAAATAAATTATTAAAGTTCAAATAAAATGGGTCAAATAACAGTTAATATAGAATATAAATATAAATTATAAAGCTATATATTTATATATATTTACACAGAATGATGTCATCCAGGCATCGACACACACACACACATATATATATATATATATATATATATATATATATATATATATATATATATATATATATATATATATATATATATATATATATATATATATATATATATATATATATAACAGATATTTACAGGGAATGAGCAGAATAAAATGATATTAAATGTTTAAATGTTAATTTTGTCCAATGTCATATTTATTATAATTATTATATCCTACATTTACTGTTTAAATTATCTCTATAAAAAAAAAACTTTATTTAAATTTTTTTCTAGCGTGGATCTATAATGTGATGCACACACACACACACACACACACACATATATATATATATATATATATATATATGTATATTAATGATTTGTACTATAAACAGGCAGATTATCTACAGATATTTACAAGTAACGTGCAGAATAAATTATGCAAATGCAGATGTTAAAACGTAATTTTGTCCCATTTTATAATTGTTATAAATATTATTGTTTCATAAATCCAACATTTACTTTCTCTGTTTTAAATCATCTGTATAAAAAACCTTTTTATTTAAATTATTTAATTATTTCCCTGCATGGATCTATAATGTACCTCTGCATATATATATATATATATATATATATATATATATATATATATATATATATATATATATATATGTCCACTTATTGAGAAATACACGTTTAAACCTGTTGAAACTAATAGTGTAATATTAAAGTGTAACAGCAGGAATTATAATTCTGTACAGAAATTATTTCTATAAAAAAACTAAAACAAATAAAAACATTAATTTTGTGAAGGAAAATATTTATTTAAAAAATGCAATTAGAATAAAATAAAGTGTAGTTTTATTAATAACATTTAAATAACAAATCCAACATTTACTGTTTTAAATTATCTGTATAAAAAAAACCTTTTATTTAAATTATTTCCCAGGATCTATAATGTGTGTGTGTGTGTGTGTGTGTGTGTGTGTGTGTGTGTGTGTGTGTGTGTGTGTGTGTGTGTGTGTGTGTGTGTGTGTGTGTGTGTGTGTGTGTGTGAGGTTGGATCATCCCTGGTTGATGTTTCTGATGGATCTGATCAGCTCAGTGATCACAGCGCAGTTTGAGGTGATTAGAAAAGACTTGAGGGAGATTTTTACCGTTTTAACTCAGCTGGAATATTCATCAGTGTGTGTGTGTGTGTGTGTGTGTGTGTGTGTGTGTGTGTGTGTGTGTGTGTGTGTGTGTGTGTGTGTGTGCGCTGCGGGAGGTCGCCTCTCGCCTCCCTCCGGGTTCCTTCTCCTCTCAAACAGCCCGCGGCTAAAACCTCAAACCCTTTTCTCGCTTGTCCGATTTGCGCCGCGAAACCGACCGATAATAGTTGTAGAGCAGAAATAAAAGGAAATGTTAATGAAGCAGAGGATGAAGCTGCTGCTGCAGCTGGAAACACGTGAATTCACGCTGCAACCTGTTAGTGCTGCTGCATGTGGATGTTCTGCAGCCTTATTATGGTCTGTCCTACTTCTACACTGTGATTCCTGCAGAGTTTGGACAATAAACTGGGCCTGAACAACAGGAGGCATGCTGACCTGGACACACACACACACACACACACACACACAACACACTCACACACACACTCAGCTACAACGTCAGATTTATTTTAAAACATTTTAATTTGTTGCTGCAACTAAAACTCATTAAATCCTGAATAATCTGCATGAACATTTTGGATTATTCTCTAAAAACGTCTCATTCTATTAATTTCACTTTATTTCTTTTTATTTAACACGTGTCTGGTTTATTTGCTTCGTGTTTCTTTACATTTCAGACACATTTTCTCTGTAAAGCTTCATTTCTGCTGCAGACTCGTCATAAAAATACCGGTTAAGTTGCACAAACTAATAAAATCTGACTTTTTTATCCCAGAAAAAACGCTGTTAATTATAAATATGTTGCATCAAACCAGCAAGAAGTTGATAATTAAACGTTAATTATAAGAAACTCGTTCCTGTAAAATAAAAAGAATCAATATTTTTGCAGAAAAAAAACTCTAAATGTTCAAATAATAATAAATTTAATGCTTTAAATATTCTGGAACATGCATTAATGCACAGGAGGAAACGTGTGTGTGTGTGTGCGTGTGTGTGTGTGTGCGTGTGCGTGTGTGTGTGTGTGTGTGTGTGTTCTATAAATTAAAGGCTGAATCTATAATTGAGAATAAAACGAGACAAACTAGATTTCCAGTATTTTAGCTGATAAAACATATTCATTTCCTTAAAAAGCATCATTTTATTTCACTGTCGTGTCTTTTTTTCATTATTTATCAGTAATGTTCATTTAAAACCTTTAATATATTTTATCACTACATAATAATAATAATTGCATGAAGTTTTTTAAGGATTTAATGATTTTAAAGCATCGAATTTGTCCCACGTGACGAGTCTGAGCAGCTTTAAGCATCAGGCCTTTGCTGCTTTAACGTGTTTACGTTAAAATGCGTTTTAATCGTGTTCTAACTAATATTTGCTGCTGCATCTGATTCACAGCATTAACAGGCTGCTGATAAACACATGTCTGAGTAATTTAGAGGTTGTTTTACTTCTGCAGCCTCGTGCATGTACCGACTGACTTTTAAAGCTGAAATCCTGCAGATAATAAATGAACAGATGCAGAAATGAAAGCGGAGCATTCAGGCCTTTAACTCGCAGCGTTTTCTACTATTTGCTGAAGGCATCGATACATCGACGTCTCCTTCAGTCGATTTTTACCATTAAAACAAACAGTCTTGATTAGATTCTTCGACAAAAGTGTAAATACCAATCGGGCCAAAACCGAATGAGAAAAAAACACATAAGATGAGGCAGAAGAAGGTTTTTCCTCCACTTTTATTGGCCCCAACGCGTCTTTTTTCCTCCTTCATTATAAAACAAGAGTGTTTCCTGTTTGTTTTCTTACCTGAAAATGAGACAGTTACAGAGTAAAGGGGTAAATCCCCTGAAGGCCTCCTATAAGCCTCCTTTTGTCGCTTTCTTTTTTTTTGAGGCCTAACGCGTCCTGGACGTGGCGTCTGGCCAAAAAAAGCAGCAAAGTGATGAATGTGAATCCGCAGCAAACAGATGTCCAGACACAATTCTTGGGGATGAATCGCAGAGTTTACCTCAAGAATTGCGTTTGGACAATCAGCCGCTAAAGACCCGATCCTTCAAAATAAAATGCGAAAATGACATAAAACGAGGATTGTGCTGTTTCTGCTGCACCTGCTGCTTCCTGCTGGAGAAATAAATAATGGCCTTTGACAGAAGCCTATTGACTGGGCGGCTGACACCACAACTGTTGTCTTTTTGCCTTTTTTTGCGTTATTTCTGGACATTTGGCTGCAGCAGCGTCGAGGATTCTCTGGTTTTTATCAGCTGTTGCAGCAGGAAACTAAACATCAAGAGAAATGATTCTAATAATAAAGCTCGTTGTGCAACTTCTACCCCTCCCCTCTAAAAATATAAAGTAGTACATCCCAAACCTGCTCACATTCCCTAAATGTCACTGGACTGATGAGAAAACTCCGTCTGTCTCTGCTTTTCTGTTTTGTGCATCACTTTCTGACTTAGTTTCCTGTTAAATCACCTGCTTCCTGCTTCTTATTCAACCGAATTCTTGCATTTGCTCCAGTTGTAAAGTTATAAAAAGCCCAGAAACTCCGTCCACATTTGTTCTCTGGGCCCTTTAAGATGGCTGAAACCGCAGCTTTAAGTAAAATGTCATCAGCACCTGCTTCAGCAGCAGAAAAACACTCACACACACACAAACCTGTTTCTAAAACCAAAAAGATAAAGAATCAAATGCATCAACAGGACTTTTTGTCATTTTACAGGAAGCTGTTTCTGCACCTGTTCGGAGTCTATTTAAGAGGAAAAAGCTTCAAGATGCAAAAATAAAAAAATAAAAAGGGGGAAACAGCTGGAGGTTTGACGGTGTTTCCTCTGATGATGAAGCCGAAAATGTAAAAAGAAAAAAGGTAAAAAAGGAGAAAAAAAAGGAAAACCCCTTTTTTTAGTTCCTGGTGGTGCGTCCTTGGTCCAGTTCCCACAGACCGGCGCGTCCTGTCGCTGCTGCTGCGTCCGGACGAGATGGATGGAGGCAAATTAGGAGGAAAAAAAGGAGGAAAAAAGGAGAAAAATGAGGGAAAAAGGTGTAAAAACCAGGAGGCTGAGGAGCAGCGTGTTACTCCGCCGGACGCCGCTCCGCGTCCTTCCTCCGCGGCTCTTACGCACCGACTGATGCTGCTGGTGACTGGTTGGTTGGTTGATGCGCGGCTGGATGCGTGTCTCTCTGCCCTCCTGCTCCTGGCGTTTTCTTATCACGCCGCTCCAACAATAAACGCCGCGGCGGCCGCGACGCAAGGCGGAGAAAGAGGAGAAGGAGGAGGAGGAGGAGGAGGAGGAGGAGGAGGAGTGGAGAAGGTCCTCGCTTGGTACTGAATTTGAATAACACCACGGGGTGATAAATGTCCATTGTACTGCTTAAGTAATGAATCTCGCCTGTCCTCTATGTCACGCACACGCACACACACGCATACACACGCACTCACGCACGCGCGCGCACGCCAGCAGCTGCGATGAGGAACCAGCAGCTCCTCTTAAAGACACAACAGCCCCATTTTCCTCCCAGAGATTACAATCCCCGGCCTGTTTACTCTGTGACGTTTAATGTTTCTGACTTTAGTGCAAAGCTGTGACCAGGCACTGGCGCATAAAGCGCTGCTTTTAGCGCCAGGAGCAGCGCCATTCCCGCAGCGGAGAGTGTTACAGGAGCTCTGTGTTTGGAGGAGATGAGAGAATGATGTGACAGGGACAGAGGAGCGGTTGTCTCATCAACATATTTATAATAATACAACTTTATTTATATATATAGAGAGAGAAATACGATCAACTGTTCATATTTTACTGTTTAGTTAAAAAATGTTTTACTTTAAAGGACAAAAAACCCCAATAATCACATCATATGACCAGAAAATACCGTTTTACTGCTTTTACATGGACTGTTTCCAATGTAGAGGATTAAACACATAGAACATTCTATGCAACAACAACAGGAAAGATGCTACATTACTTCTATAAAAGGTCCTGAAGAGTCTAATAACTCCTGTTGTGTTAAATGTTTACAGTTTCTCTTTTTTCCACTTTATCACGAAAATGCGTAAAATACGCACCTGTTCCATGACGTCACCATTTGGAAACACCTTGAAGATTTTGTCTTATTTTTCTTTATATATATAAATAAAGTTGTATTTTATTAATATCGTTGTGGGACAACTTTATTTATATATATGGAGAAAAATAAAACAATATATTCATGGTGTTTCCAAATGGTGACGTCATGGAACAGGTGCGTATTTTACGCATTTTCGTAATAAACTATGAAAAAAGAGAAACTGCAAACATTTAACACAACAGGAGTTATTCGACTCTTCTGGACTTTTTATACAACTAATATTGCTTCTTATTTGTTGTTGCATGTAATTATCTCTCAAACATTTGATGGAAAATAGTTTTTTGATAAATTATAATATTATAATTTAATTTTAAACAGAGTTGTAGCGACTACATTAAATCACCACAACTTAAACATGTTGAACTAACATGAAACAACAACAGGAAAGATGCTAAATTAGTTCTATAAAAAAGTCCAGAAGAGTTTAATAACTCCTGTTGTGTTAAATGTTTGCAGTTTCTCTTTTTTTTCCACTTTATCATAGAAATGCGTAAAATACGCACCTGTTCCATGACGTCACCATTTGGAAACACCATGAAAATTGTCTTATTTTTCTCTCTATATATAAATAAAGTTGTATTTTTTATTAATATCTTTGTGGAACAACTTTATTTATATATGGAGAGAAATAAAGACAACATTTTCATGGCTTTTCCAAATGGTGACGTCATGGAACAGGTGCGTATTTTACGCATTTTTAATGAAAGGTTTAGTGGAAATAAAGCAACACAACAGGATTATTAGACTCTTCTAGTCTCCTTATAGAACTAATATTTCTTCTTATTTGTTGTTGTAATAATAGATTTTTATTATTCTGAACTTTTTATTGAACTAATTTTGCATCTTTTTCATTTTTCCATCCAAATAATTCTGTTCAGTGACATAAATGTAAATCTGCTGCGTCACTGTGACTTAATGATAAGGAGTAAATCCAACATAACTTTTACATGTTAGTTCAACATGTTTGATTTATTAAACTAGTTTGTTATAATTGGATGGAAACATGAAAAAAAACGCTAAATTAGTCTAATAAATATAAAGAGTCTAATAACTCATGTTGTGTTGCATTTAACAGTTTCTCCTTTTTAACACTTTATAATAAAAATGCATAAAATACACATGTTTAACCCTCTACTGCATAATGTACCTGGAGGTAAATATTCTTTTTGTCCTTCAAAATAAAAGATTTTTACAACTAATCATGAAATTAAATGATAGTGAAAATCTTTCAACCTCCAGTTATGAGATAACGATGCTCACATGTTAAATGTCCACCAGCAATAGGGATATCCTAGTCATGTGACCTCATAAATTGGCATTCCCTTCAAAATAAAAGCCCTCCTTTCACACCAAACTGTAAAAAACTAAAATTTTATATCAAGATATGAAGATAAAGTAGTCGTTACTGTATAGAAACACTAAATAATAGAGTTGATGATGAAACAGCTGTTAAACTCCAACATGTTGGTCGTGTGACGTCTTTATAAATATATATTTATTTATATTTATTTATTTATTATAGGTTTGACTCCATGCGTCTCGATGGAAACAGGAATTCAGATGAAATCCGTCCTCATGTGGTGCAAATCAGCACTTTTTCAATGCTGCGTTTGCGCTGCAGCTTTTTTTGATGCTCTCTCTCTCTCTCTCTCTCTCTCTCTCTCTCTCCCTCTCTCTCTCTCTCTCTCTCCCTCTCTCTCTCTCTCTCTCTCTCTCCCTCTCTCTCTCTCTCTCCCTCTCTCTCTCTCTCCCTCTCTCTCTCTCTATAATAAATCATCCTGACTGATCCCGCCCTCCTTTTCATGTCTCTGAAGAAGCAGAGTTAACCTCTGCTGCTCCATGGAGCCGTACCCCCCCCCCCCCCCCCCCCCCCCAGCTCCACCCGCCCTCATTCATCCAGACGGTCACTCATTCATTGCATTGCTCTTTTTTTCCTCTTTTCTTTTTTTTTATTTGGAGTGGTGAAAGGCAAACCCCCCCCCCCTCCATCCCCCCCCCCCCCCCCCCTCCATCCTGATCCCTCTCTGTTTTCTCTGCCTTTTCATGCCCTGACTCCTCCAGAGGCGGGAAAACCCCCGACTAAGTCAAGAGGTTCCACTTCCCCTCCTCCCCCGACTCCTCTCACTTTCAGGTTTTTAAAGAATCACACTTTCACTTCCACAGGTTGTTGTGTTGTTACTTTCTGTTAATTCTATAAAATATAAAGACCAGAGAAGCATCTGCTGCAGGATGCTGGGCTTTGATGCTGATTCATGGCTTTAAAGCTGCAGACGGCTCCACAAGTTGCTGCTGCTGCTGCTGCTAATACTGCTGCTGCTGCTGCTGTTACTGCTGCTGCTACTGCTGCTGCTGCTCTTACTGCTGCTGTTGCTACTGTTACTGCTGCTGCTGCTGCTGCTGCTACTGCTGCTGCTGCTGCTGCTGCTGCTGCTGTTACTGCTGCTGCTGCTGTTACTGCTGCTGCTGCTGTTACTGCTGCTGCTGCTGTTACTGCTGCTGCTGCTGCTGTTACTGTTACTGCTGCTGCTGCTACTGCTGCTACTGCTGCTGCTGCTGCTGCTGCTGCTGCTGCTACTGCTGCTGCTGCTGCTGCTGCTGCTGTTACTGTTACTGCTGCTGCTGCTGCTGCTGCTGCTGCTGCTGCTGTTACTGCTGCTGCTGCTGTTACTGTTACTGCTGCTGCTGCTACTGCTGCTACTGCTGCTGCTGCTGCTGCTGCTACTGCTGCTGCTGCTGCTGCTGCTGCTGTTACTGTTACTGCTGCTGCTGCTGCTGCTGCTGCTGCTGTTACTGCTGCTGCTGCTGTTACTGCTGCTGCTGCTGCTGTTACTGTTACTGCTGCTGCTGCTACTGCTGCTGCTGCTGCTGCTGCTGCTGCTGCTACTACTGCTGCTAATACTGCTAATACTGCTGTTACTGCTGCTACTGCTACTGCTGCTGCTGCTGCTAATACTGCTAATACTGCTGCTACTGCTGCTGCTGCTGCTGCTGCTGCTACTGCTGTTACTGCTGCTGCTGCTGCTGCTGCTGCTGCTGTTACTGCTGTTGTTACTGCTGCTGTTACTGCTGCTGCTGTTACTGCTGCTGCTGCTGCTGCATCTGGGATTCATCAGAGAACTAATGATGCTTTTGTTGTTTTTTCTTCTTTAAGTAGTTTTCAGGTGAATAAATTTTATGCAACTTTGAGATAAAGCATTAAAAACAGTTCCTGGTATGTGTTTATTCACAAAGGCTGCATCTAAAACCATAGAAACTAACCAGTAGCTACTACTAGTTAGCATCACTACCTACTAACCAGTAGCTGCTACTAGTTAGCATTGCCACCTGTTAACCAGTAGCTACTACTAGTTAGCATCACTACCTACTAACCAGTAGCTGCTACTAGTTAGCATCACTGCTACTAACCAGTAGCTACTACTAGTTACTAGTTAGCATCACTGCTACTAACCAGTAGCTACTACTCCAACACCACAGTAGTATCTTCTATGTAGGACGTTAGCCAGTAGAAGGAACAATTCTGACGTACTACAGCAGCCATCTTGGCCGTACTACAGCGGCCATCTTGGCTGTACTACAGCGGCCATCTTGGCCGTCCTTTGAACCCGGATGCTCAACTCCAGCACCATCAGGGAAAGTCCTTTTTTTTCTAAACTTCATTTCCTCATTTTGAGTCGTGAACTCTTTCAGGTTTAATTCAGCAACAAAACTATTAAAGGTTAAATAGCGTCGCTAACAAAGAGGATCGGACCTCTACGGAGCATGTGATTGAAGCGAGGCCTTTTAGCCCAGCGGCTTTCCTGGTGGTGGTGGTGTATAGTCTTGGTGTGTGTGTGTGTGTGTGTGTGTGTGTGTGTGTGTGTACACACTGAAACAGTAGGAACAGTAGGGGACTAGCAGGGGCCACTCCATTCACAAATCAATGTTTAACCCGCTGACTAAAAGGCCTGGCGGGGGACGGGAGGCCATGAAACCGTCCTGTAGAGAGACGGAGGACAAAGGAGGAGCAGGGGCTCCTTCAAATAAACCTCCTCCGGTGAAGGAATCACGGCTGTAGAGGAGGAACAGGACAGGAGTTAAAGGCAGAGGAAACTCTGTGGCAGGAGGACGTTTATAGGTCAGTGACTAATAACGTTAGAAAGTTAAAAACTCTGATCTTTTTTAAGGAAAAATCAGAATTTTGTGTGATTTTTTTGACACGAAATTCCAAAAAAATAGATACATTTTAAATATATAATCCACCTAGAATATACAACTAGCTGATATGATGTGTATTTAATTATTTAAAACCTTTTATTGCATGAAATATTATTTAGACATGGTAAAAAAACAAAAAACGATAGTTTCCTGCTATTTAATTCAGCATATTTGCATAACCCTCTATTACACAGTGTTTCCATATGCCAACAATGACTTTATCTTAATTTTTCTAAAAAGCTGTGACATAAAATCTGTTTTTACAGTTAGGAGTGAATAGGAGGCTTTTATTTTGAAGGACATACAATCTATAAAGTCACATGACCAGGATATCCCTATTGCTGATGGACATTTTAACATATTTTATTCAGAATTTTGTAAATTTTCACCAAATAAAACATTTAACTCATTATCTGAGGTTAAATAAACTTTACATTTGATTCAATTTAGATATTATTGTTTTTCTAATATGCAAAAATAGATTTGCATATGCAAATGTGTAAAAATTCCATGGACTTACATCATGAAACTACCCTGAGACAATGTTTACTACTTTTATTCTTATGTTTCTTTAAATATTTCTATTATTTAGGCCATTTTAAGAAATAAAAACATTATTTTACCCTGTTTTATTTCATGCATTAAAGGGTTAAAAGATTAAAATAACCCTCTCAGATCAATGCACATCTGAGTTCGTCCTGCTGCTTTGACCATTAGACCCTCCTCACCACACACACACACACACACACACACACACACACACACACACACACACACACACACACACACACACACACACACACACACACACACACCTTCCCCCCAGAATTCTTTGACAGTCGCTGCTCTGTTGCTCGGCAACGAGGCGACGGACAGCGTCATCCAGGGAGAAGATGAGATGCTGAGAAATGTGAACAGGAGGTCACTGATGTAGAAACGAGTAAATTAATGTCATTAAAAGACGCTGAAACACACGTTTACCTGTAAATAAGTGTTTGGTTTAACCCTAAACACCTGAAAACAGATGGTTTAACTCTGGAAAAGGTTTTAAGATATAAAAAAACCCTGAAAAACTGTTTTTATTCGTCACATTTGACATTTCGTGTCAAAATAAAAGTGATTTTTGGTATAAATGGACTTTTAAATAACAAGAAACCAACATAAACACACAATATACATTTAGAGACTATTTCATAGTGTTTCCATATCTCTGCAGTTACTTTATCTTCAGTTTTATAGAAAGCTCTGATAGAAAAGCTATGATTTTTACCAATGGGGCTTTTATTTTGAAGGGAATACTATTTATGAGGTCACATGACCAGGATTTCCTGTTTGCTGATGACATTTAACATGTGAGCATCATCATTTTGTGTTTTATTCAGAATTTTGGAAGATTTTCACCAATTAAAACAATATTTGAGGAAAGAAAACTTCATTTTATTTATTTATTTGTTTGTTTGTTGTTGTTTACATTTAATCTGATTTAAAATAGATTCGTTGATTTACAGAGCATCAAACTACGTTTACTTTTATTTGAATATATTTATTATTTAAGCTGTTTTAAGTAATAAAAACATTGTGGATGATATAAAAACACAGATTATACAATACAGAATATAGAATATAGAACGATTTATTCTTTATAAATGAAAATAAACATTATTTAATGTTTAATATAAAATATCAGACATGGAGTCTCCATCTGATGCTGTAGCTGCAGCATTTATTCATTTATTCATATGGAATCCAATGAATTTGTTGCTTTTCTGTGGTTATTTGAACTAAATAATGATTTTAAATTAATATTCATCTAATTATTGGACATTTTCACCTTTAATCCTTCAGTTTATTACAAAAACATATTAACACGAATAGAAAATAATCAAAAAATAAGATTAAATTGACTTTTATTTTTGAAGTTACCAACAGTCCTGATGTTTTATTGATGCTGTTTCATATTCATGAACCAGGTAATGAAATCCCACCTGATGATGTCATTGCAGCAGCGTCTGGTCCTGACTAAATGCTGGAGTCCAAACACGAACTAGATGGATGCAGCTACTTCCTGTTTCTGTGTTTTAGTCCAATAAAACATCATGTTTCATGTTATTATAATAATAATAATATATTATATTAAATTATTATTATTATAAATAATAAAATATCAGCTACACTAAAGCTAAAATAAATAAATAAATAATTCTGAAACCACCATAAATAATATTTTTGTTAAAATCCATAAGAAATGTAAGTAAAAATAATAATAATAATAATTAATTATGAATATAAAATATCAGCTACACTAAAGCTAAACAAATAAATAAAATAATAATAATAATAGGCTAATATTATTAATAATAATAATAATAATTAATAATAATAGTTAATAATTATTTTTAAAAATCAGCTAACACTAAAGCTAAAAAATAAGAAGAATAAATATAAGAAAATAAAAGAAATATAGATAATAATAATAATAAAAATAAATATATAAATAAATAAAAAGAAAAGAAAATAGTTCCTAAATGTCAGCTACACTGGAACAAAATAAAGCAAAATTAAAATAAAAAAATAAATAAATAAAAATGAAAAACTTCTGAACCAAACTTCAGAATAAAAGACAACCTTTGGTGACAATGATGAGCAACAAGCAATAGGGATATCCTGGTCATGTGACTGCATAAATAGTATGTCCTTCAAAATAAAAGCCCCATTTTCACACCTAACTGTAAAAACATAGATTTTATATCCTAGCTTTTAATAAAAATGAAGATAAAGTAACTGTTTCCATACATCAACACTGTATAAATGTGATAAATTCCCATTGACTTACATCATGTTACTACTTCTTATTTGAACATATTGATTATTTAGGCCACTTCAACCAATGCAACCCTTCTTTTTTCCAGGTCTCAGTGTTATTTCCTGCAGTCGAGGGTTAAATGGTGCAGACTTCAGCCTCCAGAGACGTGTTCTGGGACGTGGGAGGAGTTTCTGAGCTGCTGAGTAAGAAGAAGGAGTCGGGATCAGAGGCTGAGTGACGGGTATCGACCCCCCGGCACGTCTGAGCTGATGCTATTGATTATCAGCACAGCAGAGAGGTCTGAGAGAATGTCACAACTCTGCTGCTGCTGCTAACACTGATGCTGATGCTATTGATTATCAGCACAGCAGAGAGGTCTGAGAGAATGTCACGACTCTGCTGCTGCTGCTGCTAACACTACTGCTGATGCTATTGATTATCAGCACAGCAGAGAGGTCTGAGAGAATGTCACGACTCTGCTGCTGCTGCTAACACTGATGCTGATGCTATTGATTATCAGCACAGCAGAGAGGTCTGAGAGAATGTCACGACTCTGCTGCTGCTGATGCTAACACTGATGCTGCTGCTGCTAACACTGATGCTGCTGCTGCTAACACTGATGCTGCTGCTGCTAACACTGATGCTGCTGCTGCTAACACTGATGCTGCTAACACTGCTGCTGCTGCTAACACTGATGCTGATGCTGCTGCTGCTGCTAACACTGCTGCTGCTGCTGCTAACACTGCTGCTGCTGCTGCTGCTGCTAACACTGCTGCTGATGCTGCTGCTGCTAACACTGCTGCTGATGCTGCTGCTGCTAACACTGCTGCTGATGCTATTGATTATCAGCACAGCAGAGAGGTCTGAGAGAATGTCACGACTCTGCTGCTGCTGCTAACACTGCTGCTGCTAACACTGCTGCTGCTGCTGCTAACACTGATGCTGATGCTGCTGCTGCTGCTAACACTGCTGCTGCTGCTGCTAACACTGCTGCTGCTGCTGCTGCTGCTAACACTACTGCTGATGCTATTGATTATCAGCACAGCAGAGAGGTCTGACAGAATGTCACGACTCTGCTGCTGCTGCTAACACTGATGCTGCTGCTGCTAACACTGATGCTGCTGCTAACACTGCTGCTGATGCTGCTAATGCTGCTGCTGATGCTATTGATTATCAGCACAGCAGAGAGGTCTGAGAGAATGTCACGACTCTGCTGCTGCTGCTAACACTGATGCTGCTGCTAACACTGCTGCTGCTGCTAACACTGCTGCTGCTGCTGCTAACACTGATGCTGATGCTGCTGATGCTGCTGATGCTGCTGCTAACACTGCTGCTGCTGATGCTAACACTGCTGCTGCTGCTAACACTGCTGCTGATGCTGATGCTGCTGCTGCTGCTGTTACTGCTGCTAATGCTGCTGCTGCTGCTGCTGCTGTTACTGCTGCTGCTGCTGCTGTTACTGCTGCTGCTGCTGTTACTGCTGCTGCTGCTACTGCTGCTGCTGCTGCTGCTGCTGTTACTGCTGCTGCTGTTACTGCTGCTGCTGCTGTTACTGCTGCTGCTGCTACTGCTGCTGCTGCTGCTGCTGCTGTTACTGCTGCTGCTGCTGCTGCTGCTGTTACTGCTGCTGCTGATGCTGTTACTGCTGATGCTGCTGCTGTTACTGCTGCTGCTGCTGCTGCTGCTGCTGCTGCTGCTGCTGTTACTGCTGATGCTGCTGCTGTTACTGCTGCTGCTGCTGTTACTGCTGCTGCTGCTGTTACTGCTGCTGCTGCTGCTGCTGCTGCAACCAGGGAAATACACTAAGACTAAAGACTAATATCATAATAACATTAACAGGTGGAAATGATTGAATTCAAGGTTTTAATTCACTAAAATCACAAAAAAGCCTAAATAATTAATTTATATATTTTATAATTTCTATACAGATTTATTAATATTAACCTTAAAAAGGCAGAAAAGCATCACATTAACTAGAATTATCTTATTCCACTGGCAGATAATTCATCTAAGATGATTTTACTTCCTGATTTGGGTCAATTTGGTCTCGTTTTAACAAAATAAAATGGATATTTATTTAAAATAATATCAAGAAAATCAAGAAAAAGAGCCTAAAGTGTGGAGATATTCAATTAATTAAATATCAATTAATCATTTCAGACATATTTATAATATTTGATGTTTGAATTTGATGATTTTCTCACTTTTTTTGGTAATTTGACCAAAATCAAGACATTTATGGCATGAAATTTAGAGATAAAATGGATTAAAATCAAGAGAAAAACCTGAAATAATGTAAATTATCAGTCAGGGTTTAATATCGGGTTTAAGGTGAAATTAATTATTTCAGCCATTTTTCAAGCATAAAAAGGTAAATAACAAATAATTCAATGTGTTTTTCTGCCTTTTTCAGGTTTTTTTGCTCTAATATTGATATTTTTATTCAATAAATTGAATAGTTTAACACTTTAGACTCTTTTTTATTAAGAACATGTTTGTCTTTTGGAAAAATAAATGAAATTAGATGAATTATCCACCAGATAATTTATGTTTAATCATTAATTCAGAGCATTTTGATCATCAATTAATAATTTCGGCCATTTTTAAGCTTCCTGAATGTGATTTTCTACCTTTTTCAGGTTTATTTACACTAATATTGATATATTTATTCAATAAATTGAATAGTTTAACATTGATTTAGACCAAATTGACCCAAATCAGGAAAAAAAGATGAATTATCTTCCAGTGGAATCAGTTAATTCATGATTATTCAGTTATTCAAGAGGCTGAAAATAATTCTGAGAATTCTCAAAATTGATATTCAATAAATTTAATAACTCACTTTCAGTATTTTTCAACATTTCATAGAATAAATGATTGAGAAAATGATGCTAAGTATTAAAAGCGTTGCATTTCTCAGATATTCCCAGTAATAACCACCCATCAGCTTGTGTCTCTGGTCATTTTAGGGCGTACTGGCCCTTTAAGAGCAGATAATAGCGTCTAAATGGCTGCAGTTTATCCACTTTTTTCTCTTTCAGACTCCGACAATCTGGTGAAAACAATGCAGAATTTACTTTTGTGTTCCTCCCCTCCCGCTCGGCCTCTGGTTCACACACTAACTCCGACCTCCACCCTTGACCCCGGCGGTGAGAAGTCACCCGTCGGGGTTGAACTCTCCCAGGTTCGGGCGATGGGAAAGTGGCCCCGGCGTGCACGTGGTGAGCGTGAGTTGTGGCGACACTCGGGGCGTCATGAATAGCAGAAACGTGACCCTCAACCCCCTGACCTGTCCACACAAACCGACCCAAACCCCCAAAACCAACCCCCCCCCCCGACCCAAACCCCCCCGACCCAAACCCGGCTATTGTCAGCGCTGACGGCAGCAGCTCATTCACACAGATGCAGAAACTCATTATATCACATCTCTGGGTTTTTATTTCTGCTCTGATCTCTACATAAATATATATATTTCATTTTATTTAACCTTTATTTAAACAGGTAATAAACCCACTGACACCAAGAGGTCAAAGGTCAGCAGCACACGTCACTATAAACCTGATAAAATAAACTACATTAGTTTAAATAGCAAATTAAAACTGAAGTTTTAATGTTAAAGTGCAAGGATTATATATAAAATAGTATAAAATATAAAATAATGCAGCTAATGATCAATTCAAGACAATTATATCATTAACTTTCATCTATTTATTTTGCAGAAAATCTCATTTTAATGATTATTATAGTTGCTGTTTGCACAAATCTGACCAGAATATTCATACCAGACATTTTTATAGACATTTTTACATTTTTATAATTTAAAATATTTTTAAAAAAATAATTTTACTGTTTTCATCATTTTATTTCATTTTTTCTTTAAATATAACATTTTTTAAAATATAAATGAATATATATAATATTGTTTTAAGACATAAATTTACCTGGTTCTTTATATTTATTATAATTTATATTAAATTAAATTAAATGTCTTTGCCTGTTTTTATTTATTTTATTTATTCATCTCCAACATCCAGTTTTAATGAAAAAAGAATTTAGTAAATAAATAATAGGAATAAAATCATATTTATCTCTTAAGATGAATAAATAAAATAAATAAAAACAGGCAAAGACATTTAATTTAATTTAATACAAATAATAATAAATATAAATAACCAGGTCAATTTGTGTCTTAAAACAATATTAAACTAAGATTTAAAACAAAAAAAACTTAATTGGATTATTAATTTATATTTAAAAAATGTTAGATTTAAAGAAAAAATGAAATAAAATGATGAAAACAGTAAAATTATTTTTAAAAAAATATTTAAAATTATAAAAATGTTAAAAATGTCTATAATAAAAACATCATGGTCTGAATAAACATCCTGAAAAATAAAAATAAATAAATAATAAGAGTTTGGTTGAAAATTAAGAAATAAAAAATGAAAAATGTATTTATGAAAAATAAATAAAATAAAATAAATATTTAAAATCAAGAGAAAATTAAATTTTGACAAATGGGAAAATAATAAATATTTAAATAATAAATAAATAAACAATAATAAAAATTAAATGAATAATTCAAAATAATTTAAAAAAAATAATACCTGGTGATGGGAGATGAGTTAAACTCATATGGGTCACATGATTTCAACAATTTTCTGTGATTTTTGACATAAAATGCTGAAAACAAATGATAAATTTTAAATATAAAATCCACCTAGAATATAAAACTCATTGATATCCTGTGTTTTTAGAGGCGTAAATGTTTATAAAACAACAAGTTAAATCCTAATAATTTACAGACGCTCTCTTTTAGTCCAGTTTGTGGAGAGAATCCGTCCATTCAGCTGCTTCAGCAGCAGAAAAACAAACAGACTTCTGTTGTTTGTGAATGCAGCTTTTGACGTTTGTGGTAATAAACAGTGACAGGACACAAGCCATTAAATAGAAGAAGCTACAAATACTCAGTTACTAGTCACAAATACTCAGTTACTAGTCACAAATACTCAGTTACTAGTCACAAATACTCAGTTACTAGTCACAAATACTCAGTTACTAGTCACACATACTCAGTTACTAGTCACAAATACTCAGTTACTAGTCACACATACTCAGTTACTAGTCACAAATACTCAGTTACTAGTCACAAATACTCAGTTACTAGTCACACATACTCAGTTACTAGTCACAAATACTCAGTTACTAGTCACACATACTCAGTTACTAGTCACAAATACTCAGTTACTAGTCACAAATACTCAGTTACTAGTCACAAATACTCAGTTACTAGTCACAAATACTCAGTTACTAGTCACAAATACTCAGTTAATAGTCACAAATACTCAGTTACTAGTCACAAATACTCAGTTACTAGTCACAAATACTCAGTTACTAGTCACAAATACTCAGTTACTAGTCACAAATACTCAGTTACTAGTCACAAATACTCAGTTACTAGTCACAAATACTCAGTTACTAGTCACAAATACTCAGTTACTAGTCATAAATACTCAGTTACTAGTCACAAATACTCAGTTACTAGTCACAAATACTCAGTTACTAGCCACAAATACTCAGTTACTAGTCACAAATACTCAGTTACTAGTCACAAATACTCAGTTACTAGTCACAAATACTCAGTTACTAGTCACAAATACTCAGTTACTAGTCACAAATACTCAGTTACTAGTCATAAATACTCAGTTACTAGTCACAAATACTCAGTTACTAGTCACAAATACTCAGTTACTAGCCACAAATACTCAGTTACTAGTCACAAATACTCAGTTACTAGTCACAAATACTAGTAAATACAAATTAAATCAAAAAGCCTTTTTTAAGCTTTGGGATCATTTATTTATAGAAAAACCTTCATTTAAAACCTGAATTTTGTTTTGTCTTTGACGAATATTTAAATTTATTTGATGATCTGAAACATTTCAATGTGAAAAATGAGAAATCATAAAGGAGATAAACACGATTTATACAACATAACACTCAGAGAAGGTACATTTACTCATTTACTGTAGGATTTTTAAAGGTATTTTCCATTTGCTGCTTCTTTGTTATTTCATTTTTCTTCTCACATGAATCATCTCAGATCCTTCAAGGATTGAACCACTGGAATAAACCAGCTGACTTTATATGAACAAGATGAAGATTCAGTAAAAAAAAAGGCTCAAACTCTCCCTCTGCTGGTGAAACTCTGTCATTACAGCCTCAGTGTCACTGAGACAGAGTTTAGCCTTTAAATAGGGTGATATCAGGTAAATGGGGCCACTTTTTGGGGTAAATCGCTTTGGGACAATAACACAATACTCAATAATGCATGAAATTAAATCTGGTGTGCCCCAAGGCTCAATTTTAGGTCCTGTATTTTTTAATTATAGAGTGATATCAGGTAAATTGAGCCACTGATGATACTCATGATAAAATATAATTATTTAGACCCTAAAAATCTTGAAATATCTACTATGCCACCTTTTTTTTTGCATGAGCGTTTTTTAGGTAAATGGGGCCACCTTTTGGTAAATCACTTGGGACAAATATGCCTTTTCTCTGTATATTTATGAATAAAATTGACTGTTTCTGATGATTTTGTGCCAGAATTAAGTGATAAAATATAATTATTTAGGCCCTATAAATCTGGTAAAATGGGCCACTCAAATGAAAAAGGGAAATTCAAATTAGTTTAAATGTTAAAACACAAACACTTAGAACCAAATATCTTTTAAAATGCATTAAATAAACTCATATTGCTGCCATTAAAACAGGAACAGATCAGTTATGTGTTGTACACACACACACACGTTAACACACCTATGCTACAAGCTAAGCTAACGCTACACAAAAGCTAGCACCCAAGCTAAGTTACACAAACACAGTAAAAGTAGTGACTACTTTGAGTTGAACTAATTTCACATGATAATCAACATACTGTCCATGTTTTAGTTGAACTACATGTCATACACGCGTGTTTGTGGCCCATTTTAGCTGAAACCATGTGGCCCATTTTATCTTAAGGGGTTAAGGTAAATTGTTCCACTGAGATAAACATCACTTTTCCAACAAATATGTTAATATATCAAACTAACATACTTGTTATTGTGTTATTGTCTCAAGCAATTTACCAAATAGTGGCCCCATTTACCTGATATCACCCTCTAATTTAAAAAGTATGAGACCTAAAATTGAGCCTTGGGGCACACCAGATTTAATTTCATGCATTCTTGAGTAGAATGTGTCCAAACTTTCCAATAAATCTCTATCCCTGAAATTAGAAATAGAATATTTATATTTTATTACAAAATTCCAACACAAAATGATCAGAAACAGTGATTATTAATCATAAATATACATGGAAAATGCATATTATTTAGTATTGAGTGCAACAATTAACTTGATACTTTAATTTACCCTATAATTATGAGGTAGGTATAAAAGTATGAGGCCTAAAATTGAGCCTTGGGGCACACCAGATTTAATTTCATGCATAATTGAGTAGCATGAATAAGATAGGGCCTAAATAATTATATTTTATCACATAATTCCAACACAAAATGATCAGAAACAGTGATTATTAATCATAAATATACATGGAAAATGCATATTATATAGTATTGAGTGGAACAATTTACTTAATACTTTAATTTACCCTACAATTTAAAAAAGTATGAGGCCTAAAATTGAGCCTTGGGGGACGCCAGATTTAATTTCATGCATAATTGAGTAGCATGAAGAAGATAGGGCCTAAATAATTATATTTTATCACATAATTCCAACACAAAATGATCAGAAACAGTGATTATTAATCATGAATATACATAGAAAATGCATATTTGTTATTATTGTCCCAAAAAGTGGCCCCATTTACCTGATATCACTCTATATAAAGTTGACTTTTTTGTTCTTTTTAATGTTTTTTGGGTATTTTCTTGTCCAACATTCCTGTTGGAGTTAGTTCACCGAGTGAATTTGTTTCTCAGTGACTCTCATACTCAGGATGTGTCATCACCGTCTACAGATTTATGGAGAACTTGGCCAAATCACGCCTTTCAGCCGTTCAGCCTCAGCCTTCGGCGTTTTTCCTGCTCCACACCAGGCCCGTGGAGCTGGAACTTAACTCTCTCTCTCTTTCTTGGCTTGGGATTTGTCGTTTGGAAAAAACAGCGTCGTTACGATAAGTAGAAGGAGGAGGGGGTCGACACGTTTGGGAAAGCCCTTTTTTTCTTGGACTGCTGACGCGTCCAGCCGGATACGTCGCTGCGCCGCCGGAGACGCACCGAGAGCCGCCTGCTCCACCATGTTCCTCCACTTTCTGCTCCTCGGAGCCGCTTTTCTGCGGACTGAGGGCTACTTTTCCGAGGAAAAGTACCCGGAGGAGTCTAAAATGCAGCCGCCCACCGTGGTGTTCGCCATCATCGCCAGGAACAGCGCGCACTCGCTGCCCTACTACCTCGGAGCGCTGGAGCGGCTCAACTACCCCAAAGACCGCATCTCCGTGTGGTGGGTTCTCCCCCTGTTTGTTCAGGCTCTTTGTCCCGTTCTATAGCAGCGGATCAGGAGGTTAAACGGCATTTAAACGAGTCCAGAAAAGCCGCAGCGTCCCGACCCCTCCCCTCCGCTACTTCTGAGCCGCATTCATTTCCTTCTCTGGCTGCAGTTTAATGTTCTGTAGTTTGTTGGCTCCTTAACCCTCTGATGCATGAAATATTACTCACTTAGACATGATTTGGATGTTTTTTGTGGATTCAATAATAGATATAGTTAAAAAAAAGTTATTTTATTCACTAGGAATTTACCATAATTTGCATAAATTAGGATAAAAGTAGCTGCTGCCACATGCAACACTCTGCAATAGGGTTAATAGTTTATGAGTAAATGTACTTTCCACCATGTGGATGATATGAAACATGTAGTTTTACCAGTTTCTGACAAAGATGTTCCTTTAGTGTCAGAAACTGGTAAAACTACATTTACATCATCCAGACTGATGATCTGGTCTGAAACACACAACTTAAATCACGTTAAATACACAAATTTATACTTAAACAATGTTGTTAAGTGAGTGAAGTTCATCCAGTTATTACAGGGATGAAACAGGGTTCCTGTTTCAGTGTTTATTGCATGAAATTTGAATGTTTTTATGACTGAAAACAGCTGAAAAATAATAGATATATTTCAAACCTCATAAATTGTCTGTCCTTCAAAATAAAAGCCTCCTTTTCTCACCTAACTGTGAAAACAGCTTTTATATCACAGATCTTTTGAAAAACTTAAAGTATTTTTTAAGTTAAATGTCCATCAGCAATAGGGATATCCTGGTCATGTGACCTCATAAATTGTCTGTCCTTCAAAATAAAAGCCCTCCTTTTCACACCTAACTGTAAAAAACTAACATTTTATATCAAGATTTTAGCAAAATGAAGATAAAGTAGTTGTTACCATATGGAAACACTATGTAATAGAGAGTTAAACATATATTTTTTTAAGTTAAGAACCAGATGAAACTGTTTTTTTCTGCTTTAACTTTCAATTAAATTAAAGTTCAATTTCTTATTTGGTGAAAATTTTCCCAAATTCTGAATAAAAGACAACTTTTTAGTTGTGAGACAGTGACGCTCACATGTCAATAGGGATATCCTGGTCATGTGACCTCATAAATCGTATGTCCTTCAAAATAAAAGCCCCCTTTTCACACCTAACTATAAAAACAGATTTTATATCACAGCTTTTTAGAAAATGAAGATAAAGTGATTGTTGCCATGGTAACTCTATGCAATAGAGGGTTAATGAATCATTTTGAATTCAGATGATTTCAAATCGAACTTCTTTTGCATTTAACTTGTGAATTTTAACGTTTAACCAGATGAAGCTGCTGCATCCGAGTAGAAACACAACAACTGGGCGTCGCCGACAGAAAACACAGCAAAAAGATCACAGTGATTTATGATGTAGTAACATCAGACACGTGTAATCTGTTAATATCTATTTATGTTATAGAATAATAGGTGACGTGTTAAAGCAGAACTCCCTCCACTAATGTCAGGGATGTGGATGAAAATCCCTTTTGAAATCTAGTTTTATTTGATAATATGGACGTGTGTCGTCATGTGACAGTAAATGTGAATGTTTCACACTTAACAACATGCTAGTGTGGTTTAATGATGTGGTAACAGCAGCGTGTTTTATCTGTTAATTTGTGCTTGGGTGACATAATGTTAGGTTGTAGGTGGTGTGTTCGAGGGCAGGAGTTTGTGCAGGAAATCACACGACTCCTTCCACTCATTCAGGCGTATGGAGACAGTGTTCTAGTAAAAAAGAGACTTAAAAAAGAAAAATAATAGGGTGATATAGTTTATGGTTTCTATGGTGATGAAACAAGAAATGTTCATGGTAGTAGCCTGGTATGATACCTTAACCCCCGAAGATAAAATGGGCCACATGGTTTCAGCTAAAATGGGCCACAAACACACGTGTATGACATGTGGTTCAACTAAAACATGGACAGTATGTTGATTGTCATGTGAAATTAGTTCAACTCAAAGTAGTCACTACTTTTACTGTGTTTGTGTAACTTAGCTTGGGTGCTAGCTTTTGTGTAGCGTTAGCTTAGCTTGTATACATAGGTGTGTTAGCGTGTGCACAACACATAACTGATCTGTTCTTGTTTTAATAGCAGCAATATGAGTTTGTTTCATGCATTTTAGAAGTTATGAAAACAAAGTTTTAATGTTAAAGTGGTAATTTGAGTGGCCCATTTTACATGAAACCACTCATGCAAAAATAAAGTGGCACAGCGGATGTTTTAAGATTCATAGGGCCCAAATAATTATATTTTATCACATAATTCTGAGACAAAATAACTAGAAACAGTACATTTATTCATAAATCTACATAGAAAAGCCATATTTGGTGTTGTGTTATTGATCAAAGCGATTTATCAAAAGGTGGCCCATTTTACCTAAAAACCGCTCATGCAAAAAAAAAGTAACTCAAGATTTATCAGGCCGAAATAATTATATTTTATCACATAATTCCAACACAAATTGATCAGAAACAGTCATTATTCATCATAAATATACATTGAAAGGGCATGTTTGGTATTGTTTTATTGATCCAAGCGATTTACCAAAAAGTGGCCCCATTTACCTGATATCACCCCATGTAGTTTAACTTGTTCTCCACTAAGACAGTAAATAGACCTTTGTTTTTCCACAGCAGCCATATTGACATGAACTAATAGGAAAACACAGGTTTTACCAGTGAGACTAATTAAAGTTCCATTCAGGTCAAACACAGTCAGGTGCTACGCTAAACGGAACCTTAATTAGCATCATTGCTAACACCTGTGTTTACCAACTATTTCATGTCAACATGGCTGCTGTGAATTAGGTCTAATGAACTCCCGACAAATGATTTCAAACCAATCGACGAGGTTCATCGATGCAGCTTCAGAGCTCAGTGGAAAACAGAGAATTCGCTCCAGTTTTCCCTTCATCACATCATTGTTTTTTTGGAGGTTTTATTTGTGGCCTGTTTTTTTCCCTCCTCCTGTTCAGGGCCGCCACGGACCACAACCTGGACAACACCACGGCCGTGCTGAAGGAGTGGCTCACGGTCATGCAGAAGTTCTATCATTATGTGGAGTGGAGACCCATGGACCAACCCACGTGAGTCGGTATATTAGATAAAAACCATCAGCAGAACAAGTTCTGGTTCTAAAAGGAGACGTTCATGGACCTGCTTCAACATGTCTATCACAACAGTTTCCACTTATCGCTTTCAGGCATTCACATTTACAAGAATCACACGTATAAACACATCTGACGTTTTGACATTTGGAGCTTGACAAGTATTTACACTTTTAGTTATTTTCAGCATCCAGAACATTAACCCTCTATTTCACAGTGTTTCCATATGGAAAAAAAACACTTTATCTTCATTTTTCTAAAAAGCTTTGACAGTTAGGCATGAAAAGGAGGCTTTTATTTTGAAAGGATATACAATTTATGAGGTCACATGACCAGGATATCCCTATTGACATGTGAGCATCATTGTCTCACAACTAAAAAGTTGTCTTTTATTCAAAATGTTCACCAAATAAGAAATTGAACTTTAATTTAATTGAAGGTTAAAGCAGAAAAAAGCTGTTTCATCTGGTTCTTAACTTAAAAAACTATATGTTTAACTCTCTGTTACATAGTGTTTCCATATGGTAACAACTACTGTATCTTCATTTTGCTAAAATCTTGATATAAAATGTTAGTTTTTTACAGTTAGGTGTGAAAAGGATGCTTTTATTTTGAAGGAAAGACAATTTATGAGGTCACATGACCAGGATATCCCTATTGCTGATGGACATTTGACTTAAAAATTACTTTATCTTAATTTTTTTCAAAGGGTCTGTGATATAAAATCTATGTTTTTACAGTTAGGTGTGAAAAGGGGGGCTTTTATTTTGAAGGACAGATTTATGAGGTTTGAAATATTTCTATTGTTTTTCAGCTGTTTTCAGTAATAAAAACATTCAAATTTCATGCAATAAAGGGTCAAACACTGAAACAGGAACCCTGTTTCATCCCTGTAATAACTGGATGAACCTCACTCACTTAACAACAGTAGTTATGGTTCATCAGGTAGTTTCCATGTATATTTACTACATTTCTACTAATTACCCAACACTGATTCAATGAAAATCACCAAATTATTGGTAACCTGAATGCTTCTTATCATATCGGTGCAAAAATACATGTTTGAAACATCTTATAGGATTGTGTATATGTTTGTTTGGACCCATTAATGTTGTAGATTGAGGTTTGAATTAATTCCAGTTTGACCCAGCAGGCGTTTGCATGTTACTCTATATTATTCTATATTATTCTATGTGGAGTAACCTGAGGCTCCATTTTCTAGTTTTAGTTTAGTTCTGAGCCTTTAGTTGAAGCTGTGAATCATCCAGTCTGAATAAAGTCACTAAACTTCTTCTACTGTCCATTAATCTCTATTAAATTCATCCTTTTTGCACCTTTTTGTTCTACCAGACATCAAACAGAACTTATTCCATTCAGTGTCTTTATAATCATCTTCTATATCTGTAAATGTACAGTTCCATGCTCTTCTATCTGTTGATGCATGTGTAGCTGAAACATACACGTCATCCTTTTCTCCTGAATATAAAAAGGCTGCATATACAGTAAAAGTTCAGCAGTGCATGAAGCTTTCCCTTCATACACTATGTAATTACTCCCAGAAATAGATTCACCCACATCCTAAAATAGTCTTTTTTTCCATGTTCTTTCTTTTTTTTTCTTTTTCTTTCATTTCAGAGCACTATTTGAAGTTTTCATTTTGAAATATGATATTCTGCTATAGAAACTTTAGTTGTTAATTCTTAGCAGCTGCCATCATGAAAGAGGGCAAGAAACTCTGATTTAGGCAAAAAAAATCAAATGTCCTAAAGTAAAATGTCCATTTTCTTATAGAACATAAAGAGTTTGATCCTTTAACTCAAGCTACAAGTGGCATAGTGGATGTTTGAAGATTTATAGGACCTAAATAATTATATATTAACAGTCATTATCAATCATAAATATACATGGAAAAGGCATATTTGGTGTTGTGTTATTGAGCCAAGCGATTTACCAAAAGGTGGCCCATTTTACCTAAAAAACGCTCATGCAAAAAAAAAGTGGCATAGTGGATGTTTCGAGATTTATAGGAGCTAAATAATTATATTTTATCACATAATTCCAACACAAATGACCAGAAACAGTCATTATGAATTATAAATATATATGGAAAAGGCATATTTGGTGTTGTGTTATTGAACCAAGCGATTTACCAAAAGGTGGCCCATTTTACCTAAAAAACGCTCATGCAAAAAAAAGTGGCATAGCAGATATTTCAAGATTTATAGTCCCTAAATAATTATATTTTATCATGAGTATCATCCTGATATCGCCCTATAATTTAAAAAAATACAGGACCTAAAATTGAGCCTTGGGGCACACCAGATTTAATTTCATGCATCATTGAGTAGCATGTGTCCAAACTTTCCAGAAAATCTCTATCCCTGAGATAAGAACTAAACCATTGAAAGATAAAGATGTATAGGACCTAAATAATTATATTTTATCACATAATTCCAACACAAAATGATCAGAAACAGTCATTATTAATTATAAATATACATGGAAAAGGCATATTTGGTGTTGTGTTATTGTCCCAAGTGATTTACCAAAAGGTGGCCCCATTTACCTGATACCACTCTATCTATTCTCTCCATTGTTTGTGACTGTTCTAGGTCTTATGCAGGAGAACTGGGTCCTAAGCATTGGCCCAACAGTAGATACGAGTATGTGATGAAGCTGAAACAGGCGGCGTTGAACTTCGCCAGGAAACGCTGGGCTGACTACATCCTGGTAAACAGCTGCATTATCTGCACCGAATTCAACTTCTTTCATTTCTTTTGGTGACTAATCGTTCTCGAATCTGTGATTCTTCCTTCTTCTTCCTGTGGATCTGCTTCAGTTCTGTGACACAGATAACATCCTCACCAACCCAAACACCCTCAACCTGCTGATAGCAGAGAACAAGTCGGTCACAGCTCCCATGTTGGATTCTCAGGGAGCGTATTCCAACTACTGGTGTGGCATCACCCCACAGGTCAGCAACACTCTGCAGTCAAAATACTCAATAAGGCATCAATTAATCTCTCCAGGAGGAACCAGAGGGTCTTAGGATTTTATATCCTGAATCAAAATGTGAAGAAAAATGTGTAAATTTCCACATTATTTTACAGCAAATGAAGAAAAATGAATATTAGGCTGTTCAAAGAAAGAGCAGTGTTAAATATTTACTCTATAAACTGAAACATCTTCAGGATTTATCACTGCTGTGAATCATTAAAGTAATGTTTAGTTATATAACCATGGATTCTGAGACCTGCTTCACATCTGTGTTGCATGGAGTCAAAAAACTTCTGGTTCCTATCAACAGGTGATTCAGCCTCAGAATTCCTCTGTTTTGCCTCATAAACTCAGAAACAGTGTTTTTAATGTCAGTCAACAGCTTTACAATGGGATTAAGGCCACTACAGAACTTTAATTTGTTGGTCTGGGACCAAGATGCTGCTGGTTTACTGGTGTGTTTGGGGTCAACAATATTTCCTCTTCAGCAAAAGACAACACGACCTATTTAATATAAGAAAACTGATCTATGATTTGTTGTCTTCGTGCTGAAGAGGAAACAATTTGCCAACTGGACAAAAGAGAAACGGAGAAACATTTTGAGGAATGATGAAGGTCATCAGTTTATCAGACAACCACCAAACACTGAATTAATTGATTTTAATTTGAAGACAGTGAAGCATCATGATATGAGGATATTTCTCTTAATTACATTAATTCCATTAAGTATTATTCTGCAATCTGCCGCCTCTATAGCTGGAATCTTTAGCTAATCTCACTTCTAGGTTGAGTAACGTCATATATTTCTGAAACAAAACAGCAAATCCTGAATAATCATGAATAAATCAGCAGCAAAGTGGCGTTCAGTCAAAGGCAGGCTGGTCACACTGAGCCTGATTGCTTCCTGCTATGCAAGACAAGAAGCACAGACTCTGAAGCTGCAACTATTTGATGTGCAGCACCAAAAGTTTCATCTGCAGCCTACAAATGTTGTCCTGACATATTTCCTCTATGTCTCTCAGGGTTATTACCGTCGGACAGCGGAGTATTTTCCCACCCGCCAGCGCCACAGAAAGGGCTGCTTCCCGGTGCCCATGGTCCACTCCACCATGCTGCTGGATCTAAGGAAGGAAGGCATGAAGAAACTGGCCTTCTACCCTCCTCATAAGGAATACTCCTGGCCCTACGACGACATCATCGTGTTCGCCTTCTCCTGCCGGGCTGCAGGTTCGTTAAGTGATATGTGATCTTTTGTTGATTTGATGAATTGTGGATGATCAGTTAGCGCCACAGCTACTAACCCGCCCACGCATTCCTAAAGCTTGGAAGAAGATCTCCTCCTGTGGTTTTCTCATGGAATGTCCCAGCCAACGCTGTAGGAAAAGTAGCATGAAATGTATGGAGTCATGCAGCTGCTAAACTTGGCAACTTCTGCCAGAACACAGGAGAGGAAGAGGAGGATTGGGAATAAATATAGTCTAAGTGCACAGATCTAGGCTATCTCTTCACATCATGAACGTAATAGGCATTGAATATGAAATTACTAACAAAATATGTCATTTATAGGTAAAATATACATAGTAAGTAGGATAAAATTCCTCTAGTATTGGTCTTAAATTGGAGCAAACCATTGAATTCCCCATTTTGCATTGGATTTCTCCATTTTTGAGGCATCATGGTCCCATAATGCCTCAAAATTCTGGGCCCAGGATACACAACATTTGAATTCAGCACCTCCAGAACCCCTAAAAACATTGTAAGCCTATGCTGCTTAGTCTATTTCCTGTGTGGGGGAAGGGATTATAATGACTGATGGATTCTTCTCAGAGATACAGATGTACCTGTGTAACAAGGAACGCTACGGATACCTGAACATCCCGGCCAAGCCTCACCACACCTTAGAAGATGATCACCTCAACTTCGTCCATGTCCATCTGGAGTCCTTCAGTAAGAACACACTGTGTTAACACTGTTTGACATAGAGTTCTGTGTCTGACACTGCAAAAACTATACATTTAACAGGTGAAGATATCCTGTTGGTACAATTAGTCCAATAGTGAGTAGAGAGAGAAACAATAAAAAACCTAAAGCCAAAAGGTGTTACTGTTTCAGCACTTTAATACGTTTCGGCAGTTATTTTGTTATTTGGTTGTTATTGGAGTTCATGCTGTTAGTTGAACTTTATTTTTGCTAATTTATGTTCTTCTCTTCTTACGCCTGTTCCGTCATTGTCAAACAGTCGATGGACCTCCCATGATGCCGTCCCGTTATATCCACATGACCCCGAAACAGAGAGACCTCATGGGCTTCGATGAGGTGAGACTATGTTGTTTTACTGGTAGAGGAGTTTGTTCTAGATCTCTGGGAGTTTGTTCCAGTTATCTAGGAGTTTGTTCTAAATATCTGGGAGTTTTGTTCCAATTCTCTAGGCGTTTGTTCCAGTTCTCTGGGAGTTTGTTCCAGATATGTAGGAGTTTGCTCCAGTTATTTGGGAGTTTGTTCCAGTTCTCTAGGAGTTTGTTCCAGTTCTCTGGGAGTTTGTTCCAGTTCTTTGGGAGTTTGTTCCAGATATGTAGGAGTTTGCTCCAGTTATTTGGGAGTTTGTTCCAGTTCTCTAGGAGTTTGCTCCAGTTATTTGGGAGTTTGTTCCAGTTCTCTGGGAGTTTGTTCCAGTTCTCTGGGAGTTTGTTCCAGTTCTCTGGGAGTTTGTTCCAGTTCTCTGGGAGTTTGTTCCAGTTCTCTGGGAGTTTGTTCCAGATATGTAGGAGTTTGCTCCAGTTATTTGGGAGTTTGTTCCAGTTCTCTAGGAGTTTGTTCCAGATATGAAGGAGTTTGTTCCAGTTTGTTGGGACATAGAAACTGAATGCTGCTTCTCCATATTTATTCTGACTCTGGGGACAGAGAGCAGAGCAGACCTGTCCCAGACCATCTAAGAGGTCTGGATGGTTCATCAGGGACCAGCAGATCAGAGATAGACTTAGACCATTCAGAGCTTTATAAACCAGTAAAAGGATTTTAAAGTGAATCCTTTGGTAGTCAGGAAGCCAGTACAAGGACCTCAGAACTAGATTGATATGATCTACTTATTTAGTCTTAGTGAGGACTCTAGAGAGGTCTATCAAGACCCTGTTACAGTAGTCTAGTCCAAGTCTTTTCCAAGTCTTGCTGAGACATAAGGACCTTTATCCTTAACATAGTATTCAGGTGGTAGTTTGCTGACTTTGTGATGGTTTTAATCCATAACTACACCCAGGTTTCTAGCTGGGTTTCTGGGTTTTAACATAACTTTTAATTAAAGACGTGTTATTCAGACATTTTGAGAGTGTGAAGCGAGTGTTTTCCTTCATTATTGAGTTCATGGTGTAGGCGAACACAGAATAAGTGTCGACTTTTTCCTCGTTCCTTCAGATTTTTCTGATTAACCTGCGGCGGCGTGTTGACCGCAGGGACCGGATGCTGTACTCTCTGAACGAGCTGGAGATCGACGTCAAGGTGGTCGACGCCGTGGACGGGAAGTGAGTACGGAAAACGTCTCGATGCAGAGAGAAAACGTTAGAAATGATCCGTTTAATCCAGTTATCTGTAACATCCTGATACCTTAAACAAATTCAGAATGTTGGAGCGATAATAGGACGATATATTATATCATTTCTGATGGAAACGAATGGGATTTGAACCAAATCTGAGGAGTTTCCACTCGTTTGTCTCCTGGTTCCTCGTGAATCTGAGGTTATAACTCAGTCGTTGTTATTTTTCCTGCTGTTTTCACTTAGTCTCCCTCCTCTTTGTGTTTAGTTCTGTCATGAGAGACGTAATGTTTGTCACATTCATACTTAACGTTTTACTGCTCGGCTTTTATTTCTACAACCAGCTTATAATTCAGAATGTGCAGAGCTGGAATGTTGTTTCATTTGTCCATAAATCTGAAGCTGGAGTTATTCATTCATAAGATAAGATAAGAAAGTAAAAACAACATTAAACAGCATTCATTGTTGGTTCCTTCTTATTTAATTTAATCATTTAAATCATGATTTTTGTGCATATTTTAACCCCTAGAATATAAATCTTGTTGAAATCATGTGTTTTTTTAATTATTATTATTATTTTTAAATATTTTTAATAGAATTACTATGAACTATTAACTATATAGAAAACTATAAACCAATTTTATTTATTTTTTTATTTTAATATTATTATATATAATAAAATCTATGGTGTTACAGATGAATTTCAACCCATATTTATTCAATAAAAAAGCTTTTAACATCAGAAATTTGATCCAAACTTTAAATGAAGTCAGTTCACTTATGATTTCAGTTTAATCTCTAATTATTGTTTTATAGTCTGATTTTATAAGGTCAGAATTTAACCAGAGGATTTTATCATTTAGTAAAAACACTTTATTTGTTGGAAATATGTCAGTACAGTGTAAAAGGGTCAAAAACTGTTTAAAATATAGTTTTAAAATCATTTATCTGGTCTCTCTAAATGGTTTCATGTCATTTTAAAGTCCGTTTCACACAAAATATCAAATGTAACCGAAAAATAATGATAAATTTTAAATATATATATATATATAATATGTGTTTTTAATTTCTTTTAAACCTTTTTAAGAGATTTAAAGTATCTGGTACCAAGTTTTTATGACTGTGTGTGTGTGCGTGCGTGCGTGTGTGCGCGTGCGTGCGTGTGTGTGTGTGTGTGTGTGTGTGTGTGTGTGTGCGTGTGTGTGTGTGTGTGTGCGTGCGTGCGTGCGTGCGTGCGTGCGTGCGTGCGCGTGCGTGCGTGCGTGCGCGTGCGTGCGTGCGCGTGCGTGCGTGCGTGCGTGCGTGTGTGTGTGTGTGTGTGTGTGTGTGTGTGTGTGTGTGTGTGTGTGTGTGTGTGTGTGTGTAGTGCCCTGAACAGCAGTGACATTAAGCTCCTGGGGGTGGATCTACTTCCTGGATACTACGACCCGTTCTCCGGTCGAACTCTGACCAAAGGAGAAGTCGGCTGCTTCCTGAGCCACTTCTACATCTGGAAGGAGGTGAGATGCTGCAGCTGAGACTGAAATACACTCATCTACATCCATGTAGATCATATGTGTCTCAACCCGAGGCCCGGGGACCAGATCAGGGCCGCCACCTCAGACAGACGTCCATGAAGGTTGTTTAAAAACAGAAGTTTGTTCCTTCTTTTCCTTTGTTGAAGTACATCTGTCATTACTTTCTGCTACTTTCTATTCTTTAATATTTAGCATAGCAACACTAAACCATAGATTCATGAAATAAATCAGTAGTTAATAGTGGTTATCAGCAGATTCTGGTATGAGTCTCTACATATCTGTGATCTTTATAATTGATCCTCTGAGAGAAACCAGAACACTGACGTGACCCGGGAACAAACTGCTCTGATGAACAGTTTATACATTTATCATTCTAGTACAATAAAGACAATGGATTCAAGCTGTTGGAACAGATCTTTTTCCATTTTTTCTGGCGTATCAGTGTCCAGATGTTCTCCTCCTCCTCAGATGGTGGACGTGCAGATGGATAAAGCTCTGGTCTTTGAAGACGACGTCCGTTTTCAGGCCAACTTCAAACGTCGGGTCCTGCGGCTGATGGAGGAGGTGGAGCAGGTGGAGCTGGACTGGGACATCATGTAAGACGGAGGTGTCTTCATTCAAATTTCTTTCCTCTCGCTTGTTTTTTAAAAGACATGGAAACGGCAGCAGGAATCAGACTGTTTCCCATGTCCTGAGGTGCAGATTGAGGGTTTCCGTGGTTCTCTGAACACGTTGTGGACACATGTGCAGCACAGAGAACATGTGAGGAACGACAGTTTCCAGTATGTTAGATCATTCCTGATGATCTGAGTTTCCACTCGTCTGTTTATTCCCACTGTTTATTACCTTGTTCCTCCTGAATCTGAGGATTCTCTGTGACATGGAAACCGCAGCAGGAATCAGTCACGTCGGTGGGAAATAGGAAATACTTCGGCTTCTGTCTTTTATTTTTGTTTCCATGGTTCTCTGAGAACATTTTGGACACACGTGCAGAACAAATGACGCAAAAAGAAGAAGCTCAGGAAACAGCAGAACTCCTCAGACGTTCTCTTCTCCTTCTGGTTCCCTCCAGGTACTTCGGCAGGAAGCAGGTGAACCCGACTAAGGAGGAGCCGGTGGAGAACGTCCATAACCTGGTGGTGGCCGACTACTCCTACTGGACGCTGTCCTACGCCATCTCCCTGCAGGGAGCCCAGAAACTGCTCAACGCCGAGCCGCTGTCTAAGATGCTGCCTGTGGACGAGTTCCTCCCCATCATGTACGACAAACACCCAAAGTACGTAAACTCACTGAAATCAGAGAAACTCCTTCAAAATAAAAGCATTGGCTGTAATTTCTCCTCCTGCTGCAGCAGCTGGAGATTCATATTTGTAGGTTTTGTGGAAACAGCCAGAAATCCTCATATGTTAGTGGCTGAGTTGCTTTTGATGTTTTTTTTTTGGAGATTCATGGTCCCCAGATGACTTCTGCTCAGTTCTCCTCTAGTGTCACCAGCAGGTCAAAGGTTTATAGTTTCAGTGACACATCTCTACCACATGGACTGTTGTATTTGTTGTTTCTTCATGAAGGAAATCCAGAAAGAACAGAGTTAAAAACCTGCTGAATCTATTTATACCATAGATCTACTCCTGGTCAGAACTCTCTCTGTTTGCTCCAACACGTGGTTTCATTTAGATTCAAGCTACTTAAAAGGTGGTAAATACACAACGTGTTGCTTGATTTTTCCTTTTTCTCCACCAATTTTTGGTTTTGAGGGAAACATCTCAACAACAGTTGGATGGAGCTCCATGAAATGTGGTTCACATATAAATAACTTCAACTATTTAGGTTGAAATTTGAATTTGTCCAGTGTTTTAGTTTAGTTTCCCATCAGATAAATCTGTAAATATGTAGTTCTCTATGGGACCGTTAGTGATGTTAGTCAGTCAGTCATCTTCTATACCTGCTTATTCCTCATTAGGGTCACATGGTCTGCTGGAGCCAATCCCAGCGCGTTACAGTGAGAGGCAGGATACACCCAATCATGGGGCACACACACCATTCACTCACACACTCACACCTACGGTGATTTAGAGTCTCCAATTAACCTGAGCATGTTTTTGTACAGTGGGAGGAAGCTGGAGAACCTGGACCAGGACTAGAACCTGGACCAGGACTAGAACCTGGACCAGGACTAGAACCTGGACCAGGACTAGAACCTGGAGAAAACCCACACAGACACAGGGAGAACATGCAAACTCCACACAGAAAGGTCCCAGACCCAGGACCAAGGAGGTCTTGAACCTGTGACCTTCTTGCTGTGAGGTAACAGCGCTAACCCCTGCGCCACCGTGTCGCCCCTAGTGCTAATTAGCAAATGCTAAACTGAGTCAGCTAAACCTGGCAGATAAGTCCAGTCCATCTGGAAAGTATTCCCTTCGCTTCACTTTTCCACATCTTGTGTTGTTACAGCCTTATTCCAGAATGGAATTCATTCATCAGGTTCTTGTTGAGGCTCAGATGAACTTTGACCTTTGAGCATTTGAAGACAGTGTGGCCTTTACATGTGAACCAGCTCCTGTGTTGACCACTGAGCTGGACCTCCATGTTTCTGCTGTTAAACTTTAACAAACCAGCATTCAACAGGAGTCAAAGGGTTAAATCTCAGTTTCAGCTGTTTAATGCACACGATGGAATTTATAAAAAAGCCACAGAATGAATGAGAAATGTGGATTTCTCTCATATGGAAACGTTCAGTCATCTCGTGTTCCTTCTCTGGTTTTTATAAACACGTCATGATCTTCACTCCTACATCCTGTTTCTTCCTGCTGCACCACTGACCTCGTTTCTTTCCTCAACTGGACAACTCTTTTTTTTTTTTCATACCTCGGGGATGATTCAGCATAAACCAGACACATATGAGAGTAAAGCTGCAGCTTTGACCAGGAGGTCTGGCAGCGTCGGCTGCTCCGTCATGTGGAAACCTGGAGTGAAGCCGCGCTGCATCGCTCTGTTCTCACCTCTGGGATTCTACTTCACGAGAATCCACACACTGACGCTGGAAAATCAGGCTTATTCCAAGTTACCATGAAAATATGAAAATATGAAAATATGACGGGCATGAGGAGAAACACATGTTTAACCTTCCTCTGCTGATGTTAACGTCTGAATCAGCTGTAAAATCCACTAAAAACATCTAAAAAACATCATCAACATATGTTAGTGTTGGTTTCTGGGCCTTTTTGACAGTTTACCCCTCGATTATAATAAAAAAAAATAGTATATATAATAATAATATATTATTTTAATATTATTTAAATAATTTAAATAATTTAAAAATATTTTATAATTTTTTAAATAATTTATAATATTATTATAAATAACATCTATGGTGTTATGAGTTAATTTTGATTTAATTTAAGTTTGATTTAATTTTATTTAATTACTTTTACTTTTTCAGCAGTATTTTAATATTATTTTTAATATTATTTAAAAATATAATATTTTATATATTTTTTAAATCATTTATATAATTATTTTATATTATAAATAATAACATCTGGTGTTAATTTTGACCTATATTTAATTACTTTTACTTTTTCAGCAGTATTTTAATATTATATTAATTTTAATATTATTTAAAAATATAATATTTTAATGTTATGTATATTTTTTTATTTTTTATATATTTTTAAAAATATGATTATATATAATAACATCTATGGTATAATATTTATTTACTTCAATAAAAAATCTAAAAATATATATTTTTCCATCTTAATGTGTTTCTATGATTATTGATCTATTTAAATATATTAATGACTATTTCAGCTTCACATCACGACTAAAACACATTTAAATGAACTGTTCACTGTTTTTAATGTGAATAGAATAATAGAATAGAATAATAGAATAGAATTGAATGCACTTTATTGTCATTGTACATCAAGTATATAAATTAGAAATAGAATGTTTGATGATATTATTATATATAATATACATATTTTATTGGTCTGGATAAAACATTCTCTTTTATTATTTTACTATGAGATGTTTCTGGATTTTATTCTTTTATTGCTCCACTTATTTATTTTACACTCATTTATATTGATGTACCTATTATTTCCCTGTTTACCTCAGTTTTCTCTTTCCTTCCTGTTAAATACCATCATTCTATTCAATGCTCTCAGTGATTCTCAGAGTTTCCTCTTCATTTAAAACCATTTCTCTGCGTCTTCCTGCAGTGAGGACTACAAATCCCACTTCCCCAACAGGAACCTGCAGGCCTTCAGCACCCGCCCCCTGCTGGTCCAGCCCTGCCACTACGCCGGCGACCCCGACTGGGTCAGCGACACGGAGACGTCGACGCTGTGGGACGACGACTCGGTCCGCACCGACTGGAGAGGGTCCCACAAGACCCTGAAGGGCTCGGCGCCGCCCCCCGGCTTCCTGTCGGCCGCCTACAAGGACGAACTTTAACCCCGAGACGGAACCCCGGGGGTCAAACGGAGGCCGCGAGGTCAGAGGGACAGATGCTGAGGAGGGGAAAGTGTTCTCACGTGTTATTTGTGTCTCCACAGACGCTCAGCGCCGTTTTTAAACGGGACAAACATATGGCAACAAGAGCGGTGCTGGGAACAGGTGGGGGATGGGCTCCTCTTCACTAGTCACATGCATGAACTTGCACAGCAGGACAATGGTTTTACTTTAGTATGTTGTTTATTTCTGGTTGAATGTGTGTGTGTGTGTGTGTGTGTGTGTGTGTGTGTGTGTGTGTGTGTGTGTGTGTGTGTGTGTGTGTGTGTGTGTGTGTGTGTGTGTGTGTGTGTGTGTGTGTGTGTGTGTGTGTGTGTGTGTGTGTGTGTGTGTGTTTAATGTTAATCTACAGTCAGTGATGAAAACATGATGTGGTTTAACCATAAAAACCTGGATTAAAACACACGTTATCAGCTAGTTTTATATTCTAGGTGCAGAAATGATCAAATTTAATATTTTACTTTTACTTTAGGAGAATAGAACAGAGTTTATTGGTGTTTGTACAAGATTAAACAAGGACGTTGGAATTCTTGTCCTAAAAAACTTAGAAAAACACAGGAAACAAAGAAAAAACAAGAGACAATTCTATTATAAAAGAGCTGCACGGTTCTAAATAAGCAATAAATAAAAGACACAGGAAATAAGGTCAAATAAATTAAGTGAATTTGATGCAAATTTATCCTTGGAGATAAAGATTTTACATGAAATATTTTAATTTTCTGTTTAAATCGTTCTGCTATAAGAGTCAGAGACTAAACTCTGATGTTTTAACCCTAAAAACCTGATATTTAACTCTATTAAAACGGTTTTAAAACATTGCTATTAAAAAAACAACATGTGCTATTAACTAGTTTATATTCCAGGTGGATTATATGTTTAATATTTATTTTTTTTCAGGTCCATTATTTGACGTTTCGGCTCAAAAAATCACACAAAATTGTGATTTTTAAAAAATAAATTACATAAATAGACTTTTAAATAACAATTAAAAACACATTAGTTTTATTTTCTAGGTTTATTATATATTTAACATTTATTTATTAATTTTTTTTTAGCATAAAATCGTGATTTTTGGAGAAAAAAATGGAAAAAATAGGGATATCCTGGTCATGTGACCTCATAAATAGTCTGTCCTTCAAAATAAAAGCCCCCTTTTCATGCCTAACTGTAAAACATAGATTTTATATCACAGCTTTTTATAAAAAATGAAGATAAAATAATAATTGATTCGTTCTCATCTATCAATCCACTGTTTAGTCTCTGTTACCATGGCGACCGACTGGGACCAGATAGTTTAACTCTATTAAAAAGGTTTTAAAACATTAAAACACATGATATTAACTAGTTTTTTTTATTATTCTAGGTTTATTATATATTTAAAATTTATTATAATTTTTTGGTTTCATCATTTGATGTTTTGTGTGAAAATAAAATAGAATAAAATCATGATTTTTGGGGAAAAAATGGACTTTTAAATAACAATAAACCAATAAACCTGATGAATAAAACTAGATTTTAATAAGTTTTTGACTTTCTCATCTTATTTATCACTGATCTAAATAAAGTTAAATTCACATGTTGGTTTCTTGTTGTTTAAAAGTCCATTTTTATAAATTTGTTTTACAGAAAATGTGATTTTTTTTGTGAGTTTTTGACATGAAATGTCAAATGTTGTAACTGAAAAAGATCATTTTAAATATTTAATCCACCTGTAATATAAAACCAGTCGATATCATATGTTTTTAATTCATTAAAACCTTTTTAATAGAGTTAAATTATCCACATTTACCAAGTTTTTAGGGTTAAACCACGTCACATTTTTGATATTATCCCATAATTTGTGGAAAAAAGCTAAACATCACAACTGGTAAATGATGCATTTTATAAAAAAATGTCAAATTAATTAATATTTTCATTTATTTGAATCCAGACTTTATGCAAAATGTTGATTTAACTCAGAAAAAACAACTTTTTTTTAGAGTTTTCTGGTTAAATGTGTATTTTTAGTGTTTTTAGATGTTAATTATCATCTAAACATCTCCTCTTTACATCAGGGAAGTGATGAATTGTATTAAAAAACAATAAATGAACAGGATTAATGAACATTTCCTTTATATTTCATGAACATGGTTTACGGGGACCGTATAAAACTGGGTGTTTTCTAGTGAAACTACATTGAATGTTTGCATTTTAACTAAAGTTTTAACAGTTTTACTTTGACAATCAGCCCAAAAACATGTTATTTCTCAGATTTATTCTTATTTTACTTGTAGATGTTTTAATTTTTACGTTTATAAGGACGACAGAACGGCATTAGGAGACGAGTTCATCGACATATCTGCGGTTTGAGGTTTTTTTAAAGGTGCATTTCGTATTTTAAGTTTCGACTAAAAACCCGAATGGTTGAAATGTGAATCACTGGGATTCTTTTTTTCATTTGAGGTACGACTCTTGATGATTATATTTCGCTCCCTGATGCCTTTTTCTACTTGTCTGTTTACTATTAGTTTATTTATTTGTTGAGTTTTGATGCACAACAAACGGTGGCTTTTTGTATTTCTGTGTCTTTTTACTCAGATGTTGTGAAACGTGGATGTTAGAACAGCTGTAAACCTTTAAAATGTTAATAAAATGGGTTTTTACTTGTTATTCCATCGTTTTAATGTGGTTCTATATTTATATATCGCATCAAACATCCTGTGGAAACAGAGTTTTTAATATTAACCCTCTATTAAATACTGGAAATAATTTATCTGTGAGATAAAACCTATATTTTTACAGTTAGGGCTTTTATTTTGAAGGACATACTATTTAAGAAGTCAGAATATCCTATATGTGAACTGTTTTTTCAGAATTTGGGAAAATTTAACTTAAATTTAATTAAAATTTCCCTGATATCCTGAAATAGATACAACTATTTATTATATATTTTAAATAAATCTATTATTTAGGCCGTTTTTAGTAATAAAACATGTTTTATCACGTCTAAGTGGGTAAAGTTGAGCATTTTTATTAGATGTAGTAACAAACCTTCACCACAAGAGGGAACTATAACATCATCTTAAACAGAAGATTCACTGGATTTAATCAACATTTATTTAAAAACAGCTGCAGATTATTTAAATTAAATCTTCTTTTTTATTTAAATCTATGGTTCGTTCATTGTTGGAATTAAAGAAGCTAAAAAACTGTGTAATGCATGTTTGAAGTGGTAAAATAAACTCAATATACTCAATGTTACTGGTAAATACCTTAATAAAGATGTTTTATAGGTAAAAGTGCAGAAGTATTTGCAGCAACATGTACTACTCAAGTCATAGTATATATTATAATAGTATATATTATAATAGTATATATTAGAATAGATGTAATACGGAGCATTTTGATGTTGAATCTATGAATTTCAGATACTAATTAGCTTCAACTTGTTCTGTTGGTTCAAACAGTCGCGTCTCAGATAAATTAAATATTAGAGGAAACAAAAAATACGATTCTACAACATAATGTTGGATTAACTGGATGTTTTATTCTCTATTTGCAATAAATACTTCATTTATCTAAAAAAAGCTGTGATATAAAATCTATGGTTTTACAGCTAGTTGTGAAAAGGGGGCTTTTATTTTGAAGGACATACAGTTTATGAGGTCACATGACCAGGATATCCGTATTGCTGATGGACATTTAACATGTGAGCATCTTTTATTATTTAGTATTATTAATATATTTCACATTTAATTTAATTGTTAAACTCACTATCAAGGGTAGGTAAACATTATTATTATTTTTATATTTGTTTAATTATTATTAGTTGTTTTTTTTCTAATCTGCTAAAATAGATTTGTTGTCATATGTCAACAATATGTAAATATAATAAATTATTAGTGTATACAATTATTACCTATATATTATTTAGCTTTTAGTATTTATTTATTTCACTTATTTGTGAAAAGGGGGCTTTTATTTTGAAGGACATACGACTTATGAGGTCACATGACCAGGATATCCCTATTGCTGATGGATATTTGACATGTGAGCACTATATTGGGTAGATAAATTTTATTTTTATATCATTTATTTATTTATTTACATTTAATTCATATTTGATGTTATATATGTTTTTCTAATATGCTATAGCTATATGCTATGCTATGGCTAAAATAGCTAGCATTATAATGCATCGATCTTATATTATATTCTATAATATTGCACTTTTTATAAAGGCTTTATTTTTGCATGTCACTTGTACTGAATATCACTGAAAATCTACTGAAAGTTACAGGAGATTATATAAAATCTATGGAAAATATAAAATAATAATAATAATAAATAAAATTACTGAGAATTAACAAACCTCAGGTCATTATATTCCTGAACAGGGTCTTTATATGTTTGTTTTTACTGAAAATCCACTCAAAATGAATGAAATTCAACAGAAACAGCTGGAATACATGTAGAGATGCTGATTTCAGAATAAAATGAAGTTGTGTATATTTATTATTTCCATTTCTTCATGTAATATTTCATGCAGCAGAGTTTTAACATGAACTAAGTTCCTTCACCTCATGTCACAGATCAGATAAAGTCACAACATCCAACCTTTGGGACTTCTGCGTGTGTTTGAAGACTAAAGGTTCAAAGGTCGTCGTCTGGGAGCGTTTCCTTCGTTCCAGACGACCCTGAGGTCGCAGCTCGGTGGAATACAGATATTTTACTCCTGATTCAGCCTCTGACCTGCTCAGGGCTGCAGGAACCGGAGAAATCCTCCTGCTACAGGAGGGGACATGAACTCGGCGTCTGATTGGCCGACGGGTCGGGAGGTGGAGACTCGTGAGGTCAAAGGGCTCAGGGCTATGGAGCAGCAGAAGGTTTCATAACGCTGACTTACTGTAATCGTCTGTTTCAGGTCATTTCTCCTCAGATGTGACGTCATCAGTGTCTCATTACTGCACCATTAACTCTCTGCATCTGATATTCAGCATGTTTCACTGCTTTTATCATTTAAAATGGTCGAAATATAAAGATATTTAGGTGAAATAATCACAAATGCAGCAAAAAGACATAAAACTCTTTGCTGCAGAGGTTTGGTTCACAAGTTGTTTATTTTTAATCCAGTTTAATTATTATTTATCTGCATGAAAAATGCATTTATCAGATTTGACACGTCTTAATATTTATATTTAAAGCACAAATTAAACCATTCTAAAAAAAAAACCCACTAAAGTTTAATGAAGTTTGAGTCCTGCTGAAGATTTAAACGTCTATTACATGAAATAATAATTAGAAATAGTAATAATAATAGATTTAAATATATATATATTAAAAAATCATACATACACTAGGAATTTTATATTTTTGCATATTGTTGCCATATGATAACAAATCTATTTTAACATATTATAAAAAAATTAAAATTAAATGTTTTATTTGGTGAAAAATTTCCCAAATTCTGAATAAAGACAAACCTTTATAAAAAGTACAATATAATAATATAATATAATATAATATAATATAGATGCACTATAATATGAGATTTTCTAAAATATTTATCATATTAGATTAGGATTATCATATTGATGGATGACCTCATCCCTCCTCCCTCCCCCTAGTTACCGTTGCTATGGTAACGTCCATCATTAGAGCTGGTTAACGATCATCAGGTCTGATCTGAACCAGTTAAACTGGTTTGATTGGGTTCTAACTCGTAGCTAGCTGCTAGCCGTTAGCCACTGGCCCCGCCCACTGGACCAAACCACTTTGAGGAATAAAGGGGGCGGGGTTATAATTTATCAACAATTAAGAAACTCATTGTTTTACATTGTTTTTTGGAGGATTTACACTTATTCATAATTAATTAAACATCATATATTTAGAGTTTAATGCCTTTGAAAGTTTATTTTTTTATAAAAGTTCATGTTTCCTCCTTTAATGAATCATCAGACTGAATTAAACAGGTTTGTAATGTTTGTTCTTGTGACCATCAAGTGACTCGTTAGGATTCAACAGCCCCGCCCCCAGCTGCAGGAGTGTGTGTGTGTGTGTGTGTGTGTGTGTGTGTGTGTGTGTGTGTGTGTGTTAGAGGTGAGATTAGGAACTACAACTACTTCATGTTCCAAGTGTCGCAATTTTATCTGCGCGCCGCAAACTGCACCAACAGAACCGCAGCAGGATCCCGCGTCGCTGCAGATCTTTCCTCCTCTTCCTCCTCTTCTTCTTCTTCTTCTTCTTCTTTTTCCTTTTCTTCTTCTTTTTCTCTATCTAACTATTCGGCCATCTTTCCCCCAAACACCGTCTCCTCTGCAGCTTTTCACGCTTCCTCAAGATCTCGCGGATTTCGCGACAACATCCGGAACCGACTGTAAGTGACTCGACTGTACACGTGGAACCAGCACCAGCTGTTTTTACTGTTCGTGCGGGATTCGTAACCAACGCGTGTTTGTTTTTTTGCGTGACGGATCAAACGCCACGTTCCAACGTTCCAGCCGCAGCTGCTCGTTATTTTTGGGGCGCTTTTACGCACGGACGCGCGCAGCCATTCAACGCGTTATGCTGCGTTATAAGAAGTTCATGTTGGTGATTTTTGCTCACGTGCATTGACGTGCACATTAAAGAGAGTCGCGTGCGTGTGAATCCTCGCGTCTTCCAGCTGGACTCATTCAACCCGACGTGATATTCACACATGCACCATTGAAACTTTATATTTAACTGAACGCAGCCTCGAATTAAGCAGCAGCTGCAGCTTTGACTTACTTTACACTGTAATATGTGCAGTAAAATGTACAGTAAAGTACAGTAAACTACAGTAAACTACAGTAAACTACAGTAATATGTGCAGTAAAGTACAGTAAAGTACAGTAAACTACAGTAAAGTACAGTAATATGTGCAGTAAAGTATAGTAAACTACAGTAAAGTACAGTAAAGTACAGTAAAGTACAGTAATATGTGCAGTAAAGTATAGTAAACTACAGTAAAGTACAGTAAAGTACAGTAAACTACAGTAAAGTACAGTAATATGTGCAGTAAAGTATAGTAAAGTACAGTAAAGTACAGTAAAGTACAGTAATATGTGCAGTAAAGTACAGTAAAGTACAGTAAAGTACAGTAAAGTACAGTAAAGTACAGTAATATGTGCAGTAAACTACAGTAAAGTACAGTATTCCTCTGATATTTCTATTAAATCCTCCTCCTGCTCCTTATTATTGGAGGAGTTTAGTTGCATAAGTTTAAAGCAGCAGCAGCTGAGTGTGTGTGTGTGTGTGTGTGTGTGTGTGTGTGTGTGTGTAACCCTGAACCTGTTTGACCTTTAACCCTCTAATACATAGTGTTTCCATATGGCAACAATTACTTTATCGTAAGTGATATAAAATCTATGTTTTTACAGAGAGGGGGCTTTTATTTTGAAGGGTATAGAATGTATGAGGTCACATGACCAGGATATCCCTATTGCTGATGGACGTTTAACATGTGAGCATCACTGTCTTATAACTAAAAGTTGACTTTTATCCAGAATTTTGGAAAATTCTTAAATATTAAAATGAACTTACTATCTGGAGGAAGTCATTTTTTTTAAATTCCAGTGATATTCAACAGGGGGTCCGCGACCCCTAGGGGGTCCGTGGAGGTACTGCAGGGGGTCCTCTAAATGAAAAAGATAATATTTTTATTTTTACCAAAATAATTTGTGAGTTAAAATTATATATATTTATAATATGATTGAGAAAACCAGCGATAATAATCTACTTTTGACTATTTTAGTCGTCAACTTCAGACCTGAAAAACAAGCTAGTGAGCGACCAAGCTAGTGAGCGACCAAGCTAGTGAGCGACCAAGCTAGTGAGCGACCAAGCTAGTTAGCGACCAAGCTAGTGAGCGACCAAACTAGTTAGCGACCAAGCTAGTGAGCGACCAAGCTAGTGAGCGACCAAGCTAGTTAGCTACCATAGTTGTTGTTGGCTAAAAACACATTGAGACCTGATGGATACATTCCTAATTACTAATCATACAATTACTACTACTGTTTACTACTTTTCTTCTCATATATTTTTAAATATAACTATTATTTAGACCATTTTTAATAATAAAACCCATGTTTTAAATAATATTTTATCCAATAGAGGGTTAAATGTGATTTTACCAGATGTTAAATTCGACTTTTATTCAGAATTTTGGAAAATTTTCACCAAATACAAAAATGTACTCATTATCTGGAGTCTTTAATTAATTAATTTATCGATATATTTTACGTTTAATTCAAATTTGATGCTAAAACAGATTATATTTGGATAATCTATATAACAGAGGGTTCTATATTTCTGATTGATGATGTGCTGCAGCATTTTCTGACTCCTTATTCGACCCGGCTGTTTATAAAGTGATGGATTTAACACTTTATCACCATGAGTGATGTAAACCGTCTGTTTTACAGCTGAATCTGCTTCTGTTGGACATGATTCTGTATTTTCTCTCCACAGCAGCGATGGCCTTCCTGGGTCAGACAGTTCGGAGGTTGGCCGCCGCCGTCCGGCCTCCTCTCTGCTCGCCGTCGTACCGGCTCAGTTCTCGGTCCTACAGCTCCGAACACACCAAGGAAAAAAGCGTCCCCTACGAGAAGACTCTCAAACAGGAAGAAGGATCCACATCTGGGCCGACGAAACCTTTACCCAGGTGAGTTCTCTGGAAAAACGGAGGCTTTACTGCTGCTTATCTGCTGGAGAAATGCTGTTTTTATGACTTAAAACGCTGGAGTTCATGGATGAAACATCACATCTGAATCACTGAGTCTCTTGTTTTAGTTCATGTAGAAAGTTCAGACCTTAAACTATGAATCAGTGTTTAAATTGTGTTGAAAGGCCCAGTAAATCCAAACCTATGATGAATTAGTTTTGCTACATATTTTCTGAATAAATACTGTAAATTCTTTGGTTCAGTTTATTCTGGACGTTTCTGTTTGTTTTTCCAACCGTTCGGCTGAAAGTTACCAGATAACACGCTCACTCTGTAACCCCAAACACCTGGGTATGAAACATGTGGCGAACCCACCTGTCATGTTCTCAGCTCACCTGTCCTTCTCACCTGTCCTTCTCACCTGTCCTTCTCACCTGTCCTTCTCACCTGTCCTTCTCACCTGTCCTTCTCACCTGTCCTTCTCACCTGTCCTTCTCACCTGTCCTTCTCACCTATCCTTCTCACCTGTCCTTCTCACCTGTCCCAGGTCAGCAGACGCCGTGGTGATTGGAGGAGGGAGTCTGGGCTGTCAGACCATCTACCATCTGGCTAAAATGGGGATGACCAACGTGGTTCTGCTGGAACGGGACAGACTGACGGCTGGTACCACCTGGCACACGGCAGGTAATGGACCTCACAGCATGTGGACAGGTGGAAGGTGTGTGTGTGTGTGTGTGTGGACATCTGAGATGAAGATGCTGAAATGTTGAGGTGAAAGGGGCGAAATTTAGTGAATAGTAGTTGTATTAATGTTCATAAATGATCATGAATCAATGAGGGAAAAACTATGAAAATCTTTAATTGACGACCCATCTTCCCTCCTCCCTCCCCCTAGTTACTGTTGCTATGGTAACGTCCATCGTTAACAATCATCAGGTCTGATCTGAACCAGTTAAACTGGTAAAAAGAGGCTGATTCTGGACTAATGTTGAACTAGTTACTGGCTGCTACATGTTAGCTTGATTGGTTTCTAACACGTAGCTAGCTGCTAGCCGTTAGCCACTGGCCCCGCCCACTGGAAAACAGCATCTGGACCAAACCACTTTGAGGAATAAAGGGGGGGGGGGGTAATTTATCAACAATTAATAAACACTTTGCTGTGTGTTTATTTAACATTTCCTTAATATTCCAAAATTATTCATTTGTGTTTACAAAGACTTTTTGAAGTGAAAAATGAATAAATAGTAGAAAATATCAGTAATAAGGTGCATGTTTTTAGCCCAGTCAAAGCTGTATGAGGTATTTAACTGGTATTAGTTTTTTGAATGCTCTAATATGTATATTTATATATATATTTGTGTGTTTTTTGTATTTTTTAACCAGGTCTGCTGTGGCAGCTCCGGCCCAGCGACGTTGAGGTGGAACTTCTGGCTCACACCAGGAACGTGATCAGCAAAGACCTGGAGGAGGAGACGGGTCTCCACACGGGCTGGATCCAGAACGGAGGCCTGTTCATCGCCTCCAACAAACAGCGGCTGGACGAGTACAAGCGTCTCATGTCGGTGAGAAGCAGAATCCACAGTCCTGTCTGTACGTTGCTGTGTTTTAGACGTTTAAACACTGGTTCTAATAACAGCCCCGGGCCTTTATTAGAGATCAACCTTTATTTATACACGGGTCAGGGACAAATCATGTCAAAAACTTTATAGAATCCAGTTTTATTCATCGTTCATCAGGTCTATAAAATGTAGATTGTGTTTTCATGTTGGTTTCTTGTTTTTTAAAAGTCGATTTTAATCATTTTTTTATAGAAAAAATTTGATTTTGTGCATTTTTTACCAGTTGATCGCCATGGTAACCGAGACTAAACAGACTGTCCTCAAAAAGTAGATAAGTTTACAGCTAGGTGTGAAAAAGGGGGCTTTTATTTTGAAGGACATACAATTTATGAGGTCACATGACCAGGATATCCCTATTTCTGATGGACATTTAACATGTGAGCATCACTGTCTCACAACTGAAAGTTGACTTTTATTCAGAATTAAAAAAATAAAAATAAAAAAAAATGTCTAATATGGTAAAACAGATTTATTTCCATATATAAACAATATATAAATCTGATAATTTCCTAGTGTATCAACCTAATAGAGTCCCATTGACTTACATAGATGAAACTATCCTGACACTATATTTACTACTTTTTTAATATGTTTTCTGTTGGAAGGTAAACTAAACAACGCTCCTTGTTTTCAAACTGTTTTCCTCATGATCCAGTGCTGATGTTTAGGTTTTTATCATTGTGCAACGTGAGGAATTAACGATTAGTTCATGTGGATTATATTTGAGGTTTAAAGTTCACTCTGCTCCTTTTATCAGTTACCCCTCTATTGCATGAATTATTACTTAGACATGGTAAAAAAACATGTTTTGAATGCTTTTATTACCTAAAAGGGCCTAAATATCTGATAAAATTATATATATATATATATATATATATGTAAGTCAATGGGACTCCATTAGGTTGTATATAAAAATAAAAATATATATATTTAAAATAAAAAATATTTTTAGAAAAAAACTTAACATAATAAAACACCTAAATTAAATAGAATGTAAAAAAATAACTAAATAAAAATAATAAAAATTAAAGTTTACTTACCCCAGATAATGAGCTCAATTTATATTTGGGGACAATTTCCCTAAATTCTGAATAAAAAAACTACTTTTGGTTGTGGAACAGTGATGCTCACATGTTAATGTCCATCAGCAATAGGGATATCCTGGTCATGTGACCTCATAAATTGTATTCCCTTCAAAATAAAAGCCCCCTCTTCACTCCTAGCTGACACGTTCTGCTGTCAGGGCTATGAGTGAATTGTGTTGTGGAATTTAAACCAGTTGAACAACAATGGATGAATTCCTGATCCTGTGAGGAACTCAGCAGCTTTGACCAGGTTTTTATCTACATTCAGAATGAAAAGTATTTGATAAAATCATTGTAGTTCATTTTTTCCTCATTAATGTCCCAATATTGACAGAAAAACATGACATTTTTGCAGATTTAGATCTGATCCATTCCTCTGGATCATCTTTGTGATGGTTCTACTCTTCGTTGGACTCCAGCTGTTTGATTTTTACTAATTAGACTTTATAAGTCGTTATGTCTCCTCGCCTTGTTTCCAGTTGGGTAAAGTTTACGGCATCGAGTCCCATGTCCTGTCCCCCGCTGAGACCAAGGACCTGTACCCCCTGATGAACGTGGACGACCTGTACGGAACCCTGTACGTCCCCAAAGACGGAACCATGGACCCGGCAGGAACCTGCACCACCCTGAGCCGGGCCGCCTCCGCCAGGGGAGCCACGGTAACCAGCTTCATGTTGTTCAGAGTAAAGGGCTGAAATCAGGTTTTTGGGAAATCGCTTGGGACAATAACACAATACCGAATATACCTCTCCATGTATATTTATGATTAATATTGACTATTTCTGATTATTTTTTGTTGGAATTATGTGATGAAATATAATTATTTAGGCCCTATTAATCTTAATATTTCAATGGTTTTACTTCTTATCTCAGGGATACAACATTTCTGGAGCACATGCTACACAAGGATGTATGCAAATTAAATCTGGTGTTCCCCAAGGCTCAATTTTAGGCCTCATCCTTTTTAAATTATAGAGTGATATCGGGTAAATGGGACCACTTTTTGGTAAATCACTTAGGACAATAATACCAAATATGTCTTTTTCTATGTATATCTATGATTAATAATGACTGTTTATGATCAGTTTGTGTTGAAATTATGTGATTAAATATAATTATTTAGTCCTTATAAATCTTGAAATATCTGCTCTGCCACTTTCAGGTAAAATAGGTTCAATTAGATTTGTCATACCAGGCTACTACTGTCAAATGTCCATCAGCAATAGGGATATCCTGGTCATGTGACCCCCCCCCTTCAAAATAAAAGCCCCCTTTTCACACCTCACTGTAAAAACATAGATTTTATATCACAGCTTTTTGGAAAAAAAAAATGAAGATAAAGTAACTGTTGCCATATAAGGGGATTTTAATCAATATGATGATAACAAACATAATTCACACCACTTTATAAGATTATATAAATTACCCACATACGATAAATCAGACTCTGTGGAACAAGAATCGTTCTATAGATACACGTGTCTGCTACTTATCTACCTGTAAAACTAACAGCACCTTATCTAAACAAGAAAATCCAGCTCTGATAGCTGCGCCGTGACCTTGTGCAGCGTCACTAATCATTAATTGTTGCTTCAAACAGACGACGCCTTGATAGGAAACACGTAAAGAAGCCGATGATTATAGAAACGTTGGAGCCAGTTTTTCCTTCACAACCTCAAAAGCAAGAAAATTAACCCTCTGTAGCATTAGTTTATCTTTATTTTTATGAAAAGCTGTGATATAAAATCTATGTTTTTACAGCTAGGTGTGAAAAGGGGGCTTTTATTTTGAAGGGCATACAATTTATGAGGTCACATGACCAGGATATCCCTATTGCTGATGGTTAACATGTGAGCATCACTGTTTCACAACTAATGTATAAACCTAATGGAGACTTACATAGCATCAAACTATCCTGATGCTATATTTACTACTTTTTCTTATATTTCTTAAATATATCTATTATTTAGACCATTTTAATCAATTAAAAACATGTCTAAATAACATTTCATGCAATAGAAGGTTAATATATATATTATATAGTTAGATAATTATAGCCACAATGATAATATTTGTAGGAAACTAAACCATGTGTTGAGTTTTCAGTGAATATTTGAGTAAACTTCCTTTATTCCACCATGTCTACATAATATTTCAGGGTTAATATTGTGATATTGTATTTTCTGTTTTTCTTATATATATTTTTAACCCTCTATTGCATGAAATAATATTTACACACTTATTTGCATATTGTTGCCATATGGAAATATATTTATATATATATTAGGAAAAAAAAACTTAACATCAAAATTTCATGTCCATCAGCAATAGGGATATCCTGGTCATGTGACCTCATAAATTGTACGTCCTTCAAAATAAAAGCCCCCTTAATAACAACAGATATTAAAGGGTGTTTTTTCTCTAACTTCAGGTGATAGAGAACTGTCCGGTCACTGGGATCCAGGTCCGGACAGACGACCTCGGTGTGAGGAGGGTGAAGGCCGTGGAAACTCCTCACGGAACCATCCAGACGCCGTGTGTGGTCAACTGTGCAGGTCAGAGTAAATCATGGGGGTGGGACTGGATTAAAAAAGAATAATCTTTGATTTAATTAATTAAACCTGTAGGAACTCTGACTTTTATTTATTAGACTGTCATAATATTTTAATAATAATGTTTTTTTCCTTTTTCCTGCAGGAGTCTGGGCAACTAAACTGGGAGAAATGGCCGGAGTCAAAGTTCCGCTCATCGCGATGCATCACGCCTACGTAGTGACGGAGCGGATCGAAGGCATTCAGGTAGAATCAGTATCACCTGGTTCACCTGGTTAGACATCAACAGGTGAACCAGGTAGAATCAGTAACACCTGGTTAGACATCAACAGGTGAAGCAGGTAGAATCAGTATCACCTGGTTCACCTGGTTAGACATCAACAGGTGAAGCAGGTAGAATCAGTATCACCTGGTTCACCTGGTTAGACATCAACAGGTGAACCAGGTAGAATCAGTAACACCTGGTTAGACATCAACAGGTGAAGCAGGTAGAATCAGTAACACCTGGTTAGACATCAACAGGTGAAGCAGGTAGAATCAGTGTCACCTGGTTAGACATCAACAGGTGAACCAGGTAGAATCAGTATCACCTGGTTAGACATCAACAGGTGAACCAGGTAGAATCAGTATCACCTGGTTAGACATCAACAGGTGAAGCAGGTAGAATCAGTATCACCTGGTTAGACATCAACAGGTGAACCAGGTAGAATCAGTAACACCTGGTTAGACATCAACAGGTGAAGCAGGTAGAATCAGTGTCACCTGGTTAGACATCAACAGGTGAAGCAGGTAGAATCAGTGTCACCTGGTTAGACATCAACAGGTGAAGCAGGTAGAATCAGTAACACCTGGTTAGACATCAACAGGTGAACCAGGTAGAATCAGTAACACCTGGTTAGACATCAACAGGTGAACCAGGTAGAATCAGTAACACCTGGTTAGACATCAACAGGTGAACCAGGTAGAATCAGTAACACCTGGTTAGACATCAACAGGTGAACCAGGTAGAATCAGTAACACCTGGTTAGACATCAACAGGTGAACTAGGTAGAATCAGTATCACCTGGTTAGACATCAACAGGTGAACCAGGTAGAATCAGTAACACCTGGTTAGACATCAACAGGTGAACCAGGTAGAATCAGTAACACCTGGTTAGACATCAACAGGTGAACCAGGTAGAATCAGTATCAAACAAAATCAATAAAAAATAATTTCCAAAAACCAGAAGAAAATAATAAGTAATTCAAACTTATTTAAAAAATAATCGTTTGAAAAACAAAAAAATATTAAAATTCAAAATGTGCTATTTTTTTAAATAAAACAATTATAAAAATTAAATAAATGAAGAAAAAAAATAATTGTTTAAAAGATAAAAATAAAACAACATAAAAATATAATAATTAATAATTAAAAAATAATTAAAAAAATATAAAATAGAAGAAAATAAAAAAATTTAATTAATTTTTTAAATTGTTTGAATAATCTTTATTTAAATATTGACTAAAATATTCAAAAGAAGAAATTCCTCCTGTGTGTAGTTGATGTGACCAACAGGGGGCACTGTGACCATTTAGATTTCAGCTGCTGGTGGTTCAGACCACTCACCGTGTGTGTGTGTTAGTGTGTGTGTGTGTTTAATGTGTGTATTTAGCTGTTGACAGAGGCCTCTGGATGGATTTTTAACAGTGTGTGACACACAGGTCTGAACGTTGCTCGTATACACGACTCATTACAGCTGTGACATTTAGGATCTGGTGGTTTGAAGCAGAGCTGCAGCTTTATCTCTGCAGCAGCATCGATGCTGAGTCCACTGCTGACTGTGAAGAGTGACTTTAACTCTAATTATATCGTGTTTATTATCACTTTATCCTAATTTTTCTGAAAAAGCTCTGATATAAAATCTGTTTTTACAGCTAGCTGTGTAAAGGGGGCTTTTATTTTGAAGGGCATACAATTTATGAGGTCACATGACCAGGATATCCCTATTGCTGATGGACATTTGACATGTGAGTGTTAAATGTGTGACGTGTTTAATTGACTTTAGAATGAATGCAACTAATGCAACAGAAGTGTATTTAACAAAAATATATAAGGAATTTATTATATTTACATTATTGTTGATATATGGAAACAATACAATAAACCATTTAATTAAATGTAGAAAAAAATAAAGTTTACTTAACCCAGTTTAATGTTTTATTTAGTGCAAATTGTCCAAACTTCTGAATAAAAGACAAATTTCAGTTGTGAGACAATGTCAAATGTCCATCAGCAATAGGGATATCCTGGTCATGTGACCTCATAAATTGCATATCCTTCAAAATAAAAGCCTCCTTTTCATGCCTAACTGTAAAAATATAGATTTTATATCACAGCTTTTTAGGAAAATTAAGATAAAGCAACAATTATAAATGAATATTTTATTGACATTATTTTATATTGATAGCATTGATAGCATTGATAGCATTGATAGCATTTCTTTATTCTGAAGTTCTTGTATGACTTCCTGTCTGCCAAAGAATTAACTTTAAACCACTTTTACTTCCTTTAATCAGCTGTTAAATGCTGTATTGATGCTTTTAATGTTTTAATGTGCATCTTGGTAATAATTCCCAGAACATGCCGAACGTCCGGGACCACGACGCCTCGGTTTATCTCCGTCTCCAAGGCGACGCCCTGTCGGTGGGAGGCTACGAACAGAACCCCATCTTCTGGGACGAGGTGAGACTCAACGATTAAAAGGATCACACCTGTAGCTTCTGTTGAAACGGAGAAGCTGCTCCAACTTCTTTATTTTCTTGGTAACTTCTCATCCTCTGTGTCAGTTTGACCTCATTTCTTATTCAGTGTGTTTGTCTTCCACTCGTCTTCATTAGCTCCGAGGTCATATTCATCAACTCCGTGTGTCAAATAGCTTCAGGTGCACGAGGCCAATTAGCTCAGTTAATGTGGCTGCACCTTTTTCTTGCCTCTGCTTTTCGTCATCTTTATGTTTTGCAGATTTATTTGTCAAACTTTTGATGTAGAAACACTTAGAAAAGCAGGAAAAACGTGACTTTAAACTGTCAAATCAACCAGGAGTTAATGAATCTCAGCAGGAAATGACGTTTAAATTAAAATAAAGTTGAGTAAAATAATGTCTTAACTTCTTTACAATTCTCAAAAAATCAACAAGTGGAAACATCTTTGTACAATTAATCCAATAATAAATAGAATTATCTTTTATTCCACTGGCAGATTTATCTTATTCAAGGTTTTTTTTTCCTGATTTTGGGTCAAATTGGTTTGTTTTAAGAAAATAAGACTCACATTTTCTTTAAAAAAATTAAATAAACATAATTATCTGTAGTTTATGATAATTCTACTTAATATTGTGTGTATTTAAGGTGAATATGGTTGGAATCGTGAGAATTGAGGTTATTTTGATGGATTCCTGGAGGTGAATTGAATATTTGGACCAGAACTGGCTTCTAAAGTAGTTGTGATGTCACAACCTCGTCAGCATTTAAACTCTCAAACTCCTCATTCTGTAGAGAAAAACTCTAAATTACATAGTGTTATCACATGGCAACGATTACTTTATTAAAAGCTGTGACATAAAATCTGTTTTTACAGCTAGGCGTGAAAAGGAGGCTTTTATTTTGAAGGACAGATAATTTATGAGGTCACATGACCAGGATATCCCTATTGCTGATGGACATTTGACATGTGAGCATCTTTTATTCACCAAATAAAAACTTTAACTGATTGATCTCATTCAATTTAGATATTTATCTATTATTTAGTTCATTTTAAGTTTAATATAAACATTCAAACCATTTCTTAGTAATAATAATATATAGTTAATAATCTTTTATCACCACTCACCTTATATTTAGTTGCTCCACTAATAAAATGTGTATTATTGGTGCAGTAAAACCAAGAATTTCTTCGCCTCAGTCTGATCCGACAGGTGATTTAATGCATATCTGCTCTTTTCTTCCTCATCCTTACACTCAACCACATACGTTCCTGTTAAATTATTCATGAATTCCTTGTAAATCTGCGTTTTACCGACACAATTTAATCCTGGAGCCGTTCCAGTTTAGATTAGCACCTATTCAGCACGAGCCCGAGGAATGAAGTAGCGAAACAAACAGGAAAATCCAAGTATTATAAATTAAAGCCGGCTTCATTTTCCATGAAAGGTTCTGGACTCACAGGAGCTTTTTGAAGGACATTGATTATCTATTCGTCAAACGCGCCCCGCCCGGTTCTCGGCCTCCTCTGTGAGGATTTTTCTATCGGCAGAAAGAAGCTGCAGCTTCTTTTGTTCCTGTTTTGCAGCCGAGCGTCGCTTTGATGTTCAGGAGGAAGAAAGACGAGATGCAGAAAAGCAGAATTAGCAGCGAATAGAGACGGGATCAGGTGATGAGGACAAAGGTGTCGTCGCCGTGACAACAATCACCGTGTGGACGTTAAAGTTAAAGACGTTTAAATCGTAATCACGACCGAATTCATTCAGCGTGAACTTTTCTAGTTTAGGTTATTGTTGAGGGAAAAACACTGAGAGAAACGTGAACATTTACCGTAAATTCTCTAATAAAGGCCTGTGTTCAATTAGTGGCCTGGGGGCAGATAGAGGTTTATTAGTAAAGAACATTTCAACTAATTCAAAGTGTTTGATATAAAACATTAAAAGCATCAAAGACAGTTTAGAAACAGTGGATTGAAAGGGGAGAAAGGAAAAAACAGGAAAAATTTATTAAAATGAAATGAAAAAATATCAAAAATTGAAATAAAAAAATTTAAAAAACAACCTCATACAATTTAAAAATGGTTGATTAAAAGGGGGAAAAATAAAATATATTAAAAAAGCAAAAAAAAAACTGTTAAAATGAATTAAGATGAAATATCGGTTTAAATCAAAAATAAAAAAGGACAAAGTTATATGTTAAAAAAAAACTTAAAAATTTAAAATTTAAAAAACAAGAAAAGGGATTAAAATAAAATGAGATGAATATAAAAAAATTTAAAATAAAAAAATAAATAAAAACAACCTCATACAATTTAAAAATGTTTGATTAAAAGAGGGAAAATTAGTTATATTAAAAAAGCAAAAAAAAAATGTTAAAATGAAATAAGATAAAATAATAATAATAAAATTTAAAATAAAAAAAATAACAAAATAATCAAAATAAAAATAGTTGATTAGACGAAAAAAAAATCAAAAGATTTTTAATAAAAAAAAAAGAAAAGGATATCCTGGTCATGTGACCTCATAAATTGTATGTCCTTCAAAATAAAAGCCCCCTTTTCACATCGAACTGTAAAAACATAGATTTTATATCACAGCTTTTTATAAAAATGAAGATAAAGTAGTTGTTGTGTGTAATAGAAGGTTGAGTCTGTGGTTGTGAGTTTTATTCTTCCTGTTGATGATGATGATGATGATGATGATGAAGAGTCACCGACGTCCAGATGGGAACAAATTAAAAGTTGGACCAGGAACTGAGAGAGAAGGGTCTGATCTGACAGATGTTAGATTCCCTGGAGAGAAAAGGGTCAATTCAACAGATGCTTCAGGATAGAGTAGTGGCTGCACACACACACACACACACACACACACACACACACACACACACACACACACACACACACACACACACAGCCACATGTGGTAATTGGACTTATGCCACGATGTTCTTGTCAACAGTGATGAGGGAGGAAAAGAGGAAGCAGCAGATCAGTCTGGGAGGTTCCTGCAGTTTATTAATGATGTGGAATATATCAGCAAAACACTTCAGGATGATTCTTTTCATGTTTAGAGAGGAAATAACTACAGGGTGATATCAGGTCAGTCATTTATGACGATAACACAATAAAATCTGCCTGTTCCATGTATGTTTATGATTATTAATGACTGTTTCTGATCATTTTATGTTGGAATTATGTGATAAAATATAATTATTTAGGCCCTTTTTTAAATATTTTTTGCATGAGTGGTTTCAGGTAAAATCAACAAATCTGTCTTAGCATGTTGGATAATAAAAAAGCATATAAAATTAAAGTTTCATTAAATGTAAAACATGTCAAATGTCCTTCAGCAATAGGGATATCCGGTCAATAATGTGACCTCCTTCAAAATAAAACCCCCCTTTTCACACCTAACTGTAAAAATGTATATTTTGTATCAGAGATTTTTAGAAAATTAAGATAAAGTAACTGTCTTGCAGATGTATTGTACAACTTTACAACTGTGTGAGTGTGTGTTTGTGTGTGTGTGTGTGTTTCCCAGGTCTCTGATAAATTTGCCTTCAGCTTGTTTGACCTGGACTGGGACGTGTTCATGCAACATATCGAGGGAGCGATCAACAGAGTTCCAAGTCTGGAGCAGACGGGCATTAAATCCACCGTCTGTGGACCAGGTAAAAACACACACACACACACACACACACACACACACACACACACACACACACACACACACACACACACTACACTTGCAGTTGTTGAGACTGGTCTTGTCTCAGTCACATTATCCTCACTTTAAATCTCTAGTGCCCATTTACATCATCATTACGGTAATGCGGCTTCATGGCGCGTTCAAGTGCACCTCGTTGAAACGGGAATCAATTGAAGTTTCTGAATGTTTTTGTTTTCATTTAGTGAAATAAATTACTCTGTAATAACTTTCCTGATTAAATGTTTTTACCATGTTCTCTGGTAACCATTAATAAACTGTTATGGTGCAATTTACATATCAAAATATAACATGATATAAACCATCTATGGTTTAAATGATACCAAAATATACATTTAGACGATATCACCACCACTAATGTTGTGTTCATACTCCCTTCAACCTATTTATTGCATATTTCAGTTTTCTTTACTGTCATTCCTGGTGTATTTGAGATATTTCTACTTTAACAATCCTCTAATAGTGTAGAAATAACATATTTAACACATGTTAGATCTCAGTTAATTAATAAAAACATTTATAGTGAGTTCACACACAGACATGAACTGTCTCTGTGTTTTTGATGTGGTCTCTCTCTGGTCTTGGTCTTGGTTTAGGTGGTCTTGATTACTAGTCTAACACACACACACACACACACATGCAAAACTGAAATCCTGCATGATTTCCGCCCAGCTTTATGCAATACATCAAGCAGCTTCCACACCACGTCTCCGATTGGACACGTTGTGATTTGAAAGTGAAACGTCTCCGTCTGTACGACCTTCACTCATCAATCCTTAAACCGTGAAGCTGTTTATAAAGAACTTTGATCATCTCACGTCTGGACTTCCTGTTGCTGTGCAGCAGTTTCATCATTGTAGTGTAAATCAGCTGTTTGGAGATTCAGAAACATGCAAATGAAGCAAGAAACATTAACCCTGTGATGCCTGAAGTATTACTGAGACACGTTAAAACATGTTTTCAACGTCTATTATTACTTATAACGGCCATAATAGTAATTTGAATTCTCTCAAATGTCCATCAGCAATAGGGATATCCTGGTCATGTCACCTCATAAATTCTATGTCCTTCAAAATAAAAGCCCCTTTTTTATGCATAGCTGTAAAAACATAGATTTTATATCGCAGCGTTTTAGAAAAATGAAGATAAAGTAATTGTTGCCATATGGAAACACTATGCATTAGAGCGTTAATAATTTTCTTAAATTATTTAATTAAGTTAATTGATTAGTTGCATCACATTAATCTTACTTTTAATAATCGATTTGAGTCATTTTTTAAAGAAGAAAACATCCAAATTCTCTGGTTCCAGCTTCTCTTCTCTGATTATTTCCTGGTTTCTTTATTCTTCTATAATAATAATAAACTGATGATCTTTGGGTTGTGGACATTTACGGTTGAATATTATTCAATAGAGGGATAACAGACATTTATTTTTATTGATGTATTTATTTATTTTTAGCCAGAGTCATAGAGAAAATGAACCACATGGATTCACTTCAGGCTCATTCAGTCATTTTCCTCAGGGCAGTGGAGCAGAAATCTCAAAATCCCTCATAGAAAATAATGATTCCAACTTGATAAAGTTGGATTAAAGTGTGATTATAATGAAGTAGATCAGTGTTAAGTACATTAAAGGTGAGACCTTTTTCCTGTGGCCTGTTGAGCAGCTAATTGAATCAAAGCCAATGTCCATGTTTTTATTTTTAGCAGCAGTGAGTAAATCTCCACGTCTTTCGCCTCTTTCGGTTTTTACTGAAGATGCAAACGTTCATTAGCATTTTTTTTCCTTTTTGCTGCACTTCATCACTGCCGCAGGTCGATTTAATTACGTTCATACGACTTCTTCCCCAATCACTGCATTAAAAAAAAAAAAAACCCGTCTTCTCCCAAATACCGTTTTACAGCATCGAGCATTTTCCCAGACGTAAAGTGAATAAATCAATCAATGCAAATGACTCATTTACTCAAGTGATTACACCACTTTACTAATTACCCAACAGCAAAAGTAATTAGTTTAATTACTCATTACATTACTTTCATGACAGCACAGCTCCATCAAACTTCTATTGAACAATCTAAAATCTCCACGGCAACACGTCATATTTTATATTTTAAATGCCTGAAAATAGAAAAACGTATTTAACCAGTCCAGCCCCTGGACTAGTTATCAGTTTACTGGATATAAATGATAATAAATGTGGAATATCTCTACAACCGTATAATAGAATATGAATAGGTGACAGTTTCTTATAGCTTATTAAAATTAAACTCTGGGTCTGAAGCAGATCTGTTTAACTCATATTTTCTTTCTGTCCTCAGAATCCTTCACAGCAGACCATAAACCTCTGATGGGAGAAGCCCCAGAGGTCAGAGGTTACTTCCTGGGCTGTGGGTTCAACAGCGCTGGTAAGTGCTAATTGCGATTTAATGTTTTTCTTTTTTTTTTTTTATAATTTTTTTTTGCCTCAATTGTACCTTTTTTTCAAATAACAAAACATACTGCCTGATTTAAATATGAACAACATGATATTAGATTTAGTGAAATTTAATATATTGCAGCTGTCATATAACATCATGCAGCTGTCATATAAAATCATACAGCTGTCGTATAACACAATGCAGCTGTCGTATAACACCATACAGCTGTCGTATAACACAATGCAGCTGTCGTATAACACCATGCAGCTGTCGTATAACACCATACAGCTGTCGTATAACACAATGCAGCTGTCGTATAACACCATACAGCTGTCGTATAACACAATGCAGCTGTCGTATAACACTATGCAGCTGTCATATAACACCATACAGCTGTCGTATAACACAATGCAGCTGTCGTATAACACCATACAGCTGTCATATAACACAATGCAGCTGTCATATAACACCATGCAGCTGTCGTATAACACTATGCAGCTGTCATATAACATCATGCAGCTGTCATATAACACCATACAGCTGTCATATAACACCATGCAGCTGTCATATAACACCATGCAGCTGTCATATAACACCATGCAGCTGTCATATAACACCATGCAGCTGTCGTATAACACTATGCAGCTGTCATATAACACCATGCAGCTGTCGTATAACACTATGCAGCTGTCATATAACACCATGCAGCTGTCATATAACACCATGCAGCTGTCATATAACACCATGCAGCTGTCATATAACACCATGCAGCTGTCGTATAACACTATGCAGCTGTCATATAACACCATGCAGCTGTCATATAACACCATGCAGCTGTCGTATAACACCATGCAGCTGTCGTATAACACCATGCAGCTGTCGTATAACACCATGCAGCTGTCGTATAACACTATGCAGCTGTCGTATAACACCATGCAGCTGTCATATAACATCATACAGCTGTTGTATAACACCATGCAGCTGTCGTATAACACCATGCAGCTGTTGTATAACACCATGCAGCTGTCATGTAACACCATGCAGCTGTCATATAACACTATGCAGCTGTCATGTAACACTATGCAGCTGTCATATAACACTATGCAGCTGTCATATAACACCATGCAGCTGTCATATAACACCATGCAGCTGTCATATAACACCATGCAGCTGTCATATAACATCATGCAGCTGTCGTATAACACCATGCAGCTGTCATATAACACCATGCAGCTGTCATATGACATCATGCAGCTGTCATATAACACCATGCAGCTGTCATATAACACTATGCAGCTGTCATATAACACCATGCAGCTGTCATATAACACCATGCAGCTGTCATATAACACCATGCAGCTGTCATATAACATCATGCAGCTGTCGTATAACACCATGCAGCTGTCATATAACACCATGCAGCTGTCATATGACATCATGCAGCTGTCATATAACACCATGCAGCTGTCATATAACACCATGCAGCTGTCATATAACACCATGCAGCTGTCATATAACACTATGCAGCTGTCATATAACACTATGCAGCTGTCATATAACACCATGCAGCTTTGGTCAGATTTACCTTAAACAGTCACAGTCGTATTAATTGGAGTAAATAACTCCTTGGAGTTAGCCTTTAGGTGATGGGAGTTGGAGCTCAACCCACAACATAAAGAAGAGAAAAGGAGGCTAGAAGAGGTTGAAGATTGCTTTTCCTAGACTTTGACCCAGCCTGCACCAACCTCTGTGGACACTTTCAAGGCACAGATGAATAATGGAGTGTTGTTTTATTCTTCACTGAGTCCAAAACAGAAAACACACACAAACATCTGAAGTCACTGTGTTAGTTCACTCGAAGACACCTCTGTCTGTTTTTATGCTTCAGAATAAATGCCATTATGTGTTTTTCTTGTTTTTATTGTAGGGTGATATCAGGTAAATGGGGCCACGTTTTGGTAAATCCCTTGGGACAATAACACAACACCAAATATGGTTTTAAAAAGCATTTATCAGCTCTCTCAGAATGTACATTTTGTGCTTATGTTGGTTTTCATAAGGCAACAAATCTATTTTAGCAAATTAGAAAAAAGAATTTAATTAAATTCAAGTTAAATTTTCTATTTGGTCAGACAATGATGACTAGACAATGATGCTCACATGTCAAATGTCCATCAGCAATAGGGATATCCTGGTCATGTGACCTCATGAATTGAATGTCCTTCAAAATAAAAGCCCGCTTTTCACACCTAACTGTAAAAACAGATTTTATATCACAGCTTTTTGGGGAAAAAATGAAGCTCAACTAATCATTAGCATATAGCAACACTATGCAGTAGAGGGTTAACCACCTGGAGGCTGAAAGAGAAACTTAAAAGGCTGAATTATAGATTTTTATAATGAGGCTCGTGGACTCTGACCCTGTCAGATGAGTTCATGTGTGTTTTGTGGTGAAGTGAATATTGTTCCTTTACCAGAGGGACAAAGAGGCCGGAGGTAGAAAATGTGAATGGGTGACATGAGCCATGGTGGACACGTCCTCCAACTCCTGCTGTGATAAAAGGTCGTCAGGAAGTTTGTTTCGATGGAAGACGTCTCCATCCAGCCTGGCTCTGTGTGGTCAGTGGTCACTTCAAGTCAGCTGGTGCATTTCAACAAGTTTTATCCCGTCACCATTTACACGACTGCAATATTTCATCAATGGGTCAATGACAAAAATATCCTGTGGTGTAACCCTAAAAACTAGATTAACTCTTATAACCATCTATTGCATAGTGTCTTAATCTTGATTTTTAAAAAATCTGTAATATAAAATCAATGTTTTTACATCTAAGCATGAAAAGAGGGCTTTTATTTTGAAGGATATACAATTTATGAGGTCACATGACCAGGATATCCCTATTGCTGATGGACATTTGACATGTGAGCATCACTGTCTAGGGCAGGTAAACTTTATTTATTCACATTTAATTCAGTTTGGATGTTATAAGTTTTCTTTTCTAATCTGCTAAAATAGATTTGTTGCCATATTGAAATAATGTGCAAATATGTTAAATTCCCATTGGAGTCCCATTGACTTACATAGCATTAAACTATCCTGAGACTATGTTTACTAGTTTTTCTTACATATTTTTTAAAATATATTTATTATTTAGTCCATTATAAGTAATAAAAACCTTTGATATTTCATCCCATAGAGTGTTAATGTCCATAAAATTGCAGAATTGCAGCCGTTTCCTGAGCTTTTAAAGAGAAATGATGTAAAATTCGGACTATTTTTTCTCGTATGATTCTTTTTTCATATTTTCAATTCTTTTAACCTGCGTAACGTCTCTTTAGAAACTGCGGTGTGGCTGTTGTTGGAGTCGCTGACATGAACCTGGCGTTACGCCACTGAACCCAACCTGTTTTTTTTTTCAGTCCTAACCGTGTACAGCCTTAAGTACGGGCAATTGTCTGTGGCGTCTAATGTGATAAAAAGCCTCGGTGAGCCCTAATACAGAGGAAAGTGCTCATTAGTGCACTCATGAACAAGATGGTGATGCAGCAGGGTTGGAGGTGCAGCAGTTAAAAGCAATTAAAGATGCATAATCACAATAAATAGATGCACTTAGGCGGAAGAGTTCGCCACGCTGTTTTGACACGAAGGAAAAGTAATTTAAAAGTTGCCTGGCAACAAATAGAACTTCAGCAAGAAGAGTTGGTGACGACTTGGCAACTGAAATGAACTCCAGCAAGTGAGAATTAACCCTGTATAGCATGAAATATTTGATCTAAACTGACCTAAATAATAGATTTATTTAAGGAATATAAGCGTAATGATCTCAGGATAGTTTGATGCTATGTAAGTCAGTGGGACTCCATTAGGTTGTTACACTAGGAATTTATCATATTTACATATTTTTGACATATGGCAACAAATCTATTTTAGCAGATTAGAAAAAAAAACATCAAAAGTGAATTAAACTTAAGTTTAACTTTTATATTTGGTGAAAATCTTCCTAAACTCTGAATAAAAGACAACCATTGGTTGGGATGCTCACATGTCAAATGTCCATCAGCAATAGGGATATCCTGGTCATGTGACCCCAAAAATGGCATGTCCTTCAAAATAAAAGCCCCCTTTTCACACCTAACAGTGCTATATCACAGCTTCTTTTTATAATCCAGTTACATTTCAATTCACAAATCAAGTTACATTTTTTATTTGGTGAAAACTTTAAACTTTCAGTTGTGAGATCATCAGCAATAGGGATATCTTGGTCATGTGACCTCATAAATTGTACGTCCTTCAAAATAAAAGCCACATCTAACTGTATAAACATAGATTGTCTATCACAGATTTGGTTTTGACAGATGTTCATCTTGTTTTATCATCCTCACCTTCGCTTTCCTAAAATTTGTCTGGTCCAGAGTTTACCAGATGTGTTTTTTTATCATTTCAGCTCAGAAACAAGCAGTTTCCCTCCAGCTGTTTTCACATCATACGACTCGGCTTTAATCACTTTCCAATGAGTGACCGGAAAGATCCCATCTGTGCTTCAGAACACGTCCGGTTACTGACTCATACGTCACGAAACCATGGTTTCATTTCAATGGACCAATCGTGAAATCTCTGATAGTCAGATAAGCTTTTTATTGGCTGTTTCTCCCTGCAGCTTCATTCATTCTGTAGGGAATAACATGTTAGAGTCATTGATTCTATAGCAGCATACGTTTTAGTCAAGAATAGCAGCGTCTGTGTGTCAGGAAATCATCCCAGCACTATCACCTAAGAACAGAATCTGGGCCTAAACTCATCCAATAAAGTAGTGGTTCTGGGACATTATAAACAGAATTCACCTTAATTCACCTAAATTAAGGAACTCTATCTCTCTAAATCTTTGATAGACTCATGTATCACAGCACTATCCTGCAGCAGAGTTTACTTTCTTTACAGTGTAAAGCTCCATATCACGGCTCCTCCTCATGTTGCTTCCCAGCGCTTTAGTTATAATTCAAAGCCCTGTTTCCCGTTTCTTTCTGCACTCAACGTCTCTTAAAACCCACAAGACATTAGCAGGTTTAGCTGCTGCTTTTTTCCTCATGCTAACACTGGTCTTTCTCCAAGATGCGTTCACAGACCCTCAGGAAATCCCAGCTCTATCACCTTGAGAACAGAATCTTACAAACACTTATAACAGTAAGATGCTCAGGTTGTTACATGATACAGGAAGAATTAAGTAAGAGATCAGTTTTTACTTGTTCCATCAACACAGTTTAAATACTGACATGTAGATTGACATCCAAACTATCAATTGCACCTTCTTACCCAATGTACAACTTCTTTATTAGGACTATGGAACAGTCCAACTCACCCTCATTTGGCCAAACAATAAAATCTACTTATGCTTCCACTTTTCTTTAGGAATAAATACTTAAAAACATAAATGAGAAATGTAAAAATGAAAGCTGTTAAATTGTTGTATTTACATTCGACTATGTAGGGATGAAATAAACAGCTTCAGGTTGAAAAATGTTGTTCTTTTCTGTAAAATGTAATCTAGGTTTCTAAAAAAATAAAACCACTTAGAATCTACAGCTGTTCTAACCTAGATGTGTCTGGACCTGCACATCCAGCTGTTTACTGGGCTGTTATGGCAGCTGGATGCTGGGGGATAAATACAGGTTCTTCCCTCTCTTTAAAAGCATCCTGTGAATCGCTAATGGCGTCGCCAGAAATGTCAGGAGAGAGGGAGCAGAGATCTAAGGAGAACGTGAGCAGGAGAGCGGGGAGGGGGAGTGATGGATAATGACACCGAGAGGAGCTAATGTTTGCACAGCATAAAGGGACAATGATAGAGAGAGACAGCGATAGCGCCGGGAACAGAGAGGAGGGGCGACGGGATGGATGGAAGCTGGAAAGTGAAGATTCACACGTCAGCGCTGGCATCTCAGGTGACATTTATCTGACTCCACGGCCTCTCAGGAGGACTCCATCAATACCTCCTACTGTCATCCATTCATCCGTCCATCCATCAATCATCCATCCATCTATCATCCTTTAATCATCCATCCATCATCCATCCATCAATCATCCATCTATCATCCATCATCCTTTAATCATCCATCCATCCATCATCCTTTAATCATCCATCCATCATCCGTCCATCCATCAATCATCCATCCATCCATCCATCATCCTTTAATCATCCATCCATCAATCATCCATCTATCATTCATCATCCATCCATGTATCATCCATCTATCATCCATCCTTTAATCATCCATCCATCATCCATCCATGTATCATCCATCGATCATTCATCTATTATCCATCTATCATCTTTTAATCATCCATCCATCCATCATCCATCCATCCATCCATCCATCCATCATCCATCCATCCATCCATCCATCCATCATCCATCAATCATCCATCTATCATCCTTTAATCATCCATCTATCATCCTATAATCATCCATCCATCCATCCATCATCCATCTATCATCCATCCATCATCCATCCATCCATCAATCATCCATCTATCATTCATCATCCATCCATGTATCATCCATCAATCTTCCATCGATCATTCATCTATTATCCGTCTATCATCCTTTAATCATCCATCAATCATCCTTTAATCATCCATCAATCATCCTTTAATCATCCATCTATCCATCCATCCATCCATCCATCAATCATCCATCTATCATCCTTTAATCATCCATCCATCCATCCATCCATCCATCCAGGCCCTGGACTTAGAGTGGCTGCAGATGAGATGAAGGAGGGAAGCAAGGACACACTAGTCGTGCTGCTGCATATTGATGTCGAGTGTGTGTCACACACACACTCACACACACTCACACACACTCTTGGTTTATGCAAATCGCCTGCAAACAACATAAGGAGGGGGGCGGGGCTTGTTGCTAAAAGGCAGCAGCTCATTAACCTGCTGTGATTTTGGAGGCCGGACGGATGAAACATGGAGTCGAGTTTGATTTGGGACGAAATGAAGAGGATCAAACATGGATGTATTATAGAACTGGATACCAGACTGAAAAATGGCCGCTGTTCATTTCAACATATGCTGAACTCAACAAGATTCTGCAGTATATTGTGGAAAATCACAGTACTCCAGAGTACTTCATAATACTCCACAATACTCAAAAATATTTCACAGTACTCCACAATACTGCACAGTATTTCACAATACTTAAAATGTAGATCAGTGGTATAACATTTTATTATCTAAAGTATGAATTCATATAGAATACTCCATGTTTAACAGTTAAAAAGCATTTAAAACATGTTTTTATAGGTTGAAATATCGTCATTTATCTATAAATATCCCCCAGAACATTTTAACTACAACATATAGAGTATGAAGTGTTTTTACAGTGTGTTTGTGGTGGTCGGAGGTTTCAGGAACAGCATGAAACTCATTTTAGGTCAAAGCAGATGATTCCATTTGTTCTTCCTGCCGCCCTTGGATCTGAATGAATTACATCACCCATTAGATAAAACCCCACTGTTTTAAGACCAGACTGTAAAAAGCGTCGCTCCACCCGATCCAGCACCTTTCATGGCTGTTTGGGTGGTTTCATCCTGGTTTTTAGTGGCGTGAGGCGTCAAACGTCGTCGATGACGACTGACCTTCCCTTTATGAATCCTACTCGGTGTGAACCTGGACTAAAACACTCTCCACACTCAGAATTCTGACACATTAATCAAACTAATAGGTCCAAAACCTCCTGGATCGGTGGGGTCTTCATCTTTTTCAACAATTAGGCGGATCTGAGCTTCGTTAAATGTTTCTGGCAGGTTTCCCAGTCCCAACAATCCTTCATACGGTGGGAACCGAGAAAAAACCGTCGAGACAAAGCCTTCGTTAATGAAATGACACCTCCGCTGTCCAGAGGATTAATCGGTTACTGTAATAGCTGCTGATTAATTGTGTCCGTTTGATCGATGGTTTCAGCTGTAAGTCCTGTGTTCTCGCTGTGGTTTTGCAGGTATGATGCTGGGAGGAGGTTGTGGTAGAGAACTGGCTCATTGGATCATCCACGGCCGCCCTGAGAAGGACATGTACGGCTACGACATCAGGTACCGAATCCTGTTTATATGGGCTGATAGAATGGACCATTTCAGGTTCCTCTGGAAATTAGAGCCAACAATCACTTTATCTTCATTATTTTCTAAAAAGCTGTGATATAAAATCTATGTTTTTACAGCTAGGCGTGAAAAGGGGGCTTTTATTTTGAAGAACATGTGATTTATGAGGTCACATGACCAGGATATCCCTATTGCTGATGGACATTTGACATGTGAGCATCACTGTCTTTTATTCAGAATTTGTAGAATTTTCACCAAATAAAAAATTGAACTTGAATTTAATTCATTTTGATGAATGAAGCTCACATGTTAAATGTCCATCAGCAATAGGGATATCCTGGTCATGTGACCTCATAAATTGTATATCCTTCAAAATAAGAGCCCCCTTTTCACGCCTAACTGTAGAAACTTACATTTTATATCACAGCTTTTTATAAAAATGAAGATAAAGTAATCGTTGCCATATGAAAACACTATGGAATCCAAATTTATTTTAGCATTTTAGAATAAAAAATATCTAAATTGAATCAAATGTAAAGTTTACTTACCTCAGATTGTGAGTTAAAGTTTTTATGTGGTGAAAATTTTCCAAAATTCTCAATAAAAGATGGTCACATGTCAAATGTCCATCAGCAATAGGGATATCCTGGTCATGTGACCTCATAAATCACATGTCCTTCAAAATAAAAGCCCCCTTTTCACACCTAGCTGTAAAAACAGAATTTATGTCACAGCTTTTTATAAAGTAATTGTTGCCATGTGATAATACTATGGAATTAAGGGGTTTGAGAGTTTAAATGCTGACGAGGTTGTGACATCACAACTACTTTAGAAGCCAGTTCTGGTCCAATATTCAATTCACTTCCAGGAATCCATCAGAATAACTTTAATTTATTCCGACCATATGTACTTTTAACACACTGAAAAAAACTGAAATCAAAGTGAAAAGATCTTTGTCCAATATTAAGTGGAATTATCTCATTCTGCAGATAATTTAGTTTATTTAGTTTTGATCTTATTTTCTTCATGTGACCTCATATATCCTTCAAAATAAGAGCCCTCAATGAAGATATTCCTCTTCTCTTTCCCGTCTCAGACGTTTCCACAACTCTCTGACGGACAACGCTCGCTGGATCAGAGAACGCAGCCACGAGTCGTACGCTAAGAACTACTCCGTGGTGTTCCCCTTCGACGAGCCGCTAGCCAGCCGCAACATGAGGAAGGATCCGTTCCACCAGGTAGATCACACGGTCGGATCTGAGTAGAAACGCAGGCCAAATCCAGGGAAACAACCCTAGAAACAGCAGCGTTGGTGCTGGGAGGGAGTTAAACGACTTCCTACTGTTTGAATCATTTATGTGAGGCCACCACAGGTTTATAAAGATCCTGTTTATGCTTCTGTAGCTTCATAAAATCTATAAAACCAGATCTGAACACTGTGCAGGTACAGAATCCTGCAGAGTGAAGCTCAGACACTGTAGAAACAGGAAGAAAAACACATTTATTCACTTTTATTTATTCACAATATCTCCACAAACACAAAGGTTATTGGGCTTAAACCTGGAATCAATAGAGGTGAGGTGACAACAGAAGAGTCAGAATCTATTTATGTTGCTGTTATAGAGAAAATAGAGTTAGAATAATCCAAAAAATATAGATAAGGGTGACAAAACTGGTGTAACCCTAAAAACTTGCTACCAGATAGTTAACTCTCTTAAAAAGGGTTTTAAACAATTAAAACACATGCTAAAAAACATGCTGACCACGTAAAACAATTCCTAGAATAAAAAAAATTAAATTAATAAATAAAAATGCATTTTGGTTGTTTGTTGCAGTACCATGAATGACCACTGGGGGGAAATCATCTGGTTAGATATTTATCTCTAAATATACTCGACACTCAGGACTCAACAATATTACAAAGTACTCCATAATACTCCAAAAAAACCAACAAGATAGTACTCCAGAGTACTTCATAATACTCCACAATACTCCACAGTATTTCACAATACTTAAAATGTAGATCAAATGTTTTATCAGTGGTATAACATTTTATTACCTAAAGTATGAATTCATATAGAATACTCCAAATATCAAAGTACTGGTTAGTTGTAAGACCTACAATGATATATATATATATAGTTATAGTTATATATACACAGAATACTGCAGTAATCATGTGTTGTATTGTGTGTTGATGTACATATAAAACACTGAGTAGAGTTGAGGATAAATGTCGACTCAACTCTTCTTTCATGTCTTTTATCGTTTTTATTTTTCCGACCGAGTCTCGAAGACATGATGCAAGTTTCTGCAAAGATCTTCATCAAACTCTGACGTCGTTGCTTCACGTTGTTGATCTTGTTTTTTTTCCTGCGTGTCTCGTTCCCCTCCGGTCAGATCTGCAGCCAAACAGCAGGTTTCATGCCACTTCTCTCCAGCAGCTGCATTTATTAATGTAAATCCTGCCAACGCGACTATAAATGAAACACTTAGCTCCAGCAGCCTGGTCCTCGCTGTTTTTCTGCCTCGACACTAACTCTTAATGGGCCCCGCCGCCATATTTTATGCATTAATGACCCACTTAGCTCTGCTTTCCTGATCCAGACTTCGTTTAACCGCTGCCGTCGCCACCTCTGTTCATGCATGTAGACATTTCATCAGGATGGATTACTGTCACACTGTGTTTACGTGTGTCCACTGCTTCCTGCAGCTTATTTTATTCATTTCCATGCAAAATTAACCTGTTTCCTGGAGGGAAACTCTCAAAGACTTCGTAGTGAATGAGTGTGTTTTATTTTTTTAACACACGTCATAAGACGTGAAATCCACAACATCATCTATCTACTAATTTTTTAATTGTTGGCTCTTAACGAGCTCGTTTGTTTGGTGTTTCTAGTTACAAACGACACAACTCATCAGAAATGAGTTCATACTTCAGCTTTAAATATTCAAATGGGCTTTTCCTTTGCTTTTTAAGCTTTTTGTTTTGCTTTTTAAACACTCAACACTCACTGAAAACCTCTTCTGTGAAGTTGTGATGTCAACAACAACAAAAGTAAATTAAATTCAAGTTCATTTTTTAAATTGGTGAACCTTTTTCAAAATTCTGAATTGTGATGCTCACATGTCAAATGTCCATCAGCAATAGGGATATCCTGGTCACGTGAACTCATAAAGTCTCTGTCCTTCAAAATAAAAGTCCCTTTTTCAGACCTGACTGTAAAAACATAGATTTTCTATCACACGATAGGAATTTTCCATATTTGCATATTGTTGCCATGTAGCAACAAATCTTTTTTTTAGCATATTAGAATAAAAACAAAACTTCTAACATTAAATTTAATTAGTATTATAAAGTCAAGAAGATAAACGATCAATTAGATTTTGATCTGGCAGTGGCAGCCATATTGGATTCCTCCATTTTTAAGGCATTATTGGACATTTTTGAGCCTGAAATACAGAAGATTTGAACTCATCACCCTTCAAAACCCCTAAAGACAATTGCATACCTGAAATTTAACCTGAAGTTCCTTCGGGGGTTCATGTTTTTTGAAAACTGACCCTGACTATAGGATTTAAGGGACCTTTAAGGCAGGAAACGTCAGTCAGCCCAGCCCCTGCGAGACTGGGTCTGTCAACCCTCCAAGACTCCTGCTAATCACACATCAAGAGGGTTACCTAGCAACCAGCCTCCTGCTGATGGAGAGCAGCATGGACTCAGAGGTGAGAAGAAGACAAAACATCCCAAAAGTCTTAATTATTCCCTCTTTTAAACAAGCGTTTTAATCACAGCGGCGTTTATTACTGACCAGAAGAATCAGAAACGGCCGATAACGAGGCCGACTACTACCAGGATGAGACTCGGGAGTATTTCAGTGAACAAACTGTCCATCGCTGACACTGCTGCTCACACCTCGGCAGCACAGATGGTAAATATAGCTCGGTGTGGGAAGTTTTGGCAGCAGACAGCTAGCCGCCCGCTAGCAGCAGAACATAGAACGAACCGACCAACCGTGGGCGACTGTCAGTTTTAACAAGCAGGATGGCCAAAAACGTCTTATTCCAACACTTTTCATGAAACCAAGCGGTAACAAGTGCGTGTTCTATATTTGCTGCAGTTTGATGCTAAACTAGGATGCCTGTGAATCTTCTTCTTCAGGTTTAATACGTATTTTCTGTGTTAATTTATTGTCCTTTGTGACATATGGAGCTGCACTGACCACTAACAGTGGACCGAAGTCATTCCATTGTTCCTGTTTTAGCATCTTTCAGCTCATTGTTTTGGTTCAAGACAAGCTCTGGTAAAAAAAACCAAACTTTATTTGGTCTGAATTTTAATGAAATTAATAAAAGTTCCCTTTGATATTACTAATAATGAATGAGAGGAAACAGTTAAACAGTCAAACTTAGCAGATTAGAAAAAAACTTCCTCAACATAGCTAGCTGCTAAAATCAAAATTGGCTGTTAGCCACTGGCCCCACCCACTGGAAAACAGCATCTGGACCAAACCACTTTGAGGAATAAGGGGGTCGGTCATAATTTTTCAACAAGTGAAATGCATTGTTCTAAATCTAGCAACAGGTTTTGTGTGTTTCTTTAACATTTCTTTAACAGCTACAGGAATAAAAACTACACCAGCATTACAGGGAGAACCTCAGCTCTCAGAAGATATGATCATTTTGTCTGTAACATAAACGGTTTTGGATTTATGAGCAGTTGTTCAGGGTGTGTTTCAGCCATTTTTCAACTTTCTGTCTGAGCAACTTTTGTCAGTTAGTGATGTCATCAGCGCACATGTAGCAGAGTAGTTAGTCGCCATGGCAACGCCCCAGCTGGATAACTTTGTATCTAAAGCTCCTACAACCATATCAGACCAATCAAACCAATTCCATGACATCAGGGCCCCGCCTCCTCAAAGCTGATTGGCTCATGGTTTTTCCTTAATAACTTTGGATCTAAAGGTCAAACACTCACCAAACTAGTTGGTGTTTACAAAGTTTTTTTTGTGATTTCCGTCTATGTTTATTCATGTTTGTTTATGTGTTTATGTGTTTTCTTTTTTTTTGTTTTCCAGGTTCTGACGGAGCAGGGCTGTGTTTTCCAGGAGCGACACGGCTGGGAGAGACCAGGCTGGTTCAATAAGGACGGGGCAGCGCCGGTGAGACGAGAACATTTAACAATCTACTGCATGAAATAAAGAGAAAAGTTTGTTTATATTAATTAAATCTTTTATTTGACGAAAGTTTTCCAAAATTCTGAATAAAAAACAACCTTCAGTTGTGAAACGTGAAATATCCATCAGCAATAGGGATATCCTGGTCATGTGACCTCATTAATTGCATGTCCTTCAAAATAAAAGCCCCCTTTTCACACCTAGCTGTAAAAACATAGATTTTATATCACAGCTTTAAGGATAAATGAAGATAAAGTAATGTGATATGTGATAGAGGGTTAACACCACACGATGCCAGTGATTGATTTTTATTTCTAACCAAATGTTGACAAACAGCTTTTGAAAAGACATAAACAATTAATAAGTGATTCCTTTTTCTTTGCCTCTCTGTGTTTTGGGAATCACTGATTTATTCATGAGCCTCTATGAATATGTTCTGTCTGTTGTTTAAAGGTTAAAGACTACGATTACTACGGAGCCTACGACATTAAGAAGAATATAAACTACAAATACAACGAGCTGCTGGGCAAAGAATACACCTTCGACTTCCCTCCTCATCACAACGTGGTGAGTCGCTGTGTGAAAACGCGCGTTAATAAACCACATGAAACTTTCATCGGAAACAACGAGCCAGAAACTCGTGGCGGTGCCGCCGGATGAGTTGGAACAGGAGGAGGAAGACGACGCGTTTCTCACGGGAAATAAATTCTACGAGTTTAAACAAAACCGACTCAGCAGCAAAGACGACAAAACCTCTTTATTAGTTTTTCCAGTCGTTTCATAACTGTGATGAATGCTGCCTTCAAGGATCCGATTCCATGAATATGAACAGTTACACAAATAAAAAAACATTATTATTCATTCACTGCAAAAACTGAACTCCTAACTACTTAACCCCCACGTCTAGTTATGAGTTTACCTGCTTTAAATGATAATTAATGTGGAATATCTCTACAGAAACAAAGGTTATTGGACTTAAACCTGGAATCATAAGAAATATCCAACATGTGAGATGAATTCATGAGTAAAAATCAATTTATGATGCTGTTATAGAGCAAATAGAGTTAGAATATTGTAAAATAATCTAAAATATATGTTTTACTACAGATAAAAATACTTAATTTAAAACTCTAACAAAACCAAACCAAGTTATATTAAGTTAAAGTGTGAGTTGATGCAGAAATATCAGATTGATGAGCTGAGGAACGTTTTCTTTTCTTCTTAATGAATAATGATTTTTTTTTTGTTGAAGTCATTAAAAGTTAAATCAACTTTGGAACTTGAACAACAATATTGAACGGGAACATTTTAGTCTAATCAACTTCGTGAACTTTCATTTCTGACTTGAAACAAAAGGTGATTTTCAACTTGAGTTAATCTGCATTTTCAAGGCAGCAAATTAAACTTTTATTAGAATAAATGAGTCCAACCTGAAAAAGCAATCAGTCATAATGAGATTATAAGGCGACAGGGTCAATGTCAATCAATAGAGCTACTTAAAAGTCAACCTCAAATGAAAAATGTTCATTTTTTCTTATATTTTCCTCTTTTCATGCCTGGCTTCATCCTAAAATGAAGCTATTAACCAGGTTCAGTCTCTACCAAACTGTTCTGTTATTCAACCATCTGTGAACATTAAATGTTTTGTTGCCTCTTTTATTATTTTTTTAATCCAGTTAAAGAGCGAGTGCCTCTCGTGTCGACACGCTGTCGCCGTGTTCGACATGTCCTACTTCGGAAAGTTCTACCTCACCGGACCTGACGCCAAGAAGGCAGCTGATTGGCTGTTCACCGCTGATGTCAACAAGAAGCCAGGTGAGTCTGGACAGGTAGACGGGAGGAAGGACGGACAGAAACAGGAAATAAGATGAAAACACACGAGCCAAAACAGTCCAGAATAAACGGTTAGAAGCATGGATGTACTATAGACCTGGATATGGCGCCAATGTTTCCCAGTGGCCACTCGTGGTACTGCAACAAAAAAAAATCCAAAAAATAATTTTTCCCTATAGACTATCTTTGTGTTCTATATTTTTAAGCTGTAGACTTTTTAGTCATCAAAAAAGAAACAGGAACTGGTGCATTTTTTGTCACAATTTGTACAGGCCTAGATCAGACCTGTTAGCGGGCCTTTTCTGGTCCCTGGGCCACATGTTCGACACCCCTGGTGTATGTCATATGACCTTTGGAGGATTGTTCTGACCTTTGCTCCATTACTTGACCCCATAGATGTGTGTGTGTATATATATATATATATATATATATATATATATATACATATATAGACCTGGATATGGCTCCTTCTCTCAGTAGCAGATTATTTTCCCCCCAGTGGCCACTTCTGGTACTGCAACAAAAATCCCATGTGACCAAAAAAAATTTCTATTAATTTTTAATCTGGTCAGAACATGAATTAAATGCCTCAAATGTGAGTTTTGTTGTTTTTTGGCAAAGGCAAAGGATCTTTTTCTGCAGACAAGTAACTTCCATAGAAATGAATCCGGCCATTTTTCAGTCCTATAATACATCCATGGTTAGGATACATCTATCAGAGGTGCTGTTGGGAAGTCTTCGTTGCCATTTTTCTTTCTTTATTATTTTCCTGAATCAATCAGAGCTCCAAACGCCCTGATATTCCTTTCTCCTCTGTCTGTTTTTCCTGCAGCGTCTCCTCTGTGTTGGCAGCGATTTGTGTCCATGAAAGACAAAACAGATGTTATTTTTACGTTTGAAGTAAAAACGTCTCGATTCGAGCCCGTTTGTGTATGATTTGAACAGTTCCTGACCCCAATAGTCTCGTTTTGGACCAATAAAAACCCAGCATGTCGGCATCGTTTTAAAGAAAAATCCCATAAAAGCTTCACACAGTCCAATATTCAAAGGAGATGTGTCTGATGTGTTCTGTTACTAACCAGGGAATCTCTGAATGACACTGTTTGAATTATGGGAAATGAAGGATCCAACTGAGTTAAAGCCTTTTTCATACTAGGGACTAAAAGGAAGAATATAGCAGCTTCTGCTGCATCAATTCTCAACATGTTTTATTGATTTCTTGTGAATGTCCAGACTTTAACCCTTTATTGTATTAAATATAATGGTAAAACATGTGAATTTGAATGTTTTATTGCTGAAAATGGCCTAAATAATAGATGTATTTAAGAAATATAAGATAAAGTTGTTAACCTTGTCTCAGAATAGTAATAGTTTCGTGAGTTTGGTTGTATACACTAGGAAATTTGCAGATTGCAACTGTATAGAAACGCATCTATTTTAGCATATTAGAAAAAAACTAAAGTATTAAAAACTAAACTATTTTCTTAGTCAGTTCAATTTTTTATTTGGTGAAATTTCTCCAAAATTCAGAATAAAAGTCAACCTTCAGTTGTGAGATAATGATGCTCACATGTCAAATGCCCATCAGCAATAGGGATATCCTGGTCATGTGACCTCATAATTTGTATTCCCTTCAAAATAAAAGCCCACTTTTCACACCTAGCTGTTAACACCACACACGATGCCAGTGATTTATTTTATTTCCAGCCACACATTAACAAAAGCTTCTGGAAACACATAAACAATTAATATGTGATTTATTTTTTTTCCCACCAGCCAGAATACTTTGTCCCTCTATGCACTAGAGGATTAAAAGTCCATTTGTATCATTATTTTTTACAAAAATCATCATTTTTGTGATTTTTTTGACATGAAATGTCAAATTATTTAACGTTTTTGAGAAACAGGAACGTCTCTGAAAGGCGTTTCCAGCCCAGGGAGTGGTTGTTTGTAGAGGAGATGCATGGCAACACTGTCCCGTGCATTTCACAGCACGATGAGCTCAGCACTGCAAGAAGAAAATGTAGAAACTCACCAGCCTGATCCTGTTAAAACCACAGGAGACCGGCTCCAACAGGTCTCTGCAGAGACCATTACTTACGCCGTGATATCCAGCCTCATTACGACCGTCGGGTCTCACCTCACCTGCCCAGGTAACGGCTCTAAACCTCGGCCTCCCGGCTCATGACTCATCATCCCGGCTCGGCGTGCTCCTTGTTTTGTTTCTATCGCCGCTGTATAATCACAGAGGTCACGGCTCGGCTCAGAGAATCTTTAATGTCCCAGCAGGTCGACTTAAGCTCCGCTAACACATCACACACAGATTCCTGTAATGCCGGTGGAACTGCAGCCCTCTGCTGCATCGTGGCAACAAGGACTTCACTTCTCTGAAAAAGCTGTGGTATAAAATAGGCTTTTACAGCTATGTGTGAAAAGGGGGCTTTTAATTTGAAGGGCATACTATTTATGAGGTCACATGACCAGGATATCCCTATTGCTGATGGATATTTGACATGTGAGCATCATTGTCTCATGTCGTCTTTCCTCGTTCCACGAGGCTGTGACCTTTGGTTTGCAAAGTGCCACTAGCATTAATTAATTAGTTAATTAGTTAATTAATTAGTTGCATGTGTGTGTGTTGCAGGTTCCACCGTCTACACCTGCATGCTGAATAAACGAGGAGGAACAGAAGCCGATCTGACGGTGAGTCGACTGGAGTCTGGAGCTGCAAACCTGCCTCTGGCCCCAGAATCCAATGGTGAGGAATTTATTTATTAATATTTGTTTTATCACATTTCTACATTAGCAGCATCTATATTTATACCTGATTAATAAAACTAGAAGGTACAACAGGATCAGTGGACAAATTCATGGTTTAAAAATCGTCGCCCTGAGTCATTCCCGCCCTCTCTCCTCCTCCTCTCTCTCCAGGTGATGCGTACTACCTGGCCATCGGAGGCGGCGTGGCGGAACACAACTGGAACCACATCAGAACCACCATCCAGGACCAAGGCTTCAACTGCCAGCTGACAGACCACTCTGAGGACATGGGGATGATCAGCATCCAGGGACCCAAGAGGTGAGGAAAGGAACTGTAGCTGCTACTAGTTAGCATCACTGGCTACTAACCGGTAGCTGCTACTAGTTAGCATCATCACCTAATAACCAGTAGCTGCTACTAGTTAGCATCACTGGCTAATAACCAGTAGCTGCTACAAGTTAGCATCACTACCTACTAACAGGTAGCTGCTACTAGTTAGCATCATCACCTAATAACCAGTAGCTGCTACTAGTTAGCATCACTGCTACTAACCAGTAGCTACGACTCCAACACCACAGTAGTAGCTTCCATGTAGGAAGTTAGCCAGTAGAAGGAACAATTCTGATCTACTACAGCAGCCATCTTGGCCGTACTAGAGCAGCCATCTTGGCCGTACTACAGCAGCCATCTTGGCCGTCCTTTGAACTCAGATGTTCAAAGGACGGCGATGAACTAGAGCACCACCAGGAAAAGTTCTTCTGATGTAGAGTCACAGGTTAATTTTGTCAGAACTTGTATAATAATAGAGAATATCACACCTTTAGATATGAATCAAACCCTAAAATACAAGAAGAAATATCTGATATGATCAATATTATTATGATTATGGGGAAATATCATATACATGCATGTAAATGGAAAAATTAAAGACCTTGAACACAAAGTGGAGATTCTTACTGGAATTTGTGGATAAAATAGGTAAAAGTTCTTCTTCTACTGTAGTTATTGACCTCCTGGTGACTTCTGGGATACGTAGTGTGGTTCTCTAGATGTAGTAAAGCATCCAGGTACCGTTCAGTACTAGTTGAAACTAAAACTCAGGTATTCACACCTTCTACAGAGTAGATTCATTTATATCAGGAGGAAAGAATAGAGACAAATGAACTAAACTAAAGACACAGGTTCTGATTCTCCTCCTGGACGTAGGTGTATAACAACCACTGGTCTGGTCGATATGAAGCCAGCAGCAGGTTAAGTGTCTGTTGGCTGCAGACATAGAGAAATGTGAAGGTTAATCTCCCGATTGAATGCGGCCATCGTTTGTTTTGTGGTTTCCGTTAAAGGGTGAGTCGGTGTGGAGGTCTGGGGGGATTTAAGGAGGTTGCAGGTTGACCTGAAGTCTAGGAGACCTTCCATAAACTCACCGAGCTGGAGCGTGACCCGATTCTCAATGAACATCTGGCCGAACGGATGCAGTTCTTACAAAATCTGTGAGCAAACAAACAAGGAAACAAACAGATCTCTGGAGCCATGAACGCTGTCTCCTCTAGTAGAAATACTGGATTAACACAGAGTTATCATAGAGTTCAGGTACTGGTGGTAAATCCAAGGCCTTCAACAGAAAACTCTTGTCTTTTCAACCTCAGAGTCAAAATATGACGTTCTCTGAACTCTGAACACAGCAGAGAGCATGTTATTAACAGTAATAATAGTAGTTATAGCAGTGTTTCATATTTATTTATATTTATATAACTCGTAAATCTTTGATTCTCCCTCCCCCTAGTCGTTGTTGCTATGGTAACTTCCATCGTTAGAGCTCGTTAGGTCTGATCTTAACCAGTAGACCGGTAATTTGGGACAAATTTGATTGATGAATCAATGATGGAAAACCTATAAAAAATCTTTTCATGGACCCCACATCCCTCCTCCCTCCCCCTAGTTACTGTTGCTATGGTAACGTCCATCGTTAGAGCTGGTTAACGATCATCAGGTCTGATCTGAACCAGTTAAACTGGTAAAAAGAGGCTGATTCTGGACTAATGTTGAACTAGTTACTGGCTGCTACATGTTAGCTTGATTGGTTTCTAACACGTAGCTAGCTGCTAGCCGTTAGCCACTGGCCCCGCCCACTGGGAAACAGCATCTGGACCAAACCACTTTGAGGGATAAATGGAGGGGGGGTTATAATTTATCAACAATTAAGAAATGCATTGTTTTACAATCCAAAATAATTTATTTATGTATAGAAGGGGGTGTTACCTGTTCTTCTTCTCTATTTCTTCCTTTTCTTTTCACCTGCATCGTCCATTGATTCCTTCACCTAAAGATGAGTCATGGAGTTCCGGTGCATCTTGTTCTACTTTGCCGTAACATCTTTTACCTCCTAAAGATTTTACTCTGAACTCCTCGTCTGTCACCGACGCCCAAACCCTTCTTTGTTCTTCACCACCACCAGAGTCCGGCCTTTATTCTTTGTGTGGGTTGACTCCATTTCTGATCCTTGAGATCCTTTATTTCTTTAGTTCTCCCAAAGTTTGAGTCAAACTCAATCAGATCAGCTGTATGGTTTCCCTCTAAGGGCCAATTGAGATCATATATATGCATCTACTTTAAGAATTTAAAATCAGCTGCAGCAGAAATAATGTTGTATTGTTGTTAGCGTCTAATTATGAAACATTAAAATCATCACAGATATGTAGAGACTCATACCAGAATCTGCTGATAACCACTATTAACTATTGATTTATTTCATGAATCTATGGTTTAGTGTTGCTATGCTAAATATTAAAGAATAGAAAGTAGCAGAAAGTAATGACAGATGTACTTCAACAAAGGAAAAGAAGGAACAAACAGAAACTTTCCTGTTTTTAAACAACCTTCGTGGCCGATTGAGAAAAAGATGTTGGAGTTAACGAAGTCGTACAAAGACAACGTGACCAGCGTGTCTCCGTTAACTTGAGGACCCAGATTTGGTCCCTGGGCCTTGGGTTGGACACCTTTTTGTTCTAAACTCTGCTCTCCTCTCTCCTGCATGGGTGTATTATAGACCTGGATATGGTGCAGATTTTTCCCAGTGGCCACTCGTGGTACTGCATCAAAAATCCCATAGACGTCAATAATCAAAGAGAAGCCTGTAGAACTGTCACCTCCAGCTATAACCCTGATAATTACTGATATTTGAATTCTAGATTATTAATTCATGGACTTTTTATCCTTCTGGTTCTGGAGAAGTCTCTATTCTTGGCGTGACGTGAATCAAACGACTCAAATGTGCGTTTTTAAAGGAAATAAACCAGGAAGTTATGTGCCTAACAACGAAACTAACATTGAAATGAATGGCGGCCATTTTTCAGTCCAGTATCCAGCTCTACAATACATCCCTGACAGCGGCTGTTTATACTGTGAGTGTTTCATAAACACTCAGTAAACTGTTGTTTATGGAGTTTATTGAGTTTTCTCAGTTGGATTTGATGCCTCATGTGTTTCTTTGTCTAAAATATAAATGAGTAAGTCACATATGGAGATGATGAATCAGTCTATAAAGCAATTATTACAATAATAAAAAATAAAATCAGCAAATATAAAGACAGACAGTTCTTCTCCTGATGATTGGAGCTTTTGGGAGTTTTCATTTTTTCCAGTTTACCTACATGAGAAACTAACTGGTTGATAGATAACGGGTTGTTTTTAGTGGATTTTACAGCTGATTTAAGACGTGGGAGGTTAAAGGTCAAGAGGCAAATTACAGCGTTTGTGGAAATGGAGATTTTTGTTTTCTGTTTCCAGAGACGTCCCATTGAAACTGAAAAATGGAGAGTCACTAAATTTGGAAAAAGCTCCTCGACAGGATAAAGAACTCATGCTGGGTCTGCTCTGTAATTACCACTGTATTTATAATATATGAAACTCTGTGATATCCTCTTAGAGACAAGTGTGTGTGTGTGTGTGTGTCCACAGCTGGGAGCCACAGTTAAGTGGCAAGTCAGAGAAACAAATTGGCGGTTCCAAGACACACACACACACACACACACACACACACACACACACACACACACACACACACACACACACACACACACACACAGAAATAGAGCCATGCACTGATTATATTTAGAGCTAATTGGACTTGCTTTGAGTCCTGAGTTCAGTGAACAAAGCGACGCTTTGGGGAGAAAAAGAAGCTGAAGCATCGTATTAGAACATGGGTCAGTGACAAATAACGTTTGACAAGATGAGGAAGTTCAAAACTTTATAAAATCCAGTTTCATCAGGTCTGTAAATGTAGATTGTTGTGTTATTTAAAAGTCTGTTAGTGTCACGACACAAGATGTCTGATAAAGAACGATCGATTTTAAATATATAATCCTCCTAGAATATAAAACTAGTTATAAAACGTGTGTTTTTAAAACAATTAAACTATCTGGTACCAAGTTTTAGGGTTAAACCACTAAATAAATCATTTTAAATATTAAAGAAATGTCAAATGTAAAATTATGAGTTTATTAATTGTTATAAATTATAACCCCCCCCTTTATTCCTCAGAGTGGTTTAGTCCAGTGGGCGGGGCCAGTGGCTAACGGCTAGCAGCTAGCTACGTGTTAGAAACCAATCAAGCTAACATGTAGCAGCCAGTAACTAGTTCAACATTAGTCCAGAATCAGCCTCTTTTTACCAGTTTAACTGGTTCAGATCAGACCTGATGGTCGTTAACGATGGACGTTACCATAGCAACAGTAACTAGGGGGAGGGAGGAGGGAACAGGAAAGACTTTACTAGTTTTCCCCTCATTAATTCATGATAATTTACCTTATGTATGAATATAAATAGATATTAAACACTGCTGTAACTATTATTATTAGTTAATATCATTGTTTATAAGGATTAAACCTGCACGACAAGTAAATAGGACCAGATTATGATGATAGTATAGTATTTTTTATTAATAGTTTATTGATTTCCTTTATTAGTATTTAATATATTTTTCATGTCCCCTCCTGAAATTATTTTCTGAGTATTTACTGCTTATTGCCCCCCTCCTCATAGAAATGTGAGTGCACCAGTAGCCGGAGCTTAAATTAGAGTCTTTTTATTTCTGCGTTGACTCATCTTTATGTAATATTGATTTGAGTTTGTGGGAGAAGGAGCTGGAACATCTCCACAGAAGATCAGTGCTGCTGCAGCTTTCTGGGGATTCACTGCTTTTTAATTAACCAACACAAACGACGTGTGGATTTCATCGAAGTAATACAACACGTTTTCCTGATTATTTCAGTGCTGATAGTAGGGTCAGTGACTAATGATGTTTGGAAAGTCAAAAACTTATTAAAATCCAGTTTTATTCAGGATTTATCAAGTCTCTATAAAATGTACATGTTGGTTTCTCTAAACCTTCTATTTACATGAAATATTATTTAATGTTTTGATTGTTTTTATTACTTAAAATGGCAAAAATTATAGATTTAAAATATATATAGTAGTAGTGCTATGATAGTTTAATGCTATGTAAGTCAATGGGACTCTATTAGGTTTATACACTAGGAATTTAGCATATTTAAATATTGTTGAAATATGGGAACAAATCTATTTTAGCAGATTAGAAAAAAATCAAAAGTTTTTATTTGGTGAAAATTGTCCAAATTTCAGAATAAAAGTCAACCTTTGGTTGTGAGACAGTGATGCTCACATGTCAAATGTCCATCAGCAATAGGGATATCCTGGACATTTGACCTCATAGATTGTATGCCCTTCAAAATAAAAGCCTCCTTTTCACGCCTAACTGTAAAAACATAGATTTTATATGACTGATCTTTTAGAAAGATGAAGATAAATTATAAAATAATACATTTTTCAGACATGAAATATCCCAAACTGAAAAATAATGATAACTTTTGAATATATAATTCACCTAGAATATAAAACTAGTTGATGTTTAATATTTTAATAGAGTTAAACTGTCTGGTACCAGGTTTTTAGGGTTAAACATTAACTGTATTAACGTCACTGAATGATTCTTCTTCTTTTATTTTTATTATTTTATTTTTTCTGTCCAGTCGTGAGGTTCTTCAGGACGTGTTGGACACGGATCTCAGCAACGAAGCTTTTCCTTTCTCCACCCACAAAGTTGTCAATGCAGCAGGGCATCAGGTGACACACACACACACACACACACACACACACACACACACACAGGATACACACACACACACACACACACACACACACACACACACACACACACACAGGATACACACACACACACACACACACACACACACACACAGGATACACACACACACACACACACACACACACACACACACACACACACACGCTCAGCACCTCAACTAATTGGGATGTCATCTTCAAATTAATCCAGTTAGTTTGAGTCAAAAATAAATAAAAAATACAGTTAATAAAAAAACACACACTTTATGCAAATGACATGCTGTTGAGTGAAACAGGTTTATTATAAGGGATTGTAGTGTGTGTGTGTGTGTGTGTGTGTGTGTGTGTGTGTGTGTGTGTGTGTGTGTGTGACAGATGGAATGTCTTCAGGCATCATCCTGGTGACTTACTCATACATCAAGTCTGTCCACTTTTTTTTTTTTCCACCTCTTTCGAGGCCAAAAATAAATTTTTAACACAAAATGTCAAACGGTTCAACCCAAAAATAATAAATTATTAAATATAATCCACCTCGAATATTAAACATGTTGATGGTGTGTGTTTTAAAACCGTTTTAAACCCATTTAAGTCTGTGAGCCGTTAAGTCTATGACTGTTTTATACTTAAAATAAAAAAATAAATATTTCGTTTTTTTCTAATAATATGATAATAAACAACTTGGACAAAAGGTTTTATGTAACATGAACAAACTCTCCCAGAAAGAGTCGTTTTATTTAGATTATTGTGGTTTTAACCCTGACATGTTTATATCTATTTAATCATTCTCTACAATAATCCACCAAAAATGAATTTTGTGCAAACAGCAACTATAACAGTCATTAAAATGCTGTTTTCTGCAAAGAAAATAGAAGAAAACGGAAAAAATAGATACATAACATGAGCCTAGCTTAGCGTAGCGTAGCATAGCTTAGCGTAGCATAGCTTAGCGTAGCCTAGCGTAGCGTAGCATACTGTACATCCACACTTGTTCCATCTTAGCTGCTTGAATTATGCAGCAGAACCAGTGATTGTGGACAGCTGTGTGTGTGTGTGTGTGTGTGTGTGTGTGTGTGTGTGTGTGTGTGTGTGTGTGTGTGTGTGTGTGTGTGTGTGTGTGTGTGTGTGTGTGTGTGTGTGTGTGTGTGTGTTCCAGCTGGTAACCAGCCTTGTCTGGGTGACATTTTAATGGCTGCACCGCTGTGAGAACACTGCTCCTCCCTGCCCTCTGCTCCTCCTCCTCCTCCTCCACCACCTCCTCCTCCTGCTCCTCCTCACATCTACATCTTTATATTCTCCTCCTGCTGCTCCTCCTCACATCTACATCTTTATATTCTCCTCCTCCTGCTCCTCCTCCTCACATCTACATCTTTATATTCTCCTCCTCCTGCTCCTCCTCCTCACATCTACATCTTTATATTCTCCTCCTCCTGCTCCTCATCACATCTACATCTTTATATTCTCCTCCTCCTGCTCCTCATCACATCTACATCTTTATATTCTCCTCCTCCTGCTCCTCCTCACATCTACATCTTTATATTCTCCTCCTCTTCTCTGTGTTTTTATTTTTCTCTTTCTATTAAAATTCAACATGAATTTATATGAGATTCTATCGAAGGCGTCAAGTGTTTTTACAACCAGGTCCATCTGTTTACTCCTCATCGACCCCCTCCTCCTCTCCTCCTCCCTTCCTCTCCTCCTCCTCCTCTCCTCCTCCTCTCCTCCTCCCCTCCTACTCCTCCTCCTCCTCTCCTCCTCCTCTCCTCCTCCTCCTCCTCCTCCTCCTGCTCCTCCTCCCCTCCTCCTCCTCTTCCTCTCCTCCTTCCCTCCTCCCTCTCCTCCTCTCCTCCTCCTCCTCCTCCTCCTCCTCCCCTTCCTCTCCTCCTCCCCTCCTCCCTCTCCTCCTCCTCCTCCTCCTCTCCTCCTCCTCCTCCTCCTCCTCCTCTCCTCTCCTCCTCTCCTCCTCCTCCTCCCCTCCTCCTCCTCCTCCCTGTCCTCCTCCCCTCCTCCTCTCCTCCTCCTCCTCCTTCTCCTCCTCCTCCCTCTCCTCCTCCCCTCCTCCTCCTCCTCTCCTCCTCTCCTCCTCCTCTCCTCCTCCTCTCCTCCTCCCTCTCCTCCTCCCCTCCTCCTCCTCCTCTCCTCCTCCTCCTCCTCCCCTCCTCCTCCTCCTCCTCTCCTCCTCCTCATCCTCCTCCTTCTCCTCCTCCTCCTCCTCTCCTCCTCTCCTTCCTCTCCTCCTCCTCCTCTCCTCCTCCTCCCCTCCTCCTCCTCCTCCTCTCCTCCTCCTCTCCTCCTCCTCCCCCCCCTCCTCCTCCTCCAGGTGCGTGCGATGCGTCTCTCCTTTGTAGGAGAACTGGGTTGGGAGCTCCACATCCCGCGCTCCTCCTGCCTCCCGGTGTATCACGCCGTCATGGCCGCCGGCGCCAAACATGACATCATCAACTCGGGCTACAGAGCCATCGACTCTCTGAGCATCGAGAAAGGTGTGAACCCACGACATGAACCTGTTATTACATAGAGTTTATACGAGGAAACAACTGCTTTATAAAAGATGTCATCTATGTTTTACTGTTAGGTGGAAAGAGGGGGCTTTTATTTTGAAGGACATCCCTATTCATCTTCATCTTTGTTATAAAGACGTTATAAACGTGACATCACAGACTTTACTGTCAAACATAAAGTAAAAATTATATATTGAGCTTAAGTCTTCCATTGACATTAACCCTCTATATTAAAATGGACTAAATAATAGATCTATTAATGGAAGTCAATGGGACTCCATTAGGTTTTACACTAGGAATTTATCATATTTAAATATTGTTGATGTATGGAAACTAATCTGTTTAGCATATTAGAAAAAAAATATATTAAAATTTAATTAAATCTTTGAGATAAAAAATATTAAAATTTACTTCTCTCAGATAGTGAGTCAATTTTTTAAATATTTTTTTAGAGTCAATTTATTTTTATTTTTTTATTTTTTTTATTTATTTATTTATTTATTTATTTTAATTTTCCAAATTTCTAAATAAAAGTCAACTTTCAGTTATGAGACAGTGATGCTCACATGTCAAATGTCCATCAGCAATAGGGATATCCTGGTCATGTGACCTCATACATTGTGCGTCCTTCAAAATAAAAGCCCCCTTTTTACACCTAATTGTAAAAACATATTTTATACATGAAAAAAACTCAAAATTGAATTAAATGTAAAAATAAATAAATTAATGAGGTTTATTTACTCCAGATATTGAGTTAATTTTTTTATTTGGTCAAATTTTCCCAAAATTCTGAATAAAAGTCAACATTTGGTTGTGAGACAGTGATTGTCCATCAGCAATAGGGATATCCTGGTCATGTGACCTCACAAATTGTGCGTCCTTCAAAATAAAAGCCCCCTTTTTACACCTAACTGTAAAAATCATAGATTTTATATCACATCTTTTTATAAAAATGAAGATAAAGTAATTGTTGGCGTATAGATAGTTATAGTTATATATAGACATTAGGAAGTAATTGAAGTGGATTCTACTTGAATATGTTTAACTTCTCTGTTTGCAGCTTTAATTCTTCTCTTCTTCTTTTGATTCCTCCTGATTCTCTTGGACATCAAACCCGTTTCTTTCCCGTCATCAGGCTACAGACATTGGCACGCCGACCTGCGTCCAGACGACACTCCCCTGGAGGCCGGACTCGCCTTCACCTGCAAACTGAAGAGTTCCATCCCGTTCCAGGGCCGCGATCAGCTGGAGAAACAGAAGGCCGACGGCCTGAGGAGGAAGATCGTCTGCTTCACCATCGACGAGTCAGTCGCTGCTGTTTGTCAGAAGGAAACGAATAAAAAGAACTAAACGTAGAGAATATATAAATATATAAAACACTGGAAGGTTCTTAAATAGGAAAAGGGGTGAAATCTGCTCATTAAAATGTTCAGGAATTAGAAAATAACCTTTAATTCTTATGGATAATCTTATTAAATAGAGGATTAACAGGTGAAAATGTCTTGTTTTTAATAAAATTAGTCCAATATTAAGTCAAATTATCTTATTTCACTGGAGGATTATTTATCTTATTTGAATGAATGAAGTTTATTCAGTCATGACGTCACTAAAACACTGTAAAACATTGATATTTCACATAAAACCTATAATCATGTGTTGATCAGTGACTGAAAAGGCTGAAGCAAACTGCTTATTATAGCCTATATTATCCTAAATTATCAACTTTTCCAACTTTTATAGCTACAAATTTCCAGAAAAGCAAAGAAACAGCATTAAAAAATCAAGTAAAACGGCAAAATTACAATGAAAATTTACCAGATAATCTTCAAAAATCGCTTTTTACAAACCGTTTTCTTAAAAAAACAAATGAGAATGACGTGTTTTTGAATTAATGTTGGCGTCATTGCAGAATTTAACTTTAATTTTCTTTTAATCTACTTTTCATAACTTTTTTTAAGCTTTTTGGGAAATTTGGGTAAATTTTTTGTGGTAAAATTTTGAGTAAAACGCCTTTGGATTTAGCTCTAAACAGAATTTGCATGATTTTATAATAGATTTTCATTCATTTATTTCTATATTTAATTTTTTTTCTTGATTTTGTCAAATTTTTAAAATTTTTTGGAGAAAATGTCAGTCTTGACAAAATTGACCCAGATTTTTACAAAACAAGAACTAAAATCTCAACAGGAAATATCTTGTTTTTAGTACAATTAGTCCAAATATTGACTAGAATTATCTTATTATATATATAATTTATCTTATTTCAGTTTTTTTCCTGATTTTAGTCAATCTCAGTCTTAAAAAGACTAAAAAGACTGAAATAAGATAAATTATGTGAATAGAATAAAATAATTCTACTAAATTTTAGACTAAATTTGACTAAAAACAAGATATTTTCACCTGTTCAGGTATTTCAGTGTAAGACACCTGAGTTTTAATGAAATATTTCCATATATTACTACATTCCAGAGTCTATTATTGAATACATTCCTCATTTCTGTCTTTTACTATTTGTTTTTTTGGTCTGAGACGTATAAAACATTTAAAGTATTTTAGTTCATTGACATTCTGAGATGTGGATCATTACTGTGAAGTGGTTGGTTATTAATGTTTCATCTCCAGCTGAATATCTGAACATCCTGGGATGAGCTGAGCCAATTCTACAAATTCTACATTTATCTTCAGTCAGAAATAATGGTCAAAGCAAAATATGTGTGTTTTTTCTTGGTTCCTAAGGAGTTTGTAGTTTAAAGATGTAAGTGGAGCTGCCAACAGGAATTTTGACGTTCATGTGAAAGTAAGAGTCGACAGAATTCTTCTTCTTCTTCTTCTTTGCCTTTTATCTGACCAGCCTATAACCAGAAACTCACCAAATTTGGCATCAGGAGTGGCGAAAATGTACAAATTCTATTGGTCTCTGCACTAAAATGCCTCTGTAGCGCCCCCTGGAAACATTGAAAAACCCCTCTGCATAGGGGATAGTTTGTTTGATCCTCATGAAATTTGGTGCACATCTTAATCACACCAAGACGCACAAAAAACCCTCTTAGCGTCATGGTGAAATCCCAACAGGAAGTCGGCCATCTTGAATTAAAGTTTTGCCAAAAGTGTGATTTTTGTCCATTTCCACTCCTCAAATCTGAAGGAATTGTCCGTACCTTTTTAACACATGTGTGATTAAAAGTGTTTAAAAGCTGGCTTTAAAGACCTCTTATCATTATTAAAATTAACTCAAAGGTGGCTAACTCTTTGATCTGTTAATGGCGACGCCCGTGGGCGGGGCTAAACACCTATATAGTGTCCCCTTTTATATTCAAACCCCCTCTCCATAGGGTTTTTTAGAGTCGAGAACATGAAATTCAGTACATGTGTCTCTTGTCCAGACACCAGTTGCAGTTTTAATTGATTAATTGTGATTATGAGTGAAATAACGACTTTTAATCTTTGTGTTTTTCCTTCTCGCTCCACCAGGAAAGTCCCGATGTTCGGTCTAGAAGCCGTGTTCCGTAACGGCGTTCCCGTCGGTCACCTTCGACGCTCTGAATACGGATTCTTTATCGACAAAACTATCGGTTACGGATACATCCGCAACCCTGATGGAGGAGTGGTAAGGCCCTCAAACACACCATAATAATACCTGGATTCTATTTTAACCCTCTGTTACATAGTGTTCCCATATGGCAACAAAGCTGCAATATGAAAATCTATGCTTTTACAGTTAGGTGTGAAAAGGGGGCTTTTATTTTGAAGGACATGCAATTTATGAGGTCACATGACCAGGATATCCCTATTGCTGATGGACATTTGACATGTGAGCACCATTGACTCAAGACTAATGGTTGTCTTTAGTTCAGAATTTTAGAACATTTTCATTCTCAATATCTGGGATAAATAAACTTTAATAAATACACTTAAAACATTTAAAATTATTTTGTTATTATTTATTATTATTTAAATTTGTAATATTTTTTAAAAATAGATTTGTTGCTGTACGGCAACAATGCATATGCATATATTATTATATAATTATGAATTTGTGAATGAATGTACATAAGATGCAATATATGTATATTATATTGTTATATAACATATATATATATATATGAAATACATATTTAATTAAATTTTCATTTGGTGAAAATTTTCCAACATTCTGAATAAAAGTTAACCTTCAATTGTGAGACAGTGATGCTCACATGTCAAATGTCCATCAGCAATAGGGATATCCTGGTCATGTGACCTCATAGATTGTATGTCCTTCAAAATAAAAGCCTCCTTTTCACATGTTAACTGTAAAAACATAGATTTTATATCACAACTTTTTAGATAAATGAAGATAAAGTAATTGTTGCCGTATGGAAACACTATTAATAGAGGGTTATGACCTTGTAGTTTTTTAGATCTGAAGCTTAAACTTGAGATGTTAAAAACTTTTAATAAAGTTTAATATTTAATGCCTTTTAATGCTCTTCAACGAGTTATTAACACCTTCATTACTCCTCATCCTGATCATTATTAACACAGTGTTTGCGTCGCTTTGTAACAACCCTGATAACTTGGTCTAAAACAGTCACGTGACCACGTTCCCTCTGGTTTTTAACATCCTTCCTTTCTTCCCGTCTGCTTGAGGTTCGGTTTTAAAGTTTTACTCTTGACTTTTAAAGCCCTGCAACCGTCTGAGCTGCTAAATCCTGACTCACCAGCCCGACAAGGTATTCCTGGTGAAGGCTGCAGGATGACAGCTTTTATTACTGCCAGCACTCAAGCCCTTTGGACTTATATAATTATATTTTACTATTATTTCATCTGTAACTTTTAACGTGTTACTTTAATTCATTATTTAATCTTTCACCGGACTGTTTTATGTGCTGTTTTATTCCTCGGCTGTGATTTTTTTTTTTGCCTTTGATTGTTTCTTTTATTTGTCCTTTGTTTGTGAAGCACTTTGTAAGGGTAGTTTTGGAAAGTGCTATATAAAGTTTATTATTATTAGAACATGTCTGCCCTTGTGTTTGCGCGTGTTTGCTCATCTGTTTAATATTTATCCTCCAGTCGTGCCCAGCAAACCAAAGAAGATGGCTTTGTTGAGACGGTTTGGAGATGCAGAAGGACGGATGCAAAAACTGAAAATGAAATCTTGACAGCTGAAGACGTCTTGTTTTCAGTACAAATACTCCAATATTGAGTAGAATTATCTTAATCCACTTGGAGATAATTTAGCTTATTACAGTTTTTGCCCTGATTTGGGTCAATTTGGTCTTGTTTGATCTCAATATTGGACTAATTGTCCTAAAAACAAGATATTTTCACCTGTTTCCAGATTTTGCAGTGCAGAGATTAAAGAGAATACTCCTAGATTTAAAGATCCTATATCATAGAAAGTGATGATTATTTGATAATAAAAAAAGTCCAGTTCTATAAAATTTAGACCGTGTTACGAACCATAGAGAAGTGGAGCCATATTCAGAAACTTTGCATTAAAATGACCTCTCAGGACATCTTTGAAGTTGTGATGTCACAAATATACAGTCCACCCCCACATTCAGAGTTTGTTCATTTTATCACTGTCAGAAAGTTTGGTGAGCGTGCGACCTTTAGATCCAAAGTTATTGTGGAAAAACCATGAGCCAATCAGCTTTCAGGAGGCGGGGCCCCGATATCATGGAATTAGTTTGATTGGTCGTCCACATGATGCCCAACAAGTTATATGGATGTAGAAGCTTTAGTTTCAAAGTTATTGGGGGAAAACCATGAGCCAATCAGCTTTCAGTCTGACATCATGAGCCAATCAGCTTTCAGTCTGACATCATATGCAGCTGGGGCGTTGCCATGGTGACTAACTACTCTACTGCATGTGCTTTGATGACATCACTAACTGACAAAACTGCTCAGACAGAAAGTCAAAAATAGGCTAAAACACACCCTGAACTCCTGCTCATGAATCCAAAACCATGAACGATAGAGGTAAAATAATCATATCTTCTGAGAGCTGAGGTTCTCCTGGTCATGATGATGTAATTTTTATTTCTGTAGCTTGAAAAATGTGAGCACAGGAGCAGGTTAGAATGTATGAAGATTTTGGAATCGGAGGATGATCAAATTCAAATTTAATATGGGAGTGAATGAGAAGAACGTAGACACCAAGCTGTGCTTGGAGCCTCGTAGCGTTAAAACCATCCAACTCTCAGCTTCAGTAGACATGTTGGAGTGACCGGGACAAACGTGTCTACATTTTGATATAAAAATCATTGACGTGCAAATAAAACTGTGTCCGTGCTGGCGAGTTAGACATTTTTTTTTCCAGAGAATTTTTCTGACGGTGACATCACCCACGCTAGCCTCTAGAGGCTCTCCCATCCGGAATCTCGCACTAAAATGGCGGCTATGTTGCCATGGTAACCGGAATTGCCAAGAAAAGTCATTCCACATGATTTCTGGGTTGATTTGTGATATTTGTGATAAAGAACTAGGACGAGTCAGGAGCCAAACTTTTTACTGAAGAAGATATAAATAATATAGGTGTTTAGCAGTTTTAATAGTTAGTCTGGTAAACCAGGCCAACTCTGCTGCAGAGCATTGAAAATGCAGAGTTGGCCTGATTTTGCCAGACTCAACTAATAATATAGGTGAGTAATTCTAAGAGTTGAACTGGCTTCACCGTACTTTAAGCTCCGGTGCATTTTCCGTGCTCTGGGGCAGAGTTGGAGTGGCTCGTTGGCCAAATGATGAATAACAACGCTGCTGTTCCTCATATTATTTTTGCAATAGCGACACAACCAGATAAATGGCGGCTCCTCTCTGTGGTTTTTAGAGATTATTGCAGCTTGGGTAATAACCCACCACCACCACCCCATTCAAACGGAGACAAGGCACCAACGTCATTCACGGCTTCAGCTCTTATGTCACGAGGCCTCGGGGCGTTTGAAGCCTGAATGAATGCAGCTTGGCTAAAGCCCCCGACGTGGGACTAGTACTAAACTAAGAAATGAAGAGAAAGCTGCAGCTTTTGTCGGGAAGGGGAAGAGCGACGGATCAGTGGCGGAGGCAGTCAGTCGGGAAGAATCAGCTCTGTGGGTTACGAGGCAGCTGACATTGACTCATGAGTGAATTAATTGCTTTCAGCGTTTTATAACCCTGTTCTCTGCCGTCAGATGCTGGAGGAGCTGGGAGGCAACACTCTTCTCTTTTAATTCTTTTTCACAAAGAGATCAATCGCTCATGTGGTTTTCTGTCTCTGCTTTAATCTCCACCGTCTTCTCATCTTCCAGAATTTAAATTTCCTCCTCTTATCTCCCCGTGTTAATGGTTTGGATTCTCATGCGTCTTAATTTCACCCCGTCACTCCCTCTCTGTGTTTCTGTCTGTTTTCATCAGGTGAGTGCTGATTTCATAAAGAGCGGTGAGTTCACCCTGGAGAGGATGGGCGTGACGTATAAGGCCAAGGCTCACCTCAAATCTCCCTTCGACCCCGAGAATAAACGAGTGAAGGGCATCTACGCTTGAGATGGACTCAAACCCGGAGAGAAATGGACGTCCGGTTGGTGGACGAGGCGGAAAAACTCAGATTTACTTTGATATTTGATGGGACTGGAACACTTAGACTCGTTTAAACCATTTATTTTTTTTGCGGATGACGGAAAATGAGCATCGGGATTCAAAGAGCTGGTTGGTTACCATGACGATGACAGAATTCCATTATCTGGAATGATGGAAGGTGCATTAACAAATGTGCAAATTTGAGGTACTTTGTACTTTAAGTATTTGTACTTCGTGTACTATTGTTCTTTCTACTCCACTACATTTATGAAACAGATAATAAATGACACAGGTGAAGATAAAGTTTAAACCTTTTAATGGTTTTGTCTTTTGACGACCAATCAAACGGCAGCTTTTATTCACTGGTTTCATTTCAGTTTAAAGAAAAGAACGAAAAATGTGTTAAAAAATGGTAAATTTGTAAAATTTGTTTAAATCTCACTAGATTTCTACATTTAAATTTACAATTTGTAAATCAATAATCACTATTAATGTATAATATTACCTATAATAATAATAATAAAACTTTAAAACAAGCGTTTAATAATTTTCCTAAATCTAAAAATTTTATAAAAATATTTTATTATAAAATTATAAAAATTATAAAAGTGTTTTTCTTCTTTTTGTCATGAAAAAAAATGAATTTAACTTCAATCAAAAAATCTAAGATTATAGAAAAAGTTCAAAAATAATTTTTGAATCAGAACAAATGGAAATAAAATAATAAAGAAACCAGAAGAGAAGCTGGAACCAGAGAATTTAGACATTTTATTCAACTCAATCAATGAATCAATTATCAGCAGGTGGTGATTAATGTGATTAATTGACTAATCGTTGCAGCTACTAATTCATCATTTTGAGGATATAAGAACAGAATCTATGAGCCATTAACTGATGCTGGTGCTGATAATAAAGACAGAAAACAGGGTTTTTGTTCAGTCGTGAGGCAACGATGGAGTTTTGAGGGTAAAATGAGCCTGAAGCAGTAATTTGACTGAAGAACAATGACAGAAGTTTATCAGCAGATATAGATGCTGCTGTTTCCTCCTCATTACTGAGCTGTCACCAACTGAACTCAATGATCTGTTTTGTTGTTTAGATGCATTGTTTTCTCTCATTCGTCTTGTTTAATAAATGAAACCAGAGATTTTCTTTAATTTATTTTAATGGACCCTCCCCTTTATTTACCTGAGCAGCAACACATCAACCCTCTATTGGATAAAATATTACTTAGACATAAGTAAAAACATGTTGTAAATGGTTTTATTACTATTAATAGATATTATAGGAGTCAATGGGACTTCTGGGAATTTCACATATTTGCATATTGTTGCTGTGGCAACAAATCTATTTTAGCATATTAGAAAAAAATAATTATTAATATTAATTAAATTCTGAATAAAAAAACAACCTTTGGTTGTGAGACTGTCTATAAGCAATAGGGATATCCTGGTCATGTGACCTCATGAATTGTACGTCCTTCAAAATAAAAGCACCATTTTCACACCTAGCTGTAAAAACATGGATTTTATATGACGATACTTGTTGCCATATTTTGTCTAATTTAGAATATTAGAAAAAAAAGTGAATAAAACTTAAGTTGAATTTTATATTTGGTGAAAACTTGTCCATCAGCAATAGGGATATCCTGGTCATGTGACCTCATAAATTGTATGTTCTTCAAAATAAAAGCCCCCTTTTCACACCTAACTGTAAAAACATAGATTTTATATCACAGCTTATATATATATATATATATATATATATATATATATATATATATATATATATATATATTTATATATATATATATATATATATATATATATATATATATATATATATATATATATATATATATATATATATATATATATATATATGATATATAGCATAATAGTATAAAACAAACTTCCTGAATAAAAGTAAACTCTAAATAGAAATAAACTCAATTGTGAGACAATGATGCTCACATATATGTATTTGTGTCCTTCAAAATAAAAGCCCCCTTTTCACACCTAACTGTAAAAACATAGATTTTATATCACAGCTTTTTAGTAATATTTAAATAAAGTAATTGTTTCCATATAGAAACACTATGAAATAGATGGTTAATACATTTTTTATTCTGTTTATGTCTCACTGTAAAATAATTAATTCTGAGACATTTTTCCATCATTAAAAATAATATTTCAATAAAAAAAAGCTAAATTTATTCATTTTGAAGCTTATTAATGACGTTTTGTCGCCTCTGAATAATCCTTCTTTGCAGCCATTTTCTTTAAAATCAGAGTTTTATCATTAATTCTGTATTTCCTGCAGACATTTACCTGTTAGTGTACAACACGATGAGTTCAATGACTCCAGGTCAGGACTGTGAATCCTGGTGAATCCTCAAACTAAAGTTCAGCCAGAGAATCCAGTGGAGCAGAAGTGAGCGTTGGTGTGTGCGGCTGCAGCTCTGGGTTGTGTGTTTGCAGCATGTTCAGCACAAAATGTTTCACTAATGTCGACTGATTCATCGATTGTGGCCAGAAGGACGTTAATCATTGAAATGGCCTTTCTCAGGAGTAGCTTAGGTTTAATAACAAGATTTATACGGGAAATGTGAAGCAGACTCAGAAAACACCAGAAATGCTGCTTAGACCACCACGGGTCTGGTTCTAGTTGAATAGAGTTTGTAGAATTTCTTCTTCAGCTTCTTAATTAATGAGAGAAAACTTTAAAAATGTATTTTCTGACGACATTATTGTTTGTTCGGCTGAAAAAAAATTAAGCAAATGCAAAAGCAAAACGCTAAAATTAAAAGTGCTATTAACCTTTTATTGCATTAAATGTTACTGAAACATAATGTTTTGACTTATTTTATTACGTGAAATGGGCTAAATAATAGATATATTTTAAAAAAGCAGCAGGAATTTTCCATATTTTTATTAATTTAATATATTATTTTAATATATTATTTAAAAAATTATCAAAATTGAATTAAATGAAAAAAATAAAGTGTATTTATCCCAGATACTGAGTTAATTTTCCAAAATTCTGAATAAAAGTCAACCTTTAGTTGCTCTCATGTTAAATGTCCATCAGCAATAGGGATATCCTGGTCATGTGACCTCATAAATTGTATGTCCTTCAAAATAAAAGCCTCCTTTTCACACCTAACTGTAAAAACATGGATTTTATATGAAGATACTTGTTGCCATATTTTTTTAAAATTATTACCAAGAGACAAAACAGAGGAAAATAAATATAAAGGAGTCGTGAATTCATATTAACGTTTAATTTGACTTTGATGACATATGAATAGTTTTATTACTAACATGTGATTTCTAATATTAACACAGACGTTGGGTTATTTGCATAATAAAATCCTTCCTCTGGTGTTTTAACGCATGAAAAAACACTTAAAATTTACTGAAAACCATTTTTTTTGTTGTTTTATTTTGTTGAACTAGAGGAACCTGATAAAAAAAACTTGATGTAAATAAAACAATGATTTTTTTATGGATTTAAAACCTGAAACAGTCGACTCTAACACCAGAGGAAGGTTCTAATAAACAGCTGTCATGAATTCTCCAGGTTAAACCTGGACTTTTCCTCCTCCCCTGGTTCTGATCTGCAGGTTTTCAGGTTCAGACGTGGTCCCGGTTCCTCCTTCACAGGGATATCGAGGTTTCCTGAGGATGGACCCGACCACCGGTACCGGCTGTTTGTCCCACTCTCCCTGAAAAACACAGATATTTATACATAAATATGAAGATTCTTTGACATCTGACGTGTTGTAAGGCTTCAAACATGGAGGAGGTCGCGTGTTGACCTTGATATTTCAACAGGAAGTTTAATGGAAGTCGTTGTAAAGTTGTAACTGAACCGTCATCAAACAAAGTCAACGTCCTTCACTGTTAGTTTTTATTATTTTGGCCTTCTTCTTCTTCTCCTTCTTCTTCTTCTTCTACTTCTTCTTCTCCTTCTTCTTCTTCTCCTTCTTCTTCTTCTTCTTCTTCTCCTTCTTCTTCTTCTTCTTCTTCTTCTTCTTCTCCTTCTTCTTCTTCTCCTTCTTCTTCTTCTTCTCCTTCTTCTCCTTCTTCTTCTTCTCCTTCTTCTTCTTCTTCTTCTCCTTCTTCTTCTTCTTCTTCTTCTTCTCCTTCTTCTTCTTCTTCTTCTCCTTCTTCTTCTTCTTCTTCTTCTCCTTCTTCTTCTTCTTCTTCTTCTCCTTCTTCTTCTTCTTCTTCTTCTCCTTCTTCTTCTTCTTCTCCTTCTCCTTCTTCTCCTTCTTCTTCTTCTTCTTCTTCTTCTTCTTCTTCTTCTCCTTCTTCTTCTCCTTCTCCTTCTTCTTCTTCTTCTCCTTCTTCTTCTTCTTCTTCTTCTTCTCCTTCTTCTTCTTCTTCTTCTCCTTCTTCTTCTTCTTCTTCTCCTTCTTCTTCTTCTTCTTCTTCTCCTTCTTCTTCTTCTTCTTCTTCTCCTTCTTCTTCTTCTTCTTCTTCTCCTTCTTCTTCTTCTTCTCCTTCTTCTCCTTCTCCTTCTTCTCCTTCTTCTTCTTCTTCTTCTTCTTCTTCTTCTTCTTCTCCTTCTTCTTCTCCTTCTCCTTCTTCTTCTTCTTCTCCTTCTTCTTCTTCTTCTTCTTCTCCTTCTTCTTCTTCTTCTTCTTCTTCTTCTCCTTCTTCTCCTTCTTCTTCTCCTTCTTCTTCTTCTTCTGTTTTCTTCCCTTTTCACCAGATCTTGTCTCTCAATGTTAGTTTTAATTCACTGTTTATGCCTCAAATTACACAAATACCAAATAAGGTGAATTAAAGGGGCAGTTCACCCCAAAATTAAAACAGCAGCTCTGTTTATTTGTGGGTTTTTACACCAAAAAACACTAATTTACATCTTTTTGTCCATGAGTAGGTGAATGTTAGTAGTAATAGTTCCTCTGCAACCATTAATGGATGAATAGAATAATACAGGTAAGAGGAAAAATACATTTATATATATTTTATTTAGGGGTGAACTGTCCCTTTAAGTGAGAACATGTGTCAGCTGTGATTTAAATAAAGCAGGAAAAGGAAATTCATCCTATAAATCATAAAAGTTATAAACTATAAGTTTTACAGTAGAGTTTTACAGTAAAAATCCTGTAATTCTTACAGTAACATTACTGTGTTTAACACAGTAAATAACTGCAGTTTTACAGTTTACAATATAATATATAGCAGTACTTTTACTATTAATCTACCTAAAGTATTTAAAATTGACTCAACAACAATGTTAAACTGTGATTTCAGTTGTATTTTAAAGTATTAGGTGATTAATTGTACAGTAAAAATCAATAAAACCCTGTAATTTCACTTATATTTACAGTATTAGCTGATTTACTGTATTATAACACAGTAACTACTGTGATTTACTACAGTAATACTAATACTAATACTGTGCTATATTGTAAAATATACAGCAATTTACTGTAATAACTGTGTTTAAAACAGTAAATAAATGCAGATTTTACAGCAAAGTTTACAATATAATATGAATCAGTACTTTTACTATTAATCTAATGTATTGGGTGATAACTATACCTATAAAATAAAAATTAAATCCTCTTATTTCAGTTATATTTACAGTATTAGCTGATTAACTGTGTACAGTTACTGTGATTTACTACAGTAATACTTCTAATACTGTGATTTATTGTAAAATACACAGAAATTTACTGTAATAATAATTTACAGTAACATTACTGTGTTTAACACAGTAAATAACTGTGGTTTTACAGTTTACAATATAATATATAGCAGTACTTTTACTATTAATCTACCTAAAGTATTTAAAATTGACTCAACAACAATGTTAAACTGTGATTTCAGTTGTATTTTAAAGTGTTTTACACTAGGAATTTATCATATTTACATATCGTTGACATATGGAACAAATATATTTTAGCAGATTAGAAAAAAACTTTAATTATCTTTAATTACCTTTAATTATGAGTCAGTGATGCTCACATGTCAAATGTCCATCAGCAATAGGGATATCCTGGTCATGTGACCTCATAAATTGTATGCCCTTCAAAATAAAAGCCTCCTTTTCACTCCTAACTGTAAAAACATATATTTTAAATCACAGCTTTTTAGAAAAAATGAAGATAAAGTGATTGTTGCCATGGAAACACTATGGAATAAAGGTATTAACACAGGTATTTAACTAAAAATCACATTCAAACACTCCATTGAATTCAACACTAATGGTAAAACGCTCAGTTTAAAACATATTTTATAGCATTTTGAGGCCAAACGGGTTCATCGACTATGTCAAATGTGATCTTAAAATAAAGAAAAGGATCAGGATCGATTAGAATGATGTAATTAATTGTTTTAACTGGTGGCTGCAGCGTATTGAGACTCACAGGGAAGAGGCTGGCTGTGGACCGGTTGCAGTGCATGGAGAACGGAGCCGTGTTGTACAGAGAATCCAGAACTTGTGCTGTAAACGTGTCCCAGTGCAGCTGAGAATACTGATCAGTCACATCCACATCACCACAAACACACACATCTGTTCCCTGGAACCTGGAGCAGGACGGACGGGATGGAAGGGAAGTCCATAAAAGAAGGAAATAAAAGGAGCAGGAATCAGTGGAAGAACGGTTTCACATTAAAGGAGAAAACTTCTGGTTATTTGTAGATTAGAATAAGTTAATCACAGCTGTGGTTCCCTCAGGAGTGAAGGACAAAGTGATGAAGAAATGATTCATCACAGGAGACGGAGAGAAATAAAAGAAAAACAGTTTTAAAACACAAATAAATAGTTTTAAAAATTAAATAAATGTTAAACACACAACACAAACGCTGCTCAATGTAAAACGATCTGTTTCTTAATTGTTGATAAATTATAACCCCCCCTTTATTCCTCAAAGTGGTTTGGTCCAGTGGGCGGGGCCAGTGGCTAACGGCTAGCAGCTAGCTACGTGTTAGAAACCAATCAAGCTAACATGTAGCAGCCAGTAACTAGTTCAACATTAGTCCAGAATCAGCCTCTTTTTACCAGTTTAACTGGTTCAGATCAGACCTGATGATCGTTAACGATGGACGTTACCATAGCAACAGTAACTAGGGGGAGGGAACCGGAAGTAGAGCAGAGAGAGGCAACGACTACTTTATCTTAATTTTTCTAAAAAAGCTGTGTTATAAAATCTATGTTTTTACAGCTAGGCATAAAAAGGGGGCTTTTATTTTGAAGGACATACAATTTATGAGGTCACATGACCGGGATATCCCTATTGCTGATGGACATTTGACATGTGAGCATCACTGTCTCATAATCGAAAGTTATCTTTTATTCCGAATTTGGGAAAATTTATAAAATAATTAGATTTAATCAAATTTAGATGTTATGTTTGTAAATAATATGATAAATTCCTAGTGTATAAAACTAATAGAGTCCCATTGACTTACATAGCATGATTCCCTGTTTACAACTTTTTCTTATATTTCTTAAATATATCTATTATTTAGACCATTTTAAGTAATGTCATTTTTTCAGTTACGTGTAAATAGGGGGCTTTTATTTTGAAGGACATACAACTTATGGGGTCACACAGGATATCCCTATTGCTGATGGACATTTTCTTACATATAATTTTAATATATCAATTATTTAGGCCATGTCTAAGTGATATTTAATGCAATAGAGGGTTAATATCATGGACTTAAAACCTCATCTTAAACCTTCAGGGCCAGATTATTATAGGACTTTACTATTTATATTTAGTATTTATTTCATGTCCCCTCCAGGAATTATTCTCTATTCTTTATCTCATTTATTAAATAGCAACAAGCAGGTGATGTTGTTCTACCTGTTGATGAAGCTGAAGTATTTCTGCAGGTGTGCAGGGTCCACGTGGCTCTTACACAGCTCCAGCTGCGTCCGAGGGTAATAATGAACGTAGTTAACGCACATTTCATCCGTGATGCTAAAACCTCCCTGAGGACAGGAAGAGAAGCAGGAATTAATACAGAGGATGATTATGGTCTGAGTTTAAAGCAGAGAGATTAGAGGAGGAATCCTCCGGGTTATATTACACTCGTCGGACATTAACACATTAAATATCTCTCACCACGGTGGGTTTGCTGCGATCTTCTGTGTCGTAGGTGCATTTAGTGATGAGGACGTCGCCCTGCAGGAACAAATCACATCATTTCATGTTTTAAAGAGTCTTATTTGGCTGAATGTCTGATTGGTTGCATCAAACACGTGTGTTTATTTCCCTCATTGCATTTAAAGTATTGATTTAACTTCCTCTGGTGTTTAAATCAGCTGTAAAATCCAGTAAAACCATCATTTATCAACCAGTTAGTTTCTCATTTCTTCGTTAACTTGTTAAGTTTCATTAACCATGAAAATATTGGGTTTTAATATTTTTGGTTCGGGTCTTTTTTTTGTTAGTTTACGCCTCGATTTCAGTAAAAAATGGTGAAATGAACCTTAAGAGAATCATAGAGAAATCAAAAATCCCCTAAAGATGAAACGATTGAGAGAAAAACTGCTGATTTATTATTGTAATTATTGCTTTATAGGTTTATTTTATAACTGGGTCAAAGGTCATAGTTCAACCAGAGCATTTTATCATTTAGTGAAATGTTTGTTTTATTTTGTTGAATCTGACAAAGTTAAAAAACCTTAATGATTATTTGATGCGTTTAAAATGTAGAATGAGGATAAATAACACAAGAGGAAGGTCAAAGGTTAAACATTTGTTTATTATAATGCAGGTTTGTACTTACAGGTAAAACATTCACCATTTTCCTTAGAACTCGGATCGTCTATAAAAAAGAGCAGAGAAACAAACAGACGTTAAAGGTTGATAGTTTAACATCACTAATGAGATATATTTATTAATTTAAGTACAAAAAATAATAATTTAACGTCTCTGAAGCTTCTCTCTGGAGGTTTTGGTGTATCTGCCTCATTAATATTAATGAACCTCTCGTCTGATTGGCTGATTTCAATGAACCATTGGACATTATTGTTGTTAAACACCTTCTTATAATTAATTAATTTTCCATATGGCAGCAATTACTTTACTATAAAATCTATGTTTTTACAGTTAGGCGTCAAAAGGGGGCTTTTATTTTGAAGGACATAGAATTCATGAGGTCACATTACCAGGATATCCCTATTGCTGATGTGAGCATTTCTATTTTATAATCTAAGGTTTTCTTTTATTCAGAATTTTGGAAAATTCTCACTTCAACTCAATATCTGTGGTAAGTTCACTTATTTTATTTTATTTTTACATTTAATTCTATTTTGATGTTATATTTTTTCCTAATATTCTAAAACAGATTATATTTGGGAATAAAATGGAACATTCCCATTGATTTACATAACATGAAACTCTGTTTGTTCTTATATATATTTAATATATTTTTAAGTAATATTTGATGCAGTAAAAAGTTAAATTCTCTATTTTTGGACATGAAAAACATCACTAATTTCTCAATTTCCATTTTTTGACTAAATCTTTAACAGAAACAAGTTTAGTTAAAATATAAAACTCTTCAACGCTATAAAAGGACGTTTTAATTGAATTAATTATCTGCAGGTTCAGACGTCGAGTCCTCTCACCAGCAGCAGCTGGAGGTTTTATCAGGTTGTCTAACAGATGCCCTTCTCTGCTCTTTCTGTGTGCACACGTGCATGAATGTGTGTGTGTGTGTGTGTGTGTGTGTGTGTGTGTGTGTGTGTGTGTGTGTGTGTGTGTGTGTGTGTGTGTGTGTGTGTGTGTGTGTGTGTGTGTGTGTGTGCACGCGCTACCTGTGTTGCACATAAAACACAACAGATGTTGGCTGCTGTCTCTCAACAATACTAATGTTGCTGTTTGTCAGTTTAAAAGTGTATAAAGTGCCCTCTAGGAGCCAAAAGGTATGCTAAAGTGCCCTCTAAGAACAAAAAATGTGTGCTAAAGTGCCCTCTAGGAGCCAGAAACATGTTAAAGTGCCCTCTTGGGACCTAAAAGGCATGCTGAAGTGCCCTTCAGAAGCCAAAATGAATTTAAAGTGCCCTCTTAGAAGCAAAAATGTGTGCTAAAGAAATCTTTGGAGCTAACAAGCATGTCAAAGTGCCAAAACAAGTTCAAGTGCCCTCTAAGAACAAAAAAATGTGTGCTAAAGTGCCCCCTAGGAGCCAAAAACGTGTGCTAAGATGCCTCTTGGAAGCAAAAATATTAGTAAAAGTGTCCTCTAGTAGCCAGAAAGATATTCAAGTGCCCTCTTGGGACCTAAAAGGCATGCTGAAGTGCCCTCCGGAAGCCAAAATGAATTTAAAGTGCCCTCTTAGAAGAAAAAACATTATTAAAAGTTCCCTCTTGGAAGCCAAAAACGCATGTTAATGTGCCCTCTAGGAGCCGAAAATGTGTTCAAGTGCCCTCTTGGGAGCTAAAAGTCATTTTAACGTGCCCTTTAGAAACCAAAATGCATGCTAAAGTGCCTTCTTGAAAGCCAAAACATGTGCTAAAGTGCCCTCTTTGCAGCTAGAAAGCATATTAAAGTGCCCTCTAGGAGCCAAAATGCTTCAGGATAAAACAGATGTCAGCTGCTGCCTCTCAACAATTCTAATGTTGTTGTTTGTCAGTTTTGATTTGAGGGTTGAGTTGAAGGGCGGGAGTCTTCTGAATAATCAGTGTGTGTGTGTGTGTGTGTGTGTGTGTGTGTGTGTGTGTGTGTGTGTGTGTGTGAGACCTTAATTCATTATTCCGCCTCATCATAGCAGGCCTATAACTTCCTATAGAACAGCAGTGGGTCAGTGAATTGCAGCAGAGGTCAGGTGGTCAGTGATTGGCTGGCAGCATGTAGGTGTTTAATCTGAGGCAGAGAGTGATTCGCTGTCCGTTTTTACACTTGTAAAAAGGTCATATGCAAATGTGGAGCGAGTCTTATGCAAATTGTTCCTACAAGAACGCGTTATGTTAAAGAAGCTGGTGCTGCTCTGCCCTGTTGTGTTGTAATCCTGGAAAAAAAGACCAAAAACCACATTAGATTAGATTAAATGAATAAATCTTGATACGTCTGATGATCCTGTGGCCGTTAATGTTAAAATCTGTTGAAAACCTTCCTTCATTCATGAGTAAACATGGCTCTATGTTAATATGGGTCATACTAACATATAGGAGGTGGGGGTCGGCCATTCATGGCCCTGATGTGCCCTCCAGGAGCTGAAATACATAGTAAAGTGCCCTCTAGGAGCCACGTTGCATGTTAAAGTGCCTCTTGGAAGCATAATGTTTGTAAAAGGACCCTCTAAGGGCAAAAACAAGTGCTCAAGTGTCGTCTAGGAGCCAAAATGCATGCAAACATTCCCCATTTGGAAGCAAAAACATTTATAAAAGTGCCCTCTTGAAAGCAAGCACATGCTCAGAGTCCTGCAGGATCCAAAACATGTGCTAAAGTTCCTCTTGGAAGCCAAAAAGCATGTTCATGTGCTCTCTTAGGAGGTAGAAAGCATGTTAAAATGCCCTCTAAGAGCCAAAAAGATATTCAAGTGCCCTCTTTGGAGTTACAAACATGTTAAAGTGCCCTCTAGGAAGGAAATATGTGTGCTAGTTTTCCCTTTAGGACCCAAAGTGTGCATTAAAGTGCCCTCTAGGAGCCTAAAAGCATGTTAATGTGCTTTCTTTGAAGTTAAAAAGCATATTAAAATTCCCTCTAGGAGCCTAAACGTATGCTAAAGTGCCCTCTAGGATCCAAACGCATGTTCAACTGCCCTCTAGGGAGTTAAAGAGCATGTTAAAGTGCCCTCTAGCAGTCAAAACGCATGCTGAAATGCTTTCTTGGAAGCCAAAAACATGTTTAAGTGCTCCCTTAGGAGCTAAATAGCATGTTAAAATACCCTCTAGGAGCCGAAATGCATGATGAAGTGCCCTCTTGGAAGGCAAAACACCTGCTAATGTTCCCTTTAGGAGCTAAAGTGCGTGTTAAAGTGCCCTCTAGGAGCCTAAAAGCATGTTAATGTGCTTTCTTTGAAACTAAAAAGCATATTAAAATGTCCTCTATGAGCCAAAACGTGTGCTAAAGTGCCCTCTAGGATCCAAAAACATCTAGGGAGTCAAAAAGCATGTTAATGTGCCCACTTGGGAGCTAAACGGTATATAAAAGTGCCTTCTAGGAACCAAAAACATGTTCAAGTGCCATCTAGGGAACTAAAAAGCATGTTAAAGTGCCCTCTAGGAGCCAAAACATGTGCTAAAGTGCCCTCTGGGAAGCCAGAAAGCATGTTAAAGTGCCCTCTTGGGAGCAAAAAAGCATGTTAAGTGCCCTCTAGGAACCAAAACCATGTTCAAATCCCATCTAGGGAGCTAAAAAACATGTTAATGTGCCCTCTAGGAGCCAAAACGTGCTAAAGTGCCCTTTTCAGTGGCAAAGACAAGCTATGTGTGTATATCTGTGCTTGCCACTCTGAGGTCCGGTTCCTCCAGGTGAACTGGGCCCTGCTGGGCCTCACCTGGTAGTGGGTACTGAAGTGCTGGTCCTCCTGGACCACCTCCAGCTCCCTGCCTCCCCTCACCAGGACCGTCCTCACCCCCCGCCCCGCCAGGTGGGTGTGCAGCTGGGACGCGAACACGTGGATCCCCCCCGGAGGCAAAGCCTGCGAAAAACAGACGGAGGTCGAGGTCCAAAAGAATTTGTTCATGCTTCACTTGACTTGAAACGTTAGAATCATGAACACGTTGCCAGGTGAGGGGTCATACTCACAGTCTGGGTACATTTGGAGGAGCAGTAGCCGCTGAGGTAGAATCGCTGCTGTTTGGGAGGGATCGCCATGATGGGAGTATAAACCAGACCCAGCTCCATGATCCCGGCGTCGTAGCGCCTCAGACTGGGGGTGAAATACAGACGGATCCCTGACGAGTCCCGCCGGCCTGGTGCAGGAAAACCATGGATTATTAATGTGGTTAAAATGCCACTGGGCTTGTTAGTGGATTATAGAAAAAATATGCAATGCTGAACAATGAATGAGGCATGCAAATAAACAGGGTGATATGAGGTAAAACGGCTACATGTGGAAGTCAAAAAGCAGGTTAAAGTGCCCTTTTAGGAGCAAAAATTGGATTAACATGCCCCCCAGGAGCCTAAATACATATTATAGTTCCCTCTTGGGAGCTAAAAAGCCCTTTAAAGTGCCCTTTAAGAGCCAAAATGTGTGCTAAAGTGCCCTCTAGGACCAGAAACATATGGTAAAGTGCCCTCTAGGAGCCAAAATACATGATAAAGTGCCCTTTTAGGAACAGAAACGTGCTAAAGTGCCCTCTAGGAAGCCAAAACTTGTGTTATAGTGCCCACTTGGGAGCTAACAAGCATGTTAAGTGCCCTCTAAGAGCCAAAACATGTGCTAAAGTGCCCTCTAGGAACCAAAATACATGTTAAAGTGCCCTCTAGGAGTAGAAATGCATGCTAAAGTGCCCTCTACGAGCTAAAATAGACGATAAAGTGCCCTTTTAGGAACAGAGACATGTGCTAAAGTGCCCTCTAGGAACCAAAATACATGTTAAAGTGCCCTTTAGGAGTAGAAATGCATGCTAAAGTGCCCTCTAGGGAGCTAAAAAGCATATTAAAGAGTCAAACCATGTGCTAAAGTGCCCTTTAGGAACCAAATTACATGATAAAGTGCCCTCTGGGAGCATAAACATGTGCTAAAGTGCCCTCTTGGGAGATAAAAGGTCTATTAAAGTGCTCTGCAGGAGCCAAAACCCATGCTAATATCCCCTCTACAAGCCAAAACATATGATTAAGTGCCCTCTAGGAAGCCAGAACACGTACTAAAGTGCCCCCTAGGAGTCAAAACGCATGCTAGCATTGGTGCATTGGTGAGTGTGTCTGCAGTAGAAAAATCCCCTTCTATTTCCTTCTAATCTCATTTCCTGTCAACTCTCTATTCAAAAAGATATAAACCGCCCCTGAAATACTAAAACAACAGAGACTCCAGTGGAAGCAGCAGTGTTTGCTATTGTTAGCTGTGACTTTTAGTGTCAGGGATATAATAAGTAGGGAAGTTTTGAGATCAGATGATAAACGTAACAGAAACAAGACGGATGGTTCGAGAATTAAAAGTAGGAGCAGGATAAAAGAAGGAAAGTCTGTGAGATCAAAAGATTTATCTGGAAAAAAATGTTAAATGAATTACTCTGTTGAAGATAAGCCTGCAGCTTCCTCAGGATCCTGCCTGTGTGTGTGTGTGTGTGTGTGTGTGTGTGTGTGTGTGTGTGTGTGTGTGTGTGTGTGTGTGTGTGTGTGTGTGTGTGTAGACACAGTACATCTAGTATAAATATATAAGTGTGTGTGTACCAGAGATGAGCAGAGGGTTGTGGTAATGAACTTCCAGACGGAGGAACCTGGAGGACCCTGGTCCACCCAGAGGCAGCCCAGCATCATGAGGATAGTAAAAAGCCTGCATGAACACACACACACACACACATACACACACACACACACACACACACACACACACACACACACACACACACACACGATTTATTATTGATGCACAGCTGGTTTGATGTAGCTGAGACTCTCTGCTGCTGCTGAATAAAAACACAAGATGCTGTTACTCACCTGCAAAAAACCTATATTTATTATATACAGGAATATATATATATATATATATATATATATATATATATATATATATATATATATATATATATATATATAAATATGTGTTAAAGTGCCTTCTTGGGAGATAAAGGTGTATTAAAGTGCCCTCTTGGAAGCCAAAACGCATGTTAATCTGCCCTCTTGGGAAAATATGTGCTAAAGTGCCCTCTAAGAGCCAATATACATGTTTAAGTGCCATCTAGGAAGCCAAAAAGCATGTTAAAGTGCCCTCTTGGGAGCTAATCATTATATTAAAGTGCCCTCTAGGAGCCAATACACATTTAAGTGCCCTCCAGAAGGCTAAAGTGCCCTCTTGGAATCCAAAATGCATTCTAAAGTGCCCTCTAGGAAGCCAAAATATGTGTTAAAGTGCCTCTTATGGAGATAAAAGTGTATTAAATTGCCCTCTTGGGAGCTACACAATATTAAAGTGCCCTCTAGGAGTCAAAATATGTGCTAAAGTGCCCTCTAGGAGCCAAAAAGCATGTTAAAGTGCCCTCTTGGGAGCTAATCATTGTATTAAAGTGCCCTCTAGTAGCCAATACACATGTTTAAGTGCCCTCCAGAAGGCTAAAGTGCCCTCTTGGAAGCCAAAAACCATACTAAAGTGCCCTCTTGAGAGTTAAAACACACAAAGTGTCATCTTGTAAGCCAAAAAGCATATTAAAGTGCCCTCTAGGAGCTAAAAGTGATCTCATTGGAGCACAAGAGGGCACTTTATCATGTGTTTTAGATCCTAGAGGGCACTTCAGTATGGTTTTATTATAATATAACAATCAGACTTTTTTCTTGTGATATTAGTTGTGGCTGAGTAAAGAGACGTCTGCTACTCACAAACTCCCAAATGATGATTTTATTTTAAATCTCTTGACTGAAAATGTGAATAATTTACACAGAAACACACATCGTCCCTTATTTTCAGTCGTCCATTCGTGGATCTCTGTCCTGGCTCTAAAAATCGAATCTTCCCTCCCTGTGGGAGGCCGTAGAACCTCAGATTTGAGGAATATAGATTTTATTTCCACCTTCTGCTTATCATAGCAAAGCCACTTCTGCTGATAGCGTAGTTTGTAATGCAAGCGAGATTTTTTCCATTTGATGTGGTTCTCACGTCATAAAACCCCTCAGAGACTCTCTCTCCTACATCCTGGATCCTCTTTCCTTTCTTTGTTGTTTTCTTCTTCTATTTGCAAGGCCGCGGTTTTCCCTCCTTGATGAAGTGGTGCGGGGAAGAATTAAAGGAGGCTATAAAGAGGTGATGAAAGGAGTCCTGGATATTTCCACCTAATCTCCTCCTGCTGGTCTTTGTTGGGCGGCAGATAATCCAATCAGAGAGGCCGATACTCAGCAGAGAAATATGGTGACAGGATCTTATTTTACTTTATGTGAAACGGCTGCAGGTCGCCTGCTGCTGCTGTTGCTGCTGATTTAAAGGGCACTTTCACCAATTTTCAAGTGCCCAAATTATTAGTCATTGCTGTTCATACCAGACATTAATCCTCTGTTTAATCCATATGGAAACAATTAATTTATCTTCATTTTTATAAAAAGCTGTCATATAAAAATCTATGTTTTTACAGTTAGGTGTGAAAAAAGGGGGCTTTTATTTTGAAGGACATACAGTTTATGAGGTCACATGACCAGGATATCCCTATTGCTTATAGGCATTTGTAATGTGAGCATCACTGAAGGTCGTCTTTTATTCCACATTTTGAAAGATTTTACCAAATAATAATGAAATTATTAATTTTATGAATTAATGTGTAATATGTTTGGATATAATGTGGAAAAACTGTGATATAAAATCTATGTTTTTACAGTTAGGTGTGAAAGGGGGGCTTTTATTTTGAAGGACATACAGTTTATGAGGTCACATGACCAGGATATCCCTATTGCTGATGGACATTTGACATGTGACATCACTGTCCCACAACCAAAACTTGTTTTTTATTAAAAATTTTGAAGTATTTTACCAAATAATAAAATTAATTTAATTTTGATATTATAAGATGTTTTTATATATATTTCTAATAATTTTCTAATATTTCTAATACTGATTATTATTTTATCTTAATTTTCTAAAAAGCTGTGATATAAAATCTATGTATCTATGTATCTATCTAAAATCTATCTAATCTATTTACAGTTAGGTGTGAAAAAGTGGGCTTTTATTTTGAAGGACATACAATTTATGAGGTCACATGACCAGGATATCCCTATTGCTGATGGACATTTAACATGTGACCATTTCTATCTTATAATCCAAGGTTTTCTTTTATTCAGCATTTTGGAAAATTTTCACTTCACTTTATCTCTATTTTTCTAAAAAGCTGTCATATAAAATCTACATTTTATAGCTAGGCATGAAAAGGGGGCTTTTATTTTGAAGGACATAAACTTTAAAGTTGACCCAAATCAGGAAAATAGGATAAATTATCTGTCAATGGAATAAGACACCTTTTAAGATTTAAATTTGATGTGTAGTTTTAACCTTCTGTTGCAAAAAAGCTGATCTAAAATCTATGCTTTTACAGCTAAGTGTGAAAAGGGGGGCTTTTATTTTGAAGGACTTACAATTTATGAGGTCAAATGACCTGTATTTATTATTGTAATTTACTTTTTCAAACCTTAAATGTCCCATTTCAGCTGATATCACTATGAAAGGCAACAGGTGCACAGAATTCCATTGGAGCTGCTTCATCCAGCTCTAGATTCCTGCTGAAGACAAATTCTTTCTCTTTATCTGCTGAAACTCTCTGACTTCATCTGTGCTAAAAAACAGCAGCTGAGGTTTGGGTGAATGATGAGAGTCGAGTTTAAGGAGGTGGGAAATCATAAAAAATGAGCTACTGTAACAGTGGTTAAAAGGTTTCATAAATCTGAGGGGAAACTCCAGTTGGGAGATCATTATCTGTGGGTTCTGCCAATTTGAAAAAAAGGGAAAAGGAGTTATATTTTAAATCTTACACGGAATCTAATCTGTCTCAAATTATGAAATAATTCCTAGAAAAAGTTATCTGTGATGGTGGTGGTTAGATAACCTGCAACGTCTGCCGTGATGAAGGTTTTACACCTTTTCCTGAGCTGGAAACATACATGCATGCATCGTTTTTCATTATTTTTTTTATTGGTGTTCTCGTGCATGTGTGAATTTTTGCATATGAGCATGTTTGTCACGTACAGACTGTCTCTGAGCTGCTAATAGACGTGGGATCATCTCCACCAGGGTTTCTAGGCTCAGATAACTCCACTTATTCCTGAATGTCTCTGTAATATCTGCAAGGACTGGACCAAAACCAAGAACTCTCCTTCTATTAAACAGCTTTTTATTAAATGTGTTGTTAAATTCTTTATTATTCTCGAGTTGCTGTTTGTTTAGTGGATGATTCGGGTTTTGAGACATTTCTTTTTGCTTTTTTATATTTTTTTCCTCTTTGCTGGACTGAAATTAAACCTCTACTGCATGAAATATTATTTACACATCATAAAACAACTTTTTAGACATGTTTTTGTTATTTAAAATGGTCTAAATAATAGATTTATTTAAGAAATAAAAGTCAATGGGACTCCATTAGGTTTATACACTAAGAATTTATCATATTTACATATCGTTTCCATTTGTAAACATATCAAATTGAATTAAAATCAAGTTAATTTTTTTATTTGGTGAAAATGTTCCCAAATTCTGTCAAATGTCCATGAGAAAAAGGGACTGTCAAACAGGATATCCTGTTTAATCATCTCATAAAGTGTATTTCCTTCAAAATAAAAGCCTCCTTTTCACACCTAACTGTAAAAACATAGATTTTATATGACAGTTTTTCCATATTTTATCCAAACATATTGGTAAAAGTTTTCAAAATTTGGAATAAAAGACGACCTTCAGTGATGCTCACATGTCAAATGTCCATCAGCAATAGGGATATCCTGGTCATGTGACCTCATAAATTGTATGTCCTTCAAAATAAAAGCCTCCTTTTCACACCTAACTGTAAAAACATAGATTTTACATCACTTCTTTACAGAAAACTGAAGATAAAGTACTTGTTACCACATGGTAACACTATATAATCGAGGGTTAGTGGCTCTTTGTTTCCGTCCTACCTCAGCACCCATGGCCCAGGCAGCCAGGACATGGCGGCAGGAGTTGAGTTTTCCTGGTTTCATCTTGTCGTCGCAGGAGCCGCTGTAGTCGGGAACGTCGGGAACATCCGGGGAACACTCGAACACTTCTATGTGGTGCACGATGGCCTCGTTACCCGGAGTTATCGCTGACTCGTACTGGAGGAAACACAGAGGTTAAAGGGGAAGTTGGAGTGGTTTTCGTTTCGCCAGCGGCTGCGAATCAATGATTTTCCTCCTGCAGCAAAACTTACTTTGACTCTTTCTAATCTCTAAATAACTTATTGAGAAACTGCAGTTTAAGTCGTGTTTTATACCATAACGATGTGGTTCTTGGGCATGTTTTCCGGCAGCTTTTGGATGAAGCACCAGTACGTGGTCTCCTGGTCTGGGATGATGACGTTGGGCGACAGGACCTCCAGGGTCCGGATGTCTGGAGGCAGGGTCGGCGACGGCGTGTCGGGTCGCAGCATCAGAACCCGCTGGACCCCCGTCTGGATCCGGGACAGGTTCAGCTGGTCCAGAGACGCCAGAGGTTGGTCCAGGAATCCATAGATGATGTGTACGGTTCCCTCCTGACCAATCAAGACCAATTAAAACCAGTCAAAACCAATCAAGACCAATCAAAACCAATTAAAACCAATTAAAACCAATTAAAACCAGTCAAAACCAATCAAGACCAATCAAATCCAATCAAGACCAATCAAAACCAATCAAGACCAATTAAAACCAGTCATCAGCAATCAAGACCAATAAAAAAAAAAACAATCAAGACCAATTAAAACCAATTAAAACCAGTCAAGACCAATCAATAACAATCAAGACCAATCAATAGAAATCAAGACCCAGTAAAATATAGGAAAATATTATTATATCAAATTCAAATAACTATTTCTACCCTTATCAATGTCTTGACTGTATTTTCTGTTTGTTTTAAAACTCATGGTGGTAAATAAAAGTGTGACTTTTCATGGAAAACACAGAATTGTCTGAGTGATCCCAAACTATTGAACAGCAGTGTCGTATACACAAGGAATTTGACTCCGTCAGGTGTATATTTTACCAAAAATATCCGCTCACTAACCCAAATAATCAGAATCAATCATCAAAAAATCCCATGAACCCACAGTTAAACCTGCTGGACAACCTTCCCACACCAGTCGACGCTGTTAAGGCTATAAAGGATGAACCGACGTCATATTGAACCCTATAAACTACGTCACTTAAATTCACATGAGTCAAGTATCAACATAAAAACATCACACATTATACAGCTGTGTTATTATTATCGTATCATTTGGCTGAAACGCTCACAAAAGGCAAACACAGCAAACTCTTCATTTTGTTGTCATAGCGATGAGCATCGCTTTGTGTCTGCAACTTAGAGGCCCGACGTGTCGCCATGGAAACCATATAATCACTATAATACATTCCCCAGCAGATATTGTGCTTATCATTCCACCTTTCTGTGTTTGTCTTCACCTGAGACCACAGCAGCCAGTGTTGTTCTTTTTATATATATATGACACGACAGATGTAAAATCATGCAACGCCGTGATTAATCTATAATCAAGATCATAATAATTCAATGTGTGTGAACCTTCTTATAGTAGCTACAATAACTTTAATTCCTTAAGAAACACATAAAATTCCTGCAATTAGTCTTTTTTTAAGTCTCTTTTGTAAAAGGTTGATTGTTAGAGACATTTCTTTTGAATGGGTGCTTCAATCTGGATCTTACTGCTTTTAAAGTAGCGTTCCCTTTGTGATGATTGTCATGGGGAAAGGGTTTTTTTGTGCCAGTGTGCATCATGTTATCCACTGATAGACTTTTAGGTGTGGCCACTACACCAACACCCCATACTGTATCAAGCAAGAGGAGACACTTTCTTTATAATAGCAGTAATAAAAACTTGAATTTATAGCGTAATAAGACACACACCGAAAAAAAATGTAAGGAGTCGGCCAAAAAACACCCAACCAACTGCCCAAAGACGGGACTAATAGTATAGAGTTCCATTGCAAAATTGCAAGTTTCATTTCCAAAAAATATTTTTCATTGATATTCAGACGTCTGGAATATATATATAATATATAAGTAAGGGTTGACAGACCTCTATGAGGTAATCTCTGGGGTCACAGGTACTGAACGGCCTTTTGAAGGTCAGGTAGAACCCATCCGGCTTCTTCTTGGCTTCAATCAACTCGTAGTCTTGTTGACTGTCCAATGACACTTTACCTTCACCGTCACTCCATGCATCCTGAAGTCAAAGAAACACACACACATATCAGACTTTGCTGTGATGGAGATGTTTCACCAGTGGATTATGATGCTATTAATACTAAGGAATCATTGTGAAACCTTCCCCAACCACAGACTCTAGTTCTCTGCCAGGAGGTTTTGCAACAGCTGAGTCTATCTGCTTCTGTTATGTTTCTCACATTCATTTCGGTCCAGAATAGCACCTAAGATCTGTCTTTATTCCTGTCTCTGTTATATAACCGATCCGTGCTGTTATGTAGACCTGTAGTCAAGAAGGTCCAAAACCAGGACGCTGCCAAGACCAGAGTCCAAGAGCTAGACCAAAAATAAAAAACTAAAAAACACCATTTTTACACTATTAGAGGATTGTTAAAGTAGAACTATCTCAAATACACCAGGAAAAGCAATAAAGAAAACTGAGATATGCAATAAATAGGTTGAGGGGAGTATGAACACAACATTAGTGGTGGATGATATGGACGAGAATTTATATTTTGGTATAATTTGAACCATAGATGGTTTATATCAGGGTTTATTAACAGTTTCAGAGAACATGGGAAAAACATTTAATCAGGAAAGTAATTACAGAGTCATCTGTTTCACTAAATGAAATTAAAAATATTTAGAAGCTTCAATCGATTCCTGTTTCAACGAGGTGCACTTGAACGCACCATGAAGTCTCATTACCGTAATAACGATGTAAATGGGCACTAGAGTTCTGAAGCGTTGATTGATGGAAAAGCCTAAATGACACTATGGAGATACCTGGTTATATAGTTTGGTATATTTAAGAAAAAGGAATGTAGGTTTGAGCTCTGAAGGAAGCAAAACTACTTTAGTACTTTAATAATTTATCTTCTTATTTTAATTTGAAGGTGTGCCGGTCAGTTCTTGAGTTCAAACATTTGTTTAATAGGAATATTTTTGGAAAAAATATGAGAAAGAAGGTTGATGTTTTGAGGATGTATATATTTTTATACTGTTTTGAATTAATTATTATTAATTATATTTAATTTCTCTGATTTCCAGCGAGAGCTGGAAGTGACCTGATCCCCATCTAGTCTTACATGGGAACCCCTGATTTCTGAAGGTAAGAAAACCTGTAAAAACATAAAAAAACTAAAACTAAAACTAATGCATCTGATTGTCAATTAATTAATCCTAATTAAAATTCTACAAAGTTTGGACACATGCTACTCAAGGATGCATGGAATTAAATCTGGTGTTCCCCAGGGCTCAATTTTAGGCCCCGTACTGTTTAAATTATAGGGTGATATCAGGTAAATGGGGCCACATGGGACAATAACACAACACCAAATATACCTTTTCTATGTATATTTATGATTAATAATGACTGTTTCCAATCATTTTGTATTGGAATCATGTGATAAAATATAATTATTTAGGTCCTATACATCTTGAAATATCCACTTTTTTTTTGCATGAGTGGTTTCAGGTAAAATGGGTTTAGTTAGATTTGGAACCATCAACTAATCAAATCACCATAGAAACCATCAACCAATCAAATCACCTGTTACTCATCAACCACAGTTATGTCAACAGTTTAAATCCTTTGCAGTCATTGGCTCTAATTTCCATTTTACCTGATGATATCAGCCTATGTTTGGTTAAGTAATTGCTTCTCATATGTAAACTTTCCTTTGGGAAAAAACGTGACACTAGCCCTTTAAAACCACCCACAACCGTCATATTTTGTCTTTTAGGTTTGCAGCTGGAGTCGTGTTGTCCGAAGGGAGAAATATGAGCCGCTCCACTCATCCATAAACGGTAAAATACATCACTTTACTGTCCGGCTAATTGGTATCCCTATAAATAAGACTCATATAATCCACCCAGCTGAGGAACAGGGAAGAGTCTCAGCTGTCTTTATATTCCTGCTGTGATTCAATGAGACCAAAATCCTAAGATTCAAGTCGCCATCATCCAGCTGGAAGATGTTGACTTAAGATGAGATTGTATAGAATATAAAAAACCTGTGTGTGATAGAGAGAGTGTGAAAGTGACCTTTCTTCTGGTGATTCTGCTCTCCTGAGGGGAATAAAGCGACAGATGGAACAACAGGCGAGTGGAATATTTGGGAGGAGATCAATTTAACAAGAAAGTACTTAACAACGATGTCAGGGCCACATTATTAACGTCTGATTTCTGGGGATTTGGGGAATTAATTGGTCGGGAAAACAAAGCAGAGTTTATCAATGAGATACAGTCAAAGTTCTAAGTACTGTTTAGTTTTATTTTGAAGGACCAAAATGGATTAAACTGAAATCAATCCATATGAATCCAGAATTATCAATTAACTATATTAACCCTCTATTGAATAAAATATAGGACAGGATAGTTTCATGCTATGTAAATCAATGGGACTCCATTAGGTTTATACACTAGGAATTTATTATATTTGCATATTTCTGCATATAACATCAAAATCCAATTAAATTGAAGTTATTTTCTTTTATTTGGTGAAATCGTTCCAAAATTCTGTAAATGTAAATGAGCAAAAGGGAAAATCCTGGTTAATGTGACCTCATAAATTGTATGTCCTTCAAAATAAAAGACCCCTTTTCACACCTAACTGTAAAAATATAGGTTTTATATCACAGGCTTTTAGAAAAAATGAGGATAAAGTAATTGTTTCCATATGCCACATTCATCTATTTGCATACCTCCTTTGGATTATTACATATATATATATATATTAATAATCCATTTAATAGAGGGTTAAATGGTGTTTTATGGTAGTGGATAAATTAAATTCACATTTAAAACAGAGTATAAAAAACAAATTAAACAACAGAGACAAAAACAAAGTGGGTCAGCAGCAATTACAAATCTCATCAGGAAGGTCCGAGAAAGTCCTTGAAGGTTGATTTGGAGATAAAATTGTCAGGTTTCTGTAAATGGTTCCAGTCTGAAATGATGATTAACCAGTTACTGCATGTGTTTTGGGGATTTGCAGAAACAGGTGTTGAAAGCAGCAGGTGCAAATTACAGTGGACCAGACATGTAGAGGGACCATGGGGAGGTTTTCTAAATTAACCAGAGCATTCTGGATGTTTTATAGCAAACTGGATGGTGCAGTAATAGAAGAGATATGGCTTCTGTCGAGTAGTTTCAGAGGAAATATAAGAAATGGACTTTTAACTGAGGTGAATCTGGCAGGAAACTGAAAAAGTTTGGAGGTTCATAAAACTGCATCATCTGCAAAAAAAAAGCATTGAAAGACACTGAAGAACACGGTGATGCATAGAACTAATAGTACACAGAGGAGAAAACGGAGTAATTTATAACAATTTACAGTAAAATGCAGGTGTTTTTGGTACAATATTTACAAACCAATAGAATAAACTAATTAAACACTTAAAATACGCTTAATATTACTAATTTCTCTGGTTTTCCCGGAAAAGTGAAAGAAAAGAATTCTTTACAGAAATCCACTTTTTGATTTGACGTTCCTTTGCAACTTATTGCTGTGATGTCAAAAGGGAAAAGTTCTGTCCATATATATATATATTTATATATAGTAGTATTTAATCTTTTTTTAAATAAGACAATCTTATAGAGACTAACCCTCTTTTATTTTGAAGGACATACAGTTAATGAGATGACATTAACCAGGATATTCCACCTTCTGCTGGAAAAATATTCCACAAATAAAAAAATGTCCTTAATTTTACTTACTAATGTTATGCAATGTTTATGTTATAAGTTGTATTTTTATTTTTTTTAATTGTTTATATTCAATGTTATAAGTGATTCTTCAAATAATCTAAAGAAACAAATATTTTCTTCCATCTGGAAACTATTATTTTCCATTAATTATTATTTTTCTAAAAAGCTGTGATATAAAATCTGTTTTTTTACAGTTAGGTGTGAAAAGAAGGCTTTTATTTTGAAAGGACATACAATTTATTATGACCAGAATATCCTGTCCCTTTTGTTCATGGACATTTACAATTTTCACCAATTAAAGAATTGAACTCACTGTCTGGGGTAAATAAACTTTATTTTATTTATTTATTTGTACATTTAATGTTAATTTTACATTTTATTTGATTACTTTATCATAATCTTTCTAAAAAAGTCATGATAGAAAATCTACGTTTTTACAGTTAGGCATGAAAAGGAGGCTTTTATTTTGAAGGACATACAATTTATGAGGTCACATGACCAGGATATCCTGTTTACCAGTCCCTTTCTCTCATGGACATGGGAAGTTTTCACCAAATGAAAAACTGAACTCAGACAAACATTGAGGACTCGAAGCAGAGAACTGGATGAGGCTGATGATTTTATTTTCTCAACACCGGGGAAACAAAAAGAACCTCCAAAATAAGAGGGGAGTGAAGATCTAAAATGGGCTCAAACTAAACTACAACTATAAAAAAAACGAAGAAAAAACGAAGATACACATGGAGGGAAATGGAGAACAGGTGGAACCAATCAGCAATCAGGGAAGATGGTGACACAAGAGGAAGGACAAGTGACCGGAAACAAGAGGAGAGTTGATTTTCAAAATAAAACAGGAAGTCACCAAACAAACATGGAGACAGGACAAAAAACTCAACTTGATGTACCGGTGTGACAAGCTCCTTATCTGGTGTAAGTAAACTTTATTTATTTATTTATTTATTTATGTATATGGCAAAAATATGCAAATAAATAAATTCCTAGTGTATCAACCTAATGGCGTCCCATTGACTTACATAGCATGAAACTATCCTGAGACTATAAACTTTTATATTTTTAATATATCTATTATTTAGACCATTGTTTAATATGTCTAAGTAATATTTCCTGCAATAGAGGGTTCAGTTTCTAAGAGAGTTCTGAGAACAATAAAGACATAAGACAAGAACACCAGTTACCACGGTTACCAGAATCATAAAAAAGACAATAAAGCTTTAACATCTCAATTTAAGGTCAGTTTGAAGTTCATTCCATTAAAGCAAAAGGCACAAAGTAGAGATATGAGGGTGAGTAGTTACTGGATTGTGATGTGAGGCGGTTTAGAAGCTTTAAAAGTTGAGTTTTATACACGAACAACGTGATTTCCATCTAAGTCCATCCACCCTTACAGAGAACAATGATAAGCACCAGATTTACCTGCTCAAGTGTTGATAATACCCAACGTCTCCACAGTCCAGGACGGACATGAAGGTCGACCGAGCCATAGTTTTACAGATGGAAGGCGACACGTTCCCTTTAACTGAACGTTTGAGTCTAATGCTGAATATGAATCTGGAAGAACAGCCGGCCATCGAGCCAAAAAACGTCTTTGTGTGACTCAGCAGGTGTCATTTAAAGTTTTAAATGGCAGGGAGGCACTGGTGAATAGGAAGAATGTTTGCATTTAAAACTAGTCTGGATTAAAGAGTAATAACTGGAAAGCATCGAATGCAAACTGAAAAAAGTTTGGAGGTTCATAAAACTGCATCATCTGCAAAAAAAAGCATTGAAGACACTGAAGAACACAATGATGCATAAAACCAATAATACACAGAAGAGAGAAATGAAGAAAATCCTTATTATAGATAAAGAAACTGTGCTTTAACCTTCTAGAGTCTGTTTTTTATTACGTTTGATTTTACCTTTATATTCCACCTTAAAATCTGGTGGTATTTTATTTTTCAGTACAACACAAATATGTTTAACAAACCGTTTTTATAACTTAGAAAACAAATACTAGTTTTAAACGTTAACGCTCAATTTCAGCACAAAACAACGTAATTTACAGCAATTTACACTAAAATGTAAGTGCGATATTTGCAAACCAATGGAATATCTTAGCAGTGACACACAAATTATTTGAAGAAGCATTAATTAAACACTCAAAATGCTTCTCTTCCTTCAGCAAACGTGTACAGAATGAAAATATCAGTCTGGATTTATTTGGCCTATCAACACAGTTTAAACACTGATATATATAGTTTATATGTATAGTCCCAACCATTAAAATGTGCCAGTCAGAGGAGACGCTCATTTATTTTTATGACTAAACACAGTGTTCTCTGTGGAGCTGCAGAGAGAAACCAGAGACAGGAAGTGAACGCTATATTCAGATGATCTTTCTGTTCTTAAAAACCACAGATATATCCTGTTCTCCAGCTGAAACCCAGTAAAGGTGAACGATACGGGAGCTTTAAATATATCAGTGGGAACTCACGGCAATTGCTTCAAGAAGCAGACGAGTGGGAACAATAGACACGAGAGGATAAATTACATCTTTGAAGACATGAGTCGAGTTCATGCCTAAAGCTACGGAATAGAATAAATAACAGAATAGTGTGAACAACTGTGTGTAAGTGAAGAGGAGAGAATTTGCTGTTGTTGGCTCTTCATTTTTATAAAATGCTGTGATATAAAATCTGTTTTTACAGTTAAGTGTGAAAAGGGGGCTTTTATTTTGAAGGACATACAATTTATGGGGTCACATGACCAGGATATCCCTATTGCTGATGGACATTTGACATGTGAGCTTCACTGTCCAAAGATCGACTTTTATTCTGAATTTTGGAAGATTTTCAAAATAAAGCAGCACAGTGGATATTTGAAGATTTTTTAGGGTCTAAATAATTATATTTTATCACATAATTTCAACACAAAATGATAAAAAAAAACAATCATTAACAATCATAAATATACATGGAAAAGACATATTTGCTATTGTGCTTTTATTTTGAAGGACATACAATTTATGAGGTCACATGACCAGGATATCCCTATTGCTGATGGACATTGTTGGAAGTTGTCTTATTCAGGATTTTGGAATCTCTAAATATAAAATTGAACTAGAATTTTATTCAATTTTCTATACGTTTTTTTTCTAATATGCTGAAATAGATTTGTTAGAGTTAGGTGTGAAAAGGGGGCTTTTATTTTGAAGGACATACAATTTATGAGGTCACATGACCAGGATATCCCTATTGCTGATGGACATTTAACATGTGAGCATTACTATTCAGAATTTGGGAACATTTTCATCAAATAAAACAACTTAAATTTAATTTAATTCAAGTTTTTTTTTTTTCTAATATGCTAAAACAGTAAATATGATAAATTCCTATTTACTCAACCTAATAGAGTCCTATTGACTTACATAGATGAAACTATCCTGAGACTATGTTTACAACTTTTTCTTATATAATTTAGTCCATTTTCAGCAATAAAAACATCTAAACCCTTTTTTTCTATGTAACAAAGGGTCAACACATTAATAAATCATCTAAAGTTAAAGACTCTCCACGGGGTTAAACTCTCTTCTTACCCCGAAGTAGCTCCTGGTTCCGTTGTCCCATAGAACCACCAGGTCGGCGTTGGTCAGCTCGCCGCGGTCCGACATCCCCATGACGACGCCGTGGCGGACGGCGGCCATCTTTAGCCGCATGGTGACCTCCTGGCGGGCGTAGCTGACGTTCCAGGCCAGCCGGAGCTCCCCGCGGGGGTCCAGCGGGACCCGGAACGGCATGGGGAGGTTAGGGGGGCCGGACGAGGGGGTCAGGTCCAGACCCGACACGTCCACGGCGGCGTTGGGCGCCTGGTACGAAGACACCAGGATGACCATGAGGGCGGCCAGGCCGGTGAAGTACAGGACGGTGACGTCCTGGAGCCGGAGGTCTTTGTTGAGGAGCCTCATCTTTACACGTCGACTCGTTAAACTTCCTCCAACTTTCCTCCGTCTCGTCAGCTTTTTCTCTGGTTTCCTTCCACTCGTCTCCTTCCTTCAGCATCTCTCTCCTCCCTCGCTGCTTTTTAACAGACTCCTCCCCCGCCTGGTTTATCCTCTAATGTTATTACATTTGTTGAGCTAAATTGGATTTTGTGTGTTTTTTTTTCTTTCTTTTTTTTTGCTAAGGCCCCGGGGGTCAACCATGATTCTGCACATCTGCCCCTTAATTGATCCAAATCCAACCATGGACATTATCAACGACAACCGGCCTCGACTTAACCAAACTTTATTGCTCTCTACGTCTCTGTCTCTTCTTTTCGCTTTTGGTAAATGTTTGTCAAACATTTCCTGATTTAACTCTTTAGAATCCACCGTCTGAATCACATCCACACATTTAAATCGACTTAGAAGAAAGAAGCAGTTTCATGTAGAAAGTCCAGACCCAGTAAATCCAGATTTATGATGAAGTCATTTTTCTAAATATGTCACATTTGCTGCAGGAAGAAAAAAAAAGAAAACCACATCAATAGAAACGAGGCATTTGTTGCTGGAAAAACCAGAGAAATTAGTGATATTTAGCTTATTTTAAGTGTTTAATTAGTATTTTCCATTGTTTTGTAAATATTTTACCAAAACCACCTGCATTTTAGTGTAAATAGTTGTAAATTACTTTGTTTTGTGCTAAAATTGTACATGAGAGTTAAAGTTTGTTAAACATATTAAAAAAAAAAAAAACATAAGTAAAAAAATGCAACTTATACATTTTTATAATTTTACAAATATTTGCATGTTGTTGATATATAACAACAAATCTATTTTAGCATTTTAGAAAAAAACAAATAAAAGAATTGAATAAAAAATATGGACAATTATTGAACATTGCATTGCAGATTGCAGCCATGAATTGTACATCCTTCAAAATAAAAGCCCTATTTTCACACCTAGCTGAAAAACATACATTTGTCTATTTTAGAATATTAGAAAAAAATGAATAAAACTCAAGTTCAATTTTATATTTAGAGAAAAGTTTACAAAATAAGACAACTTCTTGTTGTGAGACAATCAAATGTCCATCAGCAATAGGGATATCCTGGTCATGTGACCTCATAAATTGTATGTCCTTCAAAATAAAAGCCCCCTTTTCATGCCTAACTGTAAAAACATAGATTTTCTATTATTTTTTGGAAAAATTAAGGTAAATTAATTGTGGCAACGCTATAGAATAGAGGGTTAAATATGACACCATCGGGGCAAAATTAACAGTTTTAAGGTGAAATATAAAGGTAAAAATTAAAAGTAAGGATTAAAAAAATAAATAGTAATAAAAATAAAAGGTATGTGGTGTTTCTGGTGTTTGATTCAAAGCAGATTTAAACACTTGTAGCAGAGTAAACAGGATTTAATGCATTAAACCCGGAGGCTGTAAAAGACCTAATCAACCCGTCAATTATAGGATTCACAAGCAAGACGGACACTTCCAGGATGTTTTAAAAGGTTAGTGAAGCCCCTGTGGAAATGTGTGTGTGTGTGTGTGTGTGTGTGTGTGTGTGTGTGTGTGTGTGTGTGTGTGTGTGTGTGTGTGTGTGTGTGTGTGTGTGTGTGTGTGTGTGTGTGTGTGTGTGTGTGTGTGTGTGTGTGTGTGTGTGTGTGACACATGTATTTAGTACAGATATATAAAGAGAGAATAAAACTATTACAAAAAGAACATTTTAGTCAATTTTTCTATATATTTATTTTACAAAAATCATAATTTTGTGTGATTTTTAGTGTAAAAAAAGAATGAAATTTAAAATATTAAATTCATTTATATTATATAAAACCAGCTGATAACATTTAGAGAGTTAAATTATCTGGTACCAAGTTTTTATATCATCAATATCCACATCATCAATACAATAAGACAATAGTTTAATAGAATAATAAATAATAATATATAGTTTAATATAATAATATAATATATAAACATCTTACACAACATATTCTTCATGTTCTGGAATGATTCTATGATTTTATAGACTAATAATTCATCTTTAAGCCTTTATTTTGTTAATTATTGAACTTTGTCACCTCATATATTGTATGTCCTTCAAAATAAAAGCCCCATTTTCACACCTAGCTGTAAAAACATACATTTGTCTATTTTAGAATATTAGAAAAAAAATGAATAAAACTCAAGTTGAATTTTATATTTAGTGAAAACTTGCCCATCAGCAATAGGGATATCCTGGTCATGTGACCTCATACATTGTATGTCCTTCAAAATAAAAGCCTAACTGTAAAAACATAGATTTTACATCACAGCTTTTTGGGAAAAGTAAGATAAAATAATTGCTGCCATATAGAAACACTATGCAATAAACAGGTTAATCATTTAATTTTACTTTTCAGGTAATTTTGATTATTTTAATCCTTTTTTTAAATATTCTAACTTTATTTTCTCTATAACAGCAACATCAATAGATTCTGACTCTTCTGTCGTCTCCTCACATGTTGTAGATTTATTTTAATTCCAGGTTTAAGTCAATAACCTTTGTGTTTGTAGAGATATTTAACATTTATTATCATTTACAGCAGGAAAACTCAACAATAGACAAAAACAGAGACTATAAAATCATTAATTCTTAAAATAAAGTGTGAAAGGCAGCAACAAACAATGGCAGAGAATGAAAACTAATAATATTTTAACTGCTCCAAACTTTTTATTTGCATTACATCCTCTCCACGGTGTCCGTGACCGTTTTAAACCGAGTTCTTTATATAGAGAAGACAATAAAACTAATGTGGGCAGGACATTAAATACAGGAATAAAACCAACAAAGCAGAATAAAAGCGTGCGACTCCTTTAATCTCCAACCTGAGAGTCATTTCTCTGATGAGGAACTTCTAAACAACAGCAACATCAAGGCATCGAGTTAATTACCAGTGAAAATAATGAGTTTTTAGAAGATATTTAAAAGACGATTAAAGATTTTAATGTCTGAACTTTCAGGAAAGGACATTGTGGTTTAAACAGCTCACAAGCAATAGGGATATAGATCAGATTCCTCTACATGTGCTGGTTTAACTCATTTAAACACTGACTTTTACTTGATTTCATTATTTATTTATATTTTATTCATTTCATATTCAATTCCCATTCAGTCCCATTTAATTATTAAGCATGAAACTAAGTACGTTAAGTGATAAAAACCTTCAAAATAAGACTTAGACATGGTTAAAAATGTACAAATTAGCATAAAACACAACTTTACAACTATTTACACTACAATACAGGTGTTACATACAGTTGTTATATTATATATATATATATATATATATATATATATATATATATATATATATATATATATATATATATATATATTATTGTTATATAACTGTATAACTGTTATTTAGACCATTTTAAGTAATAAAAACATAAAAAACATGTCTAAGTAATAATTCAATAATAAAATGCATTGTTTTACTACAGATAAATAAAATAAATAAAGCAATTACTTTATCTTCAAAAAAAAAGCTGCGCTATAAAATCTGTTTTTACAGCTAGTTGTGAAAATGGGGCTTTTATTTTGAAGGATGCACAATTCATGAGGTCACATGGTCAATAATTAACAAGATAAAGGTTTAAAGATGAATTATTAGTCCTAGAATCATTCTAGAACATGAAGAATATATTGTGTAAAATGATTAAAAAGGAGATTATAATCTGTTTTTACAGTTAGGCTTTTATTTTGAAGGACATACAATGTATGAGGTCACATGACCAGGATATCCCTATTGCTGATGGACAAGTTTTCACCAAATATAAAATTCAACTTGGGTTTTATTCATTTTTTTTCTAATATTCTAAAATAGACAAATATATGTTTTTACAGCTAGGTGTGAAAATGGGGCTTTTATTTTGAAGGACATACCATTTATGAGGTCACATGGCTGCAATCTGCAATGCAAAGTTCAATAATTAACCAAATAAAGGCTTAAAGATGAATTATTAGTCTATAAAATCATAGAATCATTCCAGAACATGAAGAATATATTCTGTAAAATGATAAAAAAAGGAGATTATAATCTATGTTTTTACAGTTAGGCTTTTATTTTGAAGGACATACAATGTATGAGGTCACATGACCAGGATATCCCTATTGGATGGACAAGTTTTCACCAAATATAAAATTCAACTTGAGTTTTATTCATTTTTTCTAATATTCTAAAATAGACAAATATATGTTTTTACAGCTAGGTGTGAAAATGGGGCTTTTATTTTGAAGGACATACCATTTATGAGGTCACATGGCTGCAATGCAGAGTTCAATAATTAACAAAATAAAGGTTTAAAGATGAATTATTAGTCTATAAAATCATAGAATCATTCCAGAACATGAAGAATATGTTGTGTAAGATGATTAATTAAATAATCACACAAATCTAAATTAAATATGTAAATAGTCTCTAATACTGATATTATAATAAACTATTGTCTTCCTGTATTGATGATGTGGATATTGATGATATATATTGATGCTGTAACAGTAACACTAGGTTTTTCTACAGTAATCAATGTTGGAGCTGAGGTTTTTACTGGGATAAACTCAGTTCTATTAGGGTTTATTTGTATTTTAACAGGTTAACAACAAATCTGGAGCAGAAAATGTGCAAATTCTGCACGTTGCTGAATTAAATTCCGCACAATGACGTCAGAACCTTGTGTTTTTGTTTTTTCCAGGAGAGAAAGCTTTGTATCTGAGCAGAAAGCAGCGAGCAGGATAAACAGGGCTGGTATCATGTTGGTTAATTTAATAAAGACGCTTATTCCCTGGAGGCGAAGTAGAGATCTGATGCTCTGGTCGACACATGAGGCTCAGCAACATTCTCTGCTTTCCTGTTGTTGCTGTTTGATTTATTTTGATGTTTCACAGCATCACGTTGCTGCTGTTTTACTAATTTAGCTGCTTTTTCTATCAAACTGCTGCTGATCACGTCCTGTCATTCACTCCCTGACATCTCATGTGTTTTACACACACACACACACACACACACACACACACACACACACACACACACACACACACACTGATAGGGGGGATGGGAATGAACAGATTTAGGGATGACAGTCCTTTGTGTTTGCATGTGATCATGTCGTGTGTGTGTGTGTTTATGCAAAAACTAAATCAAACCTGGGGGTCTATGTGACATTATCCTGCCTACAACAACCCTGATATTTCCTCTCAAAACTTTCCCATCATGCATTGCTTCCAGTTTGGGACAAACACAGATTAGAATCCGTGCAACAAATGATCCATATCAGGAAAAATGTGTTGGTTTTACAAGAAAATGCATGAAGCCGTTAAATAATGTGTGTTGCATAGTGTTTCCATATGGTGACAATTACTTTATCTTCATTTTTATAAAAAGCTGTGTGTAAAATCTATGTAGGTGTGAAAAAGAGGGCTTTTATTTTGAAGGGCATATAATTTATGAGGTCACATGACCAGGATATCCCTATTGCTGATCGACATTTGACGTGTGAGCATCTTTTATTCAATTTTTTTTTTCTAATATGGTAGAACAATATGCAAAAAACTGATTGAATTAAATTCAAGGAAAATTTTTAAACTATAAAGAAAGAGAAGAATGAGATGCCAAATATCAACATATATGAACATAATTAGTTCAAACTGTGAATCATAATTAGATTTAATCTGAAATAAAGACGCTTACACTTGTTTTTGTTTCAAATACGTTGATTTATTTCTAAGAATTCAAGATCAATACTTAAGATTTCAGTTTAAATTAGTATAAAACTCAATTTTATCTCCATCCTGAACCACTGGGACAAAGAGAGGAGGAGAAAATGGATAAAAAGCTCATTTCACCCTGATATGAACAATCTTTATCTAATAACGATCTCATTCTCTCTAATATTAATATTTCAGCGCCGCTCAGACTTCACTAATCTCCACTTCTGCTGGTTTGAATAATGAATGAAATAATAAATCAGACGTCTCTTTAACGTTGACTCAACTTCCTGGAATATTAAATAAATGTTAAATAAACGTACAACACAAGAGCTGCTGTAAAACAACGAGTTTCTTAATTGTAGAATAAACAATGACCTTCAGGGGTGAAAATCCCTATTTGTTATATTATTAGATTTAATAACATTATTTAAAAGAACATGATGAGGCTTAAACCTGCAAGACAAGTTGAAATGTATTAGTATTATTATTTAATATTAACTTTTTCATGTCCCCTCAAGAAATTAATCTCTGAAAATGTGCTGCTTATTGTCAATGTAATAGTATTTTCACCCTTGTCTATAACTATATAATATATATATATATATATAGCTATATATATTATATAGTTATATATGTATATAACTATATAATATATATACTTTGCAGTGTCATAACTACATCTCTGACCTTTATTATAAACCAAACTGTTTAAAAATCCGTTGAAAATTGAGCAAGTTTCCATCGTTTAAAAAAACATTCACCATTAAAATACATTGTTATGGATGAGCCAGCACCCTGTACCAAGATGGCCGCCAGTGCACGCGTTGGACTCCATTGGCCGCCAGTTTGGGTGAGATATATAGACTTTCTCTGGATATCTACGGCTGCTCAGTGAATGAATAAAGGTTTAAAATGAATAAAAGCAGGAAATCCAGTATTATATGACATTAATAAATGAATCTGGAGACGGGCTGAGAGGACATGAGGTGATAATAATGATCCTTCCGGGGTGAGGACAGTTGTGTCCGTCCCTCGTCCTGATGGGATTTAATTAACATTTTGTTCCAGACGAGAGTTTGTTTTTCCACCTTGATTGAACCTTGAGGACAGGGGACAGGTGTAATTTTTTTTAATTATCTTTATAGAGTATCCTGGCACATAATGCATAGAGGCCGGTGTGATTAACTGCAAGAGGAGAAGCTTAATGGATCCTCTCTCTCTATAAATGCAGCTTCTGGTTTTTCAGTAGCCTGTAATAACCCCGAGGACACGATGAAGGGTGAATGTCCACCGCTCTGAATGTTTGTTTCTGTTAATTCTCATGAGTTAAGGTGATTTCTTGGTAAAAGTTTCAGGTAAAATGGGACATTTCAGGTATTTATGGAGATAAGAGCCAATGATACAAAGGGTTTAAACTGTTAAACTGTTATCAGGATGATAAATCTATTAAAAAAAGACAAATATTCACTAAAAACTATCCATGATATTTGTCTTGATGGCATCCATCAGAAATAATGCTGTTAGTTTGATATATTAACATAGTATTTAGGAAAAGTGGTGTTTATCTTGGTGGCCCCTTTTACCTTAACCCCCTAATATAAAATGGGCCACATGGTTTTAGCTAAAAGACATAACCTGTGGGGTCCCTCAAGGTTCAATTCTGGGTCCTCTACTTTTCTATAGTACTATAGATTATGGAAGAAAACTAAATAAATTAACATCATTATGCAGATGACACACACATTTACATCAGCTTGTTACATATGACTGGGTGCTAGCTTTTGTGTAGCGTTAGCTTAGCTTGTAGCATAGGTGTGTTAGCATATGTGTTGATCTGTTCATTTTAATAGCAGCGATATGAGTTTAATGCATTTTAAAAGTTACGTGGTTCTAAACAATTGTGTTTTAACATTTAAACTGACGATGAATTAATTTTGAATTTGAATTTCCCTTTTTGCCCATTTTATCTGAAACTACTCACGCAATAAAAACTGGCACAACAGATGTTTCATGATTTATAGCACATAAATTATTATATTTTATCACATAATTCAAACACAAAATGATCAGAAACAGTCATTATTAATCATGGATATACATGGAAAATGCATATTATTTAGTATTGAGTGGGACAATTTACTTAATACTTTAATTTACCCTATAATTATGAGGTAGGTATAAACGTATGAGGCCTAAAATTGAGCCTTGGGGGACACCAGATTTAATTTCATGCATCCTTGAGTAGCATGAAGAAGATAAGGCCTAAATAATTATATTTTATCACATAATTCCAACACAAATTGATCAGAAACAGTCATTATTAATCATAAATATACATGATTTACCAAAGAGTGTGGCCCCATTTACCTGATGTTACAAGCTGATTGGTCATTTTAATATTACAACTTAATATCTCAGTATTTCAATATTCTGACATAGATTTTTTCAATTTCTTTCTTGATATTAAGGATGTAGAAGATATTTCAGGATTTAAATATTAATGTAAACTGCATATTATTTATTATATTATATATTTTCCTAAAAGTGGCCCCATTTACCCACATTGCATCCAGTGAAACTCTTGTCCAGTCTCCTCCTCCTCCTTCTCTCTCACATCCAATCTGAGTCTCAGACTAAAGCGCCATCTCTCAGGCTGCACGCGCTCACCCGCACGCGGCTGCGCCTCTTGATCTCAGCGCGTTTGACTCTGCAGGAATCTCAGCGTCAGAGAAAAACGCATGAACATGCGACTATAATCCTGCAGGATTAGACGTCTGCAGACGCGTTGCAGCTCCGCCGGCTTTTTCTGTGGTTGGTGCGATAAAAACCATGAGGATGCAACGAGCTGCTCGTCCGGGAGAAGGAGGAGAGAGATAAATAAGCTGGAGAAATAAGAAATAAAAAGCGTCGATTGGAGGAAATTCTCTGACCTCGACCTCCTGGACAGACGGACGCTGGGATGGAGACGTCGAGAGCCGCTCTCCTCCTCCTCCTCCTCCTCCTCCAAGACGCACGAGGCTCATCATGATGATGATGATGTTTGCGTAGGAGTCTTTCATTTATTTATTTATTATTTATTTTATTCGCGTTCTGTTCTATCAACTCCAGACCAGCCGCTGGACGCTGGTTTTATTATTTGATTTTATTCTAGCAGCAGCGTCTTTATCGCCCCTGGACTCGTCTTTTTGCTTCCAGTTGTGGAATTGGACAGAATTGTGTGTTTTTTCCTCTTTTTCTTCTTCTTCTTCTTGTAAAGGACGCATTTTCCCTGCGATGAATTGACAGAGGATCGATCTGATCGGTGGTTTATTTGTTCTTGGCTCCATCTCTACTTTTGTTCCTCCCTCCCTTCATCCCGTTATTCAGTGACAATAAGAAGCAGCAAAGGTCTGGGACCTGAACCCATCTAGTCCTACATGTGACCTGCTGGTCCCCCTTATCTCTGAAGGTAAGAAACATAACTTTAACCTGAGGAAAACTAACATCTGATGCTGTAGATAAATGGGGTAACATCAGCTAAATGGGGCCACTTTGGTAAAATAACACAAAACCAAATATGTCTTTTCCATGTATATTTATGATTAATAATGACTGTTCCTGGTCATTTTATGTTGGATTTATATGATTAAATATAATTATTCCAGTCCTATATATCATCAAACAGTCTATATATAGTAATAAATAGTAGTATCTATATATATATAATAGTATAATAGTAGTAATAGTAGTAAATATATGAAGTATTGTCTCATCACCATAGAAACCATAAACTAATCACCTGTTACTAGTCAACCACAGTTATGACAACAGTTTATTTATATATATATATATATATATATATATATATATATATATATATATATATATATATATATATATATATATATATATATATATATATATATATATATATATATATCAAGGTTGTATACATTAGGAATTTTTCATATTTACATATTGTTGTCTTAAGGCAACAAATCTATTTTTGCATATTAGAAAAAATAATGACCTCAAATTTTAATTAAATGTAGAAAAAAAGTAATATAATAAAAATACAAAATATATATTTTAACTATTTACTCCAGATAGTGAGTTAAATTTTTATATTTGGTGAAAATTTTCCAAAATTCTGAATAAAAGACAATGACAGTGATGCTCACATGTTAAATGTCCATCAGCAATAGGGATATCCTGGTCATGTGACCTCATGAATTGTATGTCCTTCAAAATAAAAGCACCTAACTGTAATAACATAGATTTTATATCACAGCTTTTTAGAAAAATGAAGTAAAATGAAGTAATTGTTGCCATATGGAAACACTATGGACATGTTAAATGTCCATCAGCAATAGGGATATCCTGGTCATGTGACCTCATAAAATTGTATGCCCTACAAAATAAAAGCCTCCTTTTTACACCTAACTGTAAGAAACATATATTTTATATCACAACGTTTTATAAAAATGAAGATAAAGTAATTGTCGCCATATGGAAACACTATAAAATAGAGGTTTCTGTATAAAATATAATTATTTAGAGCCTATAACTATTGAAATATGAGCTGTGCCACTTTATTTATTTATTTATATATATATTTTTATTTTGCATGAATGATTTCAGGCCATTCACCATCACATTTCTGGTTCAGTCTAGATTTGAAGTATTGTCTCATCACCATAGAAACCATAAACTAATCAAATCACCATAGAAACCAGTTATATAAACAGTTTAAATCCTTTATATATATATTCACAGACAGTGATTTCAGCTCCACGTCCAGTCCTTCAGCATGAATCTGCTTCTCTTCCAGCAGACAGACATGTGTAATTGAATCCAGTCCATATAGAGTCTGAATATGCACATGAAGCCAGAGTTGTCATGCTGCTGCAGGATGGATTAACCTCTGGGTCTGGAAGTGGTTTGGTGGGTAAGTGGAGTGTGAAGGAACAGCAGCAGCTATACAAACAGGAGGAGGAGGAGATGCTTCAGTGGTTTACACGACAAGACTCACCACACGCTGAAAAACAGGGAAAAAATAGGAAAAACACCAACTGTGAGTCCTGGACACGTCCTGGCTGTTAGATCCAGATATTTATAGGCAGCAATCAGAGGAAATAGCAGCAAAACGATTTTATTTTAGGTGATGGAGACGCTAAACATGCAGGATGCAGCCGCCCATCAGGATGAGTGAGCTAATAACTAGCCACCGGCTAAAATAGGACCACAACTTATAGCCAGGAACATGAGAAACAACCTTCCACAGGTTTTATTTTAGATATTAGAACGCTCACTGTCAGTGAAACTAATAAATAACTTCAGGATTTGAAGAAGAGTGAGTAAATTATATAAAATAATAGACTTTTAACCCTGTATTACATTAAATATGACTTAGATATATGCCATTAATTACTTTAGAGTCATTTTTCTAAAATTCTGTGATATAGCATTTATGATTTTACAGTTAGGTGTCAAAAGGGGGCTTTTATTTTGAAGGGCATGCAATTTATGAGGTTGCATGACCAGGATATCCCTATTGCTGATGGACATTTCACATTTTATTCAGAATTTTGGTAAATTTTCACCAAATAAATAATTTAACTCACTACCTGGGAGAATTAAACAGATTTTTTTTATTTTTACATTTAATTTTAATATTATAAGTTGTTTTTTTCCTGAATATCCTTAAATTGATTTGTTTCTATATGTCAACAATATGCAAATATGTAAAATTCCTAGTGTTTTGGATGTTTTTATTACTTAAAATGGCTTAAATAATATATGTGAGCATCACAGAATGTTGTTTTATTCAGAAATCTTCACAATTTTTCAAATAAAAAAGAATTAATTCACTATCTGGAGTAAATAAACTTATTTAATTTATTCATTTTTAAATTAAATTAATTTCTAATTGTGTGTTTATTACTTAAAATGGCCTAAATAATAGATATATTAAAATATATGTAAGAAAACGTAGTAAACATAGTGTCAGGATAGTTTCATGCTATGTAAGTCAATGTCCGAGCAATAGGGATCAGCAATAGGGATATCCTGGTCATGTGACCTCATATATTGTATGCCCTTCAAAATAAAAGCCCCCCTTTCATGCCTAGATGTAAAAAAACGAAGATAAAGTAATTGTTAACCTCCCATGTTGGGAGTTTTGTGCATCATAAAATTGATTTATAAACATAAATCACTTCCTTTCTCTCTGTTATTTTGGGTCTTTGTGGAAAAAACACATTTTCTTTTTGCTCCAATTGTGAAATAACTGGTTTAAAAATACAGAGTTTCTCTCGTGGAGAGAATTCTGTGTTTTAATGTGTCCAGGAGGATAAATAAGCTTTAATCTGCATGGTTCTGTATCAGTAGCAGTGATTTAGAGGCTGGTATCATCCTGGACGCTTTCATAGAAATAATATTAATTAAAATACGTTTGACATGATTAAAACGATGCTATTTCTTTATAGTTCAGGTCCCAAATCTCAAGAGCTTTTAGAATAAATTCAGTGGGAATATTGTTCCCTGGAGAAGACAGTTTTATTTTCTACTTTTAAACCTCTATAATAATGTTTTTATCACTTAAAAAGCCCTTAATAATAGATGTATTCAAATATATATGTATATTATATATTTATTAACCCTTTAGTACATAGTATTTCCATATGGCAACTGTTACTTTATCTTCATTTTTCTAAAAAGCTGTGATTAAAAAATCTACGTAGGAGGCTTTTATTTTGAAGGACGTACCATTTATGAAGTCACATGACCAGGATATCCCTATTGCTGATGGACATTTGACATTTTATTCAGAATTTTGGAAATCTGGGAGAATTAAACTTATTTTCTTTTTACATTTAATTTTAATATTATACTTTTTTTCCATTTTTTTTTTTACTTTATCTTCATTTTTCTAAAAAGCTGCAATATAAAATGTTTTTACAGTTAAGTGTGAAAACGGGGCTTTTATTTTGAAGGACACACCACTTTTGAGGTCACATGACCAGGATATCCTGTTTACCACTGTCTCACAACTGAAGGAAAATTATCTATAATTATTAATAATATTACTGATATATATTATTTAAGCCATTTTAAGTAGTAAAAACGTACAAAACAGTAGGAATTTTACATTTTTGCATATTATTGACATATGACAACAAATCTATTTAATAATATTCAGGAAAAAAACTTATAATATAAAAATGTAATGTAAAAAGGAACAAAAATAAGGTTAATTCTATCAGATAGTGAGTTAAATTTGGTGAAAATTTACCAAAATTCGGAATAAAATGTCAAATGTCCATCAGCAATAGGGATATCCTGGTCATGTGACCTCATAAATGGTACGTCCTTCAAAATAAAAGACTCCTTTTCACGTTTAACAGTAAAAGACATAGATTTTATAACATAGCTTTGTAGAAAAAATTAAGATAAAGTAAATGTTTCCATATGGAACCACTATATAATATAAGGTTACAGATTATTGGTTTATTTTTTTTATATTATTATTAGATTATTTCTATTTATTCCTAAAGAATAAAGTAAATCGAAGTTTAAACACAGCAGGGAGTCCTCAGCTGCTCACTGAGCTCAGCACAGATACGATGTCAGGAGTTTTATTTTTAAACGACGCCTACACCGTCTAGTTTTAGCCAGTTTTAAACTCTCCTTATTCTATTCTATCAGTCAAACTGTGACCTGAAGCCTGTGTGGGACGAGTCGTGGGAGTAAAACCAGATTTAACCTTCTTCTGCTGTTCGTTTGCTGCTTCTGTTCATTATGAGGTCGGTTTAAATCAGCTGTAAAATCCACTAATAACATCAGCTCTTAGTTCCCTTAGTTAGGTTTCATTAATAATTAAAATAATGGTTTAATATTTTAGTTTATCTCTGGATTTTAATTAAAAAATGTTAAAAATGAACCTTAATAGAATCATAAATATAAATAAAATGTTGTTGTGTGATCTGATTATTCCTGAGTGGAATCTCTAGAATATATTTTATTCATTTTTTTTTATTTTAATATTATTATATATAATAACATCTATGGTGTTACGGATTAATTTCCACCCATATTTATTATTATCAATAATATTATTTATTTATAGTTTTATTTAATGAACCTAAACCGACTCTAACAAACACAAAAGTCAGAATTTAAACCAAAGAATTTTATAATTTAGTAAAAACACTTTATTTTATTTTATTTTGTTGAACTACAGGAACCAAAAAGTCCCAAAAAAAACAAACTTGATGCAAATAAATAAAAATAAGTGTTTTTTTTATGCATTTAAAAGCTAAAACAGGTCGATTCTAACACCAGAGGAAGGTTAAAAAACAAAAAGAGCAAACACACACCTACAGACCATGATGCTGTGTGTTTTGATGAAAGAGGAGGCGGGGCTTGTGTTCCCATGGCGACTTTCTCGATGACCCTCGGAACAACCTTGGCCCCCCGGGAGATCACACACACACACACACACACACACACACACACACACACACACACACACACACACACACACACACGAATTTTCAAAGACAGACTGTTGATGAGAAAAAATGACGAAAGGTGCAGGAAGAGGAGGAAGAGGAGGAAGAGGAGGAAGAGGAGGAAGAGGAGGGTTAAACACTTGCAGAATAATCAGAGTAAATGTAATTACACAGCTACTATATGCACCTTTTTTTTAATCAGGCCATTTAAAGTGTACTCACATATCAAGCTTAATTACTTCTAAAACGGACTGTTGGGAGGAGATGGCTGTGGTGGAGATAAAGAGGAGTGGATGGATGGAAAACTGGAGGAGAGGGGGAGGGGGAGGGGAAACATGGCCGCTCAATGATCATGTTAAACAGTCACCAGCCGCTCCTCCTCCCCTCCTCCACCCTGACATGCTCTCACATCAGAAAAAAGGCTCATTGCAAAGAATAGGAAGGAGGTGAGGTGTGGAGGAGAATAAGAAAAAAGCTGTGTGTGTGTGTGTGTGTGTGTGTGTGTGTGTGTGTGTGTGTGTGTGTGTGTGTGTGTGTGTGTGTGTGTGTGTGTGTGTGTTTCCTGCCGCATCCACATCCAGTTTCATGAATTTCCATGCACATGTGCAGGGGGAGAAAATCCTGTTTCATTGAATAAACTGTACATTTTCACAGAATAATTTATGTTTTATTTATATTTCTTTAAAAAAAAGATATAATAATAATAAATAAAAATATGATACCACTAAATTACCATAATAATCTTCTTCTTTCTAACTTGTTGAGCAGGTTTAAGCCTCATCATGTTTAAATTAATATTAATAATACTAGTTATAGTAATGTTCCATATTTATTTATATTTATACATAAGGTAAATTATCATGAATCAATCAATAAAAAATCTTTTATGGACTTATGTCCCTCCTCCCTCCCCCTAGTTACTGTTGCTATGGTAACGCCCATCGTTAGAGCTGGTTAACGATCATCAGGTCTGATCTGAACCAGTTAAACTGGTAAAAAGAGGCTGAATCTGGACCAATGTTGAAGTAGTTACTGGCTGCTACATGTTAGTTTGATTGGTTCCTAACACACGGCTAGCAGCTAGCTAAGCTGCTAGCCATTAGCCACTGGCCCCGCCCACTGGACCAAACCACTTTGAGGAACGCTGTTCAATTCAAAGTCTTTTTTCTTGCTCAAACGTTTCCTATACATAGAACGTCTAGATGTCTCATCCATGCTGTCGCCCAATGGAGTCCAATGTGTTCACTGGCGGCCATCTTACTACAGGGGGCTCCCTCACCCATAACAATGTATTTTAATGGTGCATGTTCTTTTAAAATGAACAGAACTTGATCAATTTTCAACCAATTTTCAAACAGTTTGGTTTGTTATAAACATCAGAGATGTAGTTATGACGCTGCAAATGTATAGTTTCATAAGTATATATATATATATATATATATATATATATATAGTTATATAAAATATAGCCATGTTGATAATAATTATTAGAAACCAAACCATGTATAAATAAAGTTTTCAGTGTAGTATTTGTGTAGTGTAGTATTGTAGTGTAGTATTTGAGTTTGTTCAGATCATCCCCTTCAGGCTGTTACCCTGTAGCAAGATGGCCGCCAAAGATGTTCTAGTCTGTGCTAGACATCTAGTCTTTATGAGTTTATTTATTTAAAACAGGGACGATGCATATTATTATTATGATGTATATGATGAGGACAGTGTTGGGGTTATTTTACCTGGAGGAGGTGATGAGGACCATTGACTTCCATAGAAAGGCTGCATGTCTAGAGTTGATTGTCCACACCGGCGGCCATCTTACTACAGGGGGCTCCCTCACCCATAACAATGTATTTTAATGGTGCATCTTCTTTAAAATGACCAGAACGTGCTCATTTTTCAACCAATTTTCAAACAGTTTGGTTTGTTATAAACATCAGAGATGTAGTTATGATGCTGAAAACTTATAGTTTTAAAAGTCTATATATTCTCTAGTTATATAACTATTAAGAGAACTGACCAGAATCTGGTCTGGAGGCCTGAGAGGGTCCAGATGGTTCATAACGCAGCAGTAGATATATAAATATATTCAGGCCTTAAACCATCCGCTGCTGCTTTATAAACTAACAGCAGGATTTTAAAGCACCTGCACGCTGAATCAAAGCTCCCTTTAATTTGATTTTTAATTTTATCAACCAAATTCATGTCGTCCTCAGGCAAAACACTAGAAAAACGAGCACTGGCGTATTAGGAAGATGGAATTTTTCCTGGTTTTAAGCCTCGTATGACTGTGCTGTCTGTCCTGGTATACGACTGCAGCAGCAGGCGTTTATTACACACTAAATATAAAGGGAGAAAGGCCAGATTTAAGTTTATAATGTGCATTACATTCATAAAACTGGTTATAATTAGAATCTATAGCGTCTTTCCTAATTATTAATGAAAGGAATAATAATAGTAACACTATCCATGATAATAATATTAGTCATTATAATTAAAAAGCTAAACATGTTGGAGAAGGAGTAGGAAGAAGTAAAATATGTATGAATTCCTTCCCCCACACTATTAACATGTATTAATATGTAATAGTATGAGCCTCCCATCGTGGTCTAAACCTTTTTTTCCTCCTCTGTGGCCCGTTATAAAATCATCAGCTGTGAAACGTTAAATCCGAGACCAAAAAAAGCTGCAAACGTCGACGAGCTCCTTTGGGAAAGTGATGAAGTCGAATGAATTTAAGAACAAGCTGAATCAGCAAGGTCACGACTTCCCGACGACAGATTCTGCTGCTGGAATCGTCTTCATGGTCCGGACCAACACCATGAATTAAAGCCTGGAGAAGACTTTTACTCTGCAGCTCATTCATATTCAAAACAGAGGAAGTTGTTTCATTTAGACCCAAAATGTTCAAAGAGTCATATTAAACCAAAAAAACCAACAATCTAATGTTTCTGGATCCATAAAACCACTAAAGTCCTCCTCTAATGGTGATGAATCAGCCCAGGCTGTAAATATATTAAATATTACAGTAGTTTATAGAATATTATCGATATTAACTACGAACATGACTCATTCAAATACATGATGAACGTTCATGATTAAATCTGAGACTGTGACAATGACACAGGTGTTTTTAGGAAAAACCCCAAATCTTTTTTTCCCGAACCTTAAATGTTTTTTCCCAAATTCAGAAAGATTTTTACCAAACCCGAATGTTTTTTCCCTGAATCACAAACATTTTTCCCAGAATCCCGAACATTTTTTCCCCGAACTGTAAATGTTTTTACCCAAATTCCGAAAATTCAGTTTTTTATCGAACCCCGAACGTTTTTCCCCAAAATCCAAACATTTTTCCCCAAATCCCAAGTATTTTTTTACCAAACCTGAACGTTTTTCCTCGAATTCTAAATGTTTTTTCCCAAATTCCGAACGTTTTTTCCCAAATCCCAAATATTTTTTACCAAACCCGAACATTTTTTTCCCCGAACCCTAAATGTTTTTCCCCAAATTCCAAAAATTCTGTTTTTTACCGAACCCCGAACATTTTTCCCTGAATTCCAAACGTTTATTCCCAAATCCCAAGTATTTTTTACTGAACCTGAATCCTAAATGTTTTTTTCTGTTTTTCTGAACATTGATCATTTTTTCACAGAATCCTCAACGTTTTTTCCCTGAAACCTGAATTTTTTTCCCGAACCAGAACATTTTTCCCCAAATCCTGAACATTTTTTCATGTTAGTACATATTGCACATATATATATATATATATATATATATATATATATATATATATGCACTGCTAATTAACATCATGTTTTAAATGTGTACACATAATCATCATCAAGTGTTTCTGCTTCACTTTAGTTTCATTTCATTTAATGTGGTTGTTTTATCAGAGTGAGAAAAACATCAAAATGGACGAGTTCCTGTTTCTACACAGAAATCTGAAGCCTTCCTGCTTTTTATAGAATATAATCAATAATAAATAAATATAATAATACTTTTTAAATTGAAAATATTTTCTGAAGGCAGTTTTGTTGAGTGGATCCAGTGGAAACGAATCGGTTTGTGGTGATATTTCTGTTCATGAGATGAAAACAGGAGGTTTTTTTAGGTTATTACTGATCAGTTTTACTGTTTTCATCAACTAAAACCAGTTTTAGACGTCTGGACGACAATAAGCTGCAAAAAAGTCGGTTAAAAAAATAAAAGTAGGCTCCGAAGGCTCCGGCTTTTCAGAGTAAACCTCCTACTTGAAAAATCAGGTGATGGTAAATGGTCGGGACTTTAATGGCCCCGTCGCCGTGGTAACGGAGGATGATTCTCATCTTCTTTAACACGCTGTCGGCCTGTTGATGCGATGACCATCGGCTGCATGTGCATCATCCTCGTCTCCTCCAAGGTGACCTCTGCTGCCGCTTCTTGGGTTTTCTCTCCACTTATTTCTACATTTTTATTTTATCCTCCTCCTCTTCCTCCTCGCAGCACCTTCCTCTCGCCATCTGCCTTTTTATTTCACCGCCTCGCCTCCTGCTGCTTCTTTACATGCAGACGTCTTTGAGTCGGACGTTTTCTCTGCACAAACAGATGGAAACGCTGCAAAAATCAGTCTGAAAAGTTTAGGATTTAAAATCTGAAAACTGTTTCTGTGAAGTGATTTTCATGGTGCAGTAACCTCCATGATATATAAGTCAATGGGACTTTTAATTGAATGAAATGTAAAATATAATTAAATAAGTTTACTTAATCTATATAGTGAGTTCATGTTTTAAAATGTGTTTATTTGGTGAAGATTTAAAGAATAAAAGACGATGCACAACTTTGCATCAAAAGTGACATAATTTACCAAATTTAATTTGCTGAAACATCAAAATTTAAATAAATTCAAGGTAATTTTTTTATTTTGTGCTATTTAAAATTCTGAATAAAAGTCGACCTTCAGTTGTGAGACAGTCAAATGTCCATCAGCAATAGGGATATCCCGGTCATGTGACCTCATAAAGTGTATGCCCTTCAAAATAAAAGCCTCTTTTTATGCCTAACTAAAATAATAATAATAATAAATAATTCTGAATAAAAGACAACCTTCAGTTGTGAGTCAATGATGCTCACATGTAAAATGTCCATCAGCAATAGGGATATCTAAAAAGCTGCGATATAAAATCCATGTTTTTACAGTTGGGCATAAAAAGGGGGCTTTTATTTTGAAGGAGGTCACATGACCAGGATATCCCTATTGCTGATGGACACTTATTTTAGTAATAAAGAGGAATAAAATACATTAATTTAGTTTTAAAACATGTTATTAAAGGTCTTTAATTTTCCATTTACATGCATGTATATGATATTTTCCCATAATCATGATAATATGGATCATTTACATGCATGAAAAATGGAAAAACCAACCCTTGAATAACATGTTTAACATATTCTTTATGTTTATTTTTCCTTTTTTCTTGCTCAGGTTTATGTAAGAACACAAAGTGGAGCTTCTTACTTGGATCTGTAATTAATTCTGGTATTAACCTGGTTTTATATGTGTATATATTTATATATTTATATGTTTTATACGACTTGACCTTCACTGACCACCTCTACTTTCATACATTTACATTAGTGTCGTCCTCCCTCAGCTTCTATATGGTTTCCATGCATACGTTTAGTTGTAATGTCCATTATGCAGCATGGGAACATTATGACTGATCAGGTTTCGTGTCCTTCACTTCACCACGAGCTCAGTCTGCAGAAATAAAGTGGCCTCTATTCCTGCTCTTTAAAAAGACGTCTCCTCTGAAAGATACCGACATTTATTCTGATTTTTAACCTGTTAAATTAAAAGAAATACCACGATTCAGGTTCAAAGTTTAGTTTCATTCATAAATTGCATGAGAAAACCTCAGCTCCCACATTAAAGTATATTTATCTGCAGTAAAACACAAGTTTGTTGTTAGATTTTAGGATGGTTTAGGTGGTTAAATGTTAATATAGAAAAAATATATATACGTTTAACTGTCTATTGCATGAAATATTAGTTATGTTTTGGAATTTTCCATAATTTGCATATTGTCGTATATGGAAACAAATCTATTTTAGCATATTAGAAAAATCTAAATTTAATTAAATTCAAATTATTAATTACAAATTATATTATTATTATTTATTTGGTGAAAACTTTAAAAAATTCTGAATAAAAGACTTTTATTTGTGAGACAGTGATGCTCACATGTCAAATATCCATCAGCAATAGGGATATCCTGGTCATGTGACCTCATAAATTGTATGTCCTTCCAAAATAAAAGCCCCCTTTTCACACCTAACTGTAAAAATATAGATATTTATATCACAGCTTTTTGGAAAAAAGAAAATAAAGTAATGGTTGCCACATGGAAACATTATGAAATAGAGGATTCAGAAAATGTTTAGTCTTATTTTTTTTTATAACAGCAATAGGGATATCCTGGTCATGTGACCTCATAAATTGTATGTCCTTCAAAATAAAAGCCTCCTTTTCATGCCTAGCTGTAATAACATATAAAACTAGTTGATAGCATGTTTTAAAATATTTATAATAGAGGTAAAATATCTGGTATCAAGTTTCTACGGTTACACCACATCACATTTTACTCACTTTACATCAAAAGTGACATAATTTACCAAATTATAATTACTGAATAGGTTTTAATCCTCTATCGTATTAATATATTACTTAAAATGGCCGAAATAATTAATATATATATATTCCATATGGTAACAAATCTGTCTTAGCATATTAGAAAAACATATATAAAACATCAAAACTGAATTAAATTCAAGATAATTATTTTATTTAGATCCAAAATTCTGAATAAATGAATTCAGAATTAAATTAAAAAAAATTAACTCACTATTTAATTCAATTATGATGTTTTCTGATGCTCACATGTTAAATGTCCATCAGCAATAGGGATATCCTGGTCATGTGACCTCATTAATTGTATATCCTTCAAAATAAAAGCATCCCTTTTACTACACCTAACTGTAAAACATTGATTTTTAATCACAGCTTTTATAAATGAATTGTTTCCACATGGAAACACTGTGTAATAAATAGAAACCATCTCTATCTGCTGAGATAAAAAGCCCCAGTGACTGTTGATAATCAGGTAAAGTTGTTCAGTAAAAGACGTTTCAGCCTCATTTCTCCAGATTGTTGAAGACTCAGACCCTGAGCTCAGATCTGTGGGTGTTTTTTCTTTCATTTCTGTGTTGGACGAGTTGACAGTGAGTTTCCCAGCAGGAGGTGAACAGGCATAAAGTCTGTAAACAGCAGGAAAACCAGAGGAAACCAAAGCTGCTGCTATTATCTGACACCAGGGAGGGACTGGTGGCTCCTGTTGGATCCAGTTTCTGAATCTACATCAGGAAAATAAGAAAAAAGCAGGAATAGTTTGATATATGATACGACCACTGGCAAACATGTGATGTGTGTAACCATAGAAACCTGGTACCAGATAGTTTAACTATTAAAAAGGTTTTAAAACATAAAAACATGAGATATCAACTAGTTTTATATTCTAGGTGGATTATATGTTTAACCCTCTATGACAATTTATTGTTATTTTTCTAAAAAAGCTGTGATATAAAATCTATGTTTTTACAGTTAGGCATGAAAATTAGGCTTTTATTTTGAAGGATATACAATTAATGAGGTCACATGACCAGGATATCCCTATTGCTGATGGACATTTGACATGTGAGCATTAGAAAACATCATAATTGAATTAAATGTAAAATTGTCTTTATCTAGTGAGTTAATTTTTTTATTTAATTCTGAATTCATTTATTCAGAATTTTGGATCTAAATAAAATAATTATCTTGAATTTAATTCAGTTTTGATGTTTTATATATGTTTTTCTAATATGCTAAGACAGATTTGTTACCATATGACATATATATATTAATTATTTAGGCCATTTTAAGTCATATTTTAATGCGATAGAGAATTAAAACCTATTCAGTAATTATAATTTGGTAAATTATGTCACTTTTGATGTAAAGTGAGTAAAATGTGATGTGGTGTAACCGTAGAAACTTGATACCAGATAGTTTAACTCTATTAAAAATGTTTTAAAACAACTAGTTTTATATGTTTTTACAGTTACACGTGTAAAGGGGGCTTTTATTTTGAAGGGCATTCAATTTATGAGGACACATGACCAGGATATCCCTATTGCTGATGGACCTTTGACTGTCTCTAAAAAAAACTACTTGAATTTAATTAAATTTTGATGTTATATATATATATTAAAACATAAATTCCTAGTGTAGACAACCTAATGGAGTCCCATTGACTTACAAACTGTATATTTATATTTTCTATATATTTATTTTATTTATTATTTAGGCTTATGTTAAGTGATAAATTCATTCACATTACACCATTTGACATTTCATCACAGAAAATCATTATTTTTGTAAAAAGAAATGACATAAATTGACTTGTAAATAAGAAAATGTACATTTATAGACCTGATTAATGCTAATTAAAACTCTATTTTATAAACTTGTTGCTTTTCTCATCTTGCCAAACATTATTTAAAGGCTGTAAACCTTTTTTAAAATGATGAACATTCTTCTCGTTTGCAGCAAAACGTATAGAACATAACTGAATGAATCATGAAATGATGCGAAACAATAACTTCTTCTTCTTCTTCTTCAATCCGTCGACCGTTGACTTCCATGAATTATCTGCAGTAAGTTCATGTTTGGTCCAGAGATTACAGCCTGTCACCCTCCGTCTCACACAGAAACAAGCAAAACTGACAAAAAGTGATTATATGCAATTATCAGGAGATGATTTGAGACTGAAAGCTCCTTTTTTCTATCAACCGTTGTGGAAAACAATTGGATTTTTCAGAATAAAAGACGTGTGGCATCTTTTAAAAAGAAGCTTTGTTATATTTTTATCTGCCGTGTGTTTAAATCCTCAAAGTTCATGTTCTATTGAAATGAAAAAGTCCTTTTTAAGCTTCTATAACAAAGATCAGTATTTATAGTTTTAGCCAAACTGTAGAACTTTGTGGTGAAATCTGCAGTTTTTACTGTAAAATATTAAATTATAAAAATATTAGTGTAGAAAACAGGACAAAGAGTTGTTGTATTATAATGCAGTTAATTAATACTAATAATAAAACAACTGAAATCACAATATTAAATAGTTGTTATTGTACAATTATTCACCTAATGCTGTAAATCACATGATTTAATTGATTTTTACTGTAAAACTAATCACCTAATACTATAAAAACAACTGAAATCACAGATTATCACAGTTATACTGTTAATAAATTATAGTCACTGCTGTAAAAATAATAAATAATTATAATAATTTCTGGATAAATGCTTCCAGTTACTGCAAATTATAAGGTTTTATAGCGTAAAACACTTGGAATATTTTCAGGAATATTGTTAAATATTATTATTTAGTGTTTAGAGTTTAGCATTTTATTTGTTTGCATATTTTAAAATATATATAATAAATAATTATTTATAAATTATTTATATTTAAATTGTCTAATTTAATTTAATATTAATATAAAAAGAATTATTAAAAAATGCAAATAATATGCACTGCAGAAGACGATGTTTAATAAGTACAGAAAATAACTAAAAAAATATAATAAATAATAAAAAATAATAATTATGTCAAATTAAAAGCAGAAATAATATAGATATACTGAATATCTATATAATAATATATCTGTATACTATAATAATTATTTGAAAATTTTAAATAATTAATTATATTTTAATTTTATAATTTAATATTATTATCATAATTATTATATATTTTTAAAAAATATAAAAAAATGTTATGCTCCGTTAGAAAAGGCGACAATGTACAAATTTAACAATACATAAAAATATAGCAAGAAAATATAATAAATGATAAAAAAATAATTATTATAATCAAATTAAAAGCAGAAATAATAAGTATGTCTATATAATTATTTATCTATATAATATAATAATTATTTGAAAATTTAAAATAATGAATTATATTATTATATATTATATAATTATTAAATTTTAAAAAATATATAAAAAGTTATATTCATTATTATCTGTATAATAATACGGAAAAAAAGATATAACAAGAAAATATAATAAATGATAAAAAATAATTATTATAATCAAATTAAAATATATAATTATTTATCTATATAATATAATAATTATTTGAAAATTTAAAATAATTAATTATATTTTAATTTTATAATTTAATATCATTATAATAATATAAAAAATAATTATTAAAATTTAAAAAAGTTATATGCCCTATTTTCTGGACAACAATACAGAAAAAGATATAGCAAGAAAATATAATAAATGATTTAAAAAAATAATGATATAAAATTAAAAGTAGAAATAATCAATATATCTATATAATTATTTATCTATAGAATATAATAATTATTTGAAAATTTTAAATAATTAATTAGATTTTATAATATCATTATAATAATATAAAAAATAATTATTAAATTTAAAAAAAATTAAAAAAGTTATATGCCCTATTTTCTGGATAACAATACAGAAAAAGATATAGCAAGAAAATATAATAAATGATTAAAAAAATAAAAATACTATTGAATTTAAAAGCAGAAGAGCTCAGTATATTCTCTATTATTACATATAATGTGTGTTAGTGTGTGTGAGTGATGAGTGGAGATATAAATGTGATAAATCAGCTCAGGTCATGCAAACATCAGAAATGCAGCTGGAACGATGGTGGTGAACAGGAAGGACACGGCTCTGCTGCTTTACTGCAACCAGAACACGTTTAAAGTTACAGCAGCACGTCAGCAGCAATCTGAACTGGAACAACAGCAGCAAGGTCATTTAGATGGATGAGAGACATTTAGTGAGCTGGATAATTAAATGAAGACACCCCCAGGTCACCATTAGCTTTTCCTTTTTTTCTTTTTTTTTTTAAAACATCCTCGCGGTGCTATATTCATCCTGGCCCAGAGCCGTTTCCATGATATATCGTTCACTAATTACAGAGACGTGCTTCAGGTTTATATAAGATTCGAACTATGGAGACCTGGAAAAATCACTTTCTGTGTTTTCTATTTCCTCTATTTCCTCTATTCGCTGTGTTTGCTGTGATTTCTGTGTTTCTACATCACAATCACAGACCAGTTGTTATTTCCCTGGTTCCTGAATCAAGATCAGTGAATAAACTATAATAATAATTATAATAATAATAATAATAATAATAATAATAATAATCAGGTTCCCAGAGATGAATGTATAAATGAATTGTATAAAAAAGACTTTATTAACCCTTCATTTATGAAATATTGCATATAATATATGTAATGTAAGTCAATGGGACTCTGTTAGAATTTTCCATATTTGCATATTTTTTTACCATATTAGAAAGAAACAACTTATAACATCAACATTTTAATAAATGTAAAAAATATATAAATTAATAAAAAAAAATATTTTAAAAAATTTGGGTAAAAATTTTCCCAAATTCTCTAAAAAAAAATGTTTCCATATAGCAACTATTACTTTATCTTCATTTTTCTAAAAAGCTGTGATATAAAATATATGTTTTTACACTTAGGTGTGAAAACGGGGCTTTTATTTTGAAGGACATATAACTTTTGGGGTCACATGACCAGGATATCCTGTTTACCACTATCTCACAACTGAAGGAAAATTATCTATAATTATTATTAATATTGATGATATATATTATTTAAGCCATTTTAAGTAATAATAAAAAACATAATTTTCCATATTTGCATATTGTTGACACATGGTAACAAATATATTTAAGGATATTAGAAAAAACATGAAAAAATAAGTTTAATTCTCCCAGATTGTGAGTTAAATTTGGTGAAAATTTCTCAAAATTCTGAATAAAATGTCAAATGTCCATGAGCAATAAGGATATCCTGGTCATAAATTGTATGTCCTTCAAAATAAAAGCCGCCTTTTCACACCTAACTGTAAAAATATATATATTTATATCACAGCTTTTTGGAAAAAAAGAAAATAAAGTAATGGTTGGAAACACTATGTAATATAGGAGTTAGAACATGTTTAGTCTTATTTTTTTTTATAGCAGCAATAGGGATATCCTGGTCATGTGACCTCATAAATTGTATGTCCTTCAAAATAAAAGCCTCCTTTTCATGCCTAGCTGTAACAACATAGATCACACATCACAGCTTTTTATAAAAATGAAGATCTCCATATGGAAACACTAATGAGGGTTAACTCCTTTAGCTTTTTCTTTCTTTTCAAACATTTAATTTCTTTCTTTTCATTCATAGCTGAAAGTTGTTGCAGCGTTTCGATGCCACAGAAACAACCTAAAGCAGCCGGTAATTAGAGCACGGAGGATGTTTGGTCATTACTCTGAGAGGCTGCAGAAAGCTGCTCTCTGCTGAAATGTGACTCTGGAACAGGATGAGCCTGGAGGCTCCGGTTCTGCTGCAGTGAGGGTCACAGCAACCGGCTGGATAATATTATGACAAGCAGCAATTTAACCAACTTATTAGCTGTTCTGCTGCACTGATTCTCCAGCTCAGGTCCAGGGATCCTTAGGATAAAAAGGAGAATCATTTATTTTTACTAGCATCATTTTATTATTATGTTATTTAAACCTATCAGTTGCATTTCCAGCATTAAAAACCTAAAAAAAAACTAGTTTTCTTGACGAAAACTCTATGATTCCACATAAACTTTGCACTTTTCATGTCATTGTGTTGTGCATTTAATAATAATAATACTAATAATAATAATACAAGTTTTTTATTTGGTAAAAAATGTCCAAAATTTCCAAAATACTGAATAAAAGACAACTTTTAGTATGTATATATATATATATAATGATGCTCAAATGTTAAATGTCCATCAGCAATAGGGATATTCTGGTCATGTGACCTCATAAATTGTATGTCCTTCAAAATAAAAGCCTCCTTTTTACGCCTAACTGTAAAAACATAGATTTTATGTCACAGCTTTTTAGAAAAATGAAGATAAATTGTTGCCGATGATAATTTTGTGTTGGAATTATGTGATAAAATCATTATTTAGACCCAATAAATCATTAAATATCCAATGTTCCAGTTTTTTTTAGTCCATTTTTCTTGCTCAAGTTTATGTTTCTATAAAAACACAAAGTGGAAATGCTGACTTCAACTTGTAATTTTTGTTTTGTTCAATAAAGTTTGGGGATAATAAATAAATTCTTAATAAAATATATATATTTTATTTGGTGAAAAATGTACAACTTTTAGTTGTGAGACAGTGATGCTCACATGTCAAATGTCCATCAGCAATAGGGATATCCTGGTCATGTGACCTCATAAATCATATGCCCTTCAAAATAAAAGCCTCCTTTTCACACCTAACTGTAAAAACATAGATTTTATATCACAGCTTTTTGGAAAAAAAAGAAGAAAATAAAGTAATGGTTGGCATATAGCAACACTATAGAATATGAAGTAAATCCTAAGTTGAATGCTCCCTGGTTGTATGCTGAGCGTGTTTGTGATGTCACACCTCCCCCCCCCCCCTCCTGTCAGCAGCCATTATTCCCAGCAGGACCTTTGCTGTGATCTCTGCCATGTTTCATCACAGCCCGGCAATTTATTCCAAAGCCCACCACTGTCTGAGTCTGAGCATGTTAGCTAGTACTTAAATTATTACGTGTGTGTGTGTGTGTGTGTGTGTGTGTGTGTGTGTGTGTGTGTGTGTGTGTGTGTGTGTGTGTGTGTGTGTGTGCTGCTATTCTTCTTTCCTCCTGAACCTTCTTGTCATTCCAGAGAACAGATACCAGCTGAAAGCAGCTGAGCAGACAAGTTTGCCTTTCTACCACACTATTTCACTATGAAGTCTGGGGTTTCGTGTGTGTGTGTGTGTGTGTGTGTGTGTGTGTGTGTGTGTGTGGTTAAATAATTAACACTGTTCTTCTCCATGCTGAAACAGATCCTTCACACACTGATCTGATTAAGGAAACCCCAGGAGATACATGCTGTCTGCATAGTGACTAATGCTGCGTGTGTGTGTGTGTGTGTGTGTGTGTGTGTGTGTGTGTGTGTGTGTGTGTGTGTGTGTGTGTGTGTGTGTACAGATTATGACGTTTCTCTTTTCTTTTCTTTAGATTCACTTCACCCTCTATTTCATAGTGTTTACATGGAAACAATTATCTTTATTTTTCTAAAAAAAGCTGTGATATAAAATCTATGTGAAAAGGGGGCTTTTATTTTGAAGGAGGTCACATGACCAGGATATCCCTATTGCTGATGGACATTTAACATTGTCTCACAACCAAACGTCTTTTATTCAGAATTTTTGAATTTTTTTTTGCCAAATTACAAAATAAAAAGAAAATGAACTCACTATTATATGATAAATAAACTATATATATCTATTATTTAGTTTATTTTAAGTAATAAAAATGTTCAATAATTATAATAACAATAAACAATATAATTATCTGCCAGAGGAATAAGATAATTCTCCTCAATTTTGGACGAATTGTACCAAAAACAGGTATTTCCACTTGTTAATATTCCCGTTTATTGCAGTTTAATTAAACTGATCATTAATTTCCTAAATATATAAATTATTTAATCCATTTAAAGTAATAAAAACAGGTTCTACCATGTCTAATTAATATATTTCACACAACAGAGAGTGTTAAAATGTTAAAATAAGTTTGTTTTTCCTGCATTTTATATGTAGATGTGTGTTTTTTCCTTTTTTCCCTGTGCTATAATTGCATGTGCACCAATTACCTAAAGGTCAAAGGTTAAGGAGACTGTTTTTCAACAGAAACAGTTCAATAAACACTGCATGCGCAAGCAGCTTCCAGAGAACAGCTGCTGTATTTTATCAGCATTATGTATTATTGGCTTCAATGAATTCCACCTGCTTCATATGTTTAGACGCGTTTTATTTTGATGAATATGTTTATGGCTAAAAACACAACACTAGCGTCTCGGTGTGGACGCGTTTCTCTATCGAGTTTTAAAGCAGCATGCATTGATTTTTCCTTTAAATGTTTGCCGTCCTGGGGGCAGGAAACACATAGAATAAAGACGTATTATCATAGTGTTGTTGCTGCAGAATCATCACTCGACGATGTGCAGACGCGGAGGAACATTAGCATCCGTTTGGATATTTATTCTCTTTTTTTAAAATCTATTTAAACTCCCAACACCCGAGGGATAAATCTGGCTCCAACAGCCAAATGTTCTGTTTAGCAGCTTGTTGATAATTTTTTTTCTGCCATTTGCTGCTGAGCATGTTGTATAAAGAGGTTTTAACAGATTTAGCGTTAGCATGTGAGGATGCTAACGCTAAATGAAAAGTAAAGCTGAAACTGGAACGTTAGTTTTTCAAAAGAAATTATTTTATCTTACTTTTTCTAAAAAGCTGTGATAGAAAATCTATGTTTTTACAGTTGATTTGTGGAAAGGGGGCTTTTATTTTGAAGGACATACAATTTATGAGGTCACATGACCAGGATATCCCTATTGCTGATGAACGACCAAAGGTTGTCTTTTTTAAAAGACACTAAATTACTAAATAAAAAACTATTTGGGGTAAATACATTTATTCATTTATTTTGTTGCAATCAACTCAATTTTGATGTTATATGTTTTTTTTAATAGGATAAAAATATGTAAATATGATAAATTTCTAGTGTATAAACCTAATGGAGTCCCATTGACTTACATAGCAGGAAACTTGTTCTTATATTTCTTAAATATATCTATTATTTAGACCATTTTAAGTAATGTTTTTACAGCTAGGTGTGAAAAGGAGGCTTTTATTTTGAAGGACATTCAATTTATGAGGTCACATGACCAGGATATCCCTATTGCTGATGGACATTTGACATGTGAGCATCACTGTCTTATGACACCAAATAAAAAAATTAAGTTAATTTAATTCAATTATTTTTACTATTTATTATCTAAATAGATTTGTTTCTATGTGTCAACAATATTTAAATATGGTAAATATAAACCTAATGGAGTCCCATTGACTTACATAGATGAAACTATCCTGAGACTATGTTTACTTCTTTTTCTTATATATATTTTAACATATCCATTATTTAGTCCATTTTCAGTAATAAAACCAGTAACAGTCAGTAACATTTTAAAGCTATAGATGGTTAAATTCACCTTGTATTTCATACGACTTCCTGTTTCCCTGCTACATTTCCCATTGACGTCCAGTTTCTGGTGTTTAGCAGCAGCATCCATCAGCCCACAGCCTTCACTGTGTGCTAATAACCCAGTGACTGACAGTTCTGACCTTCTCACCCGATCACCTTAAATCACGTTAAATTCCTCCGCGGGTAACTTGTCAAAAACGGCGTTAGCTTCCGTGCTAACGTCTACGACGTTAGGATGGATCCGGCCGCCCTCCGGCTGGAATTCAGCCGGACTCTAATCCGATCTGCGGCCCAGAACAGCCCGCCAACCCAATCAATACCCAGGAACAGGAGGAACATGGAGTTTTAGCCTTGAAGGATTTGACTTAAATTGAAGAGATAAATGTATGACATTTCAGGACCTTTTTGGCGCAGTGGCCACTCTCATCAGCTTTGTTTTTGGCTGCAGGAAGCTTCTTTGCAGAAGAAGAAATACGCTTTTACTCCTCTGCTGCATGAGGCTTGGATATAACCTGGTACACGGTAGAAAAAAACATTTTTATCACGTAAAATGGCCTAAATATGAGATTAATTAAGAAATATAAGAACACGTTGTAAGTCAATGGGACTCTATAAGGTTGTAGACAATAGGAATTTTGTACTTTTTACCATATTCCTTCAAAATAAAAGCCTCCTTTTCATGCCTAGCTGTGAAAACATAGATTTCATATCACAGTTTTTTAGAAAAATGAAGCTAAAATAATTGTCGCCATGGAAACACTATATAATAAAGGGTTAACTGTTGTTTTTCGATGACCTCGGCATATCACGACTCGTATTTCCGGGCGTTTCCGTGTCACAGGTCGGGTTTTGATCTTGATAAAGGTTTCGCAGCGTTGAGTCATAGCTTAGCAACGAGTCCACTGGACTATTTTTGGTTCCAGGCAATTATTCACCATGTGGAATATGTTGTGGCCCTGTGACACGTCCACATCGTGGGTGTAATGAAGGGAAAAAGGCTGCGTCTGTCAACGTTTTCCCCAAATATATGAGAGAGTTACTAAATCTGGGGACTGAGGGGCAACTTATGCATTTGTTTTATTGAAAAACGTGTGTTACTAACCCTTTATTGCATGAATATTATGTAGATATAATACAAAATGTTGCTTAAAATGGCCTAAATAATAGATATATTTAAAAAAACATGTAAGAAAGTTGTCTCAGGATAGTTTCATGCTATGTAAGTCAATGGGAATTTATCATATTTGCATATTGTTGACATGGAAACAGATATATTTTAGTAGGAAAAAAACATTAAAATTAAATTAAATATAATAATAATAATAATAATAATAATAAAGTTTACCTACCTTAGATACTGAGTTAAATTTATTTTATTTGGTGAAAATGTGAAAAAATTTCTGAGATAATGATGCAAGCAATAGGGATATCCTGGTCATGTGACCTCATAAATTGTATGTCCTTCAAAATAAAAGCCCGCTTTTCATGCCTGATAATAATAATGAAGTTTACTCCAGATAGTGACTTCAATTTTTTTTCTCCAAATTTTCCCAAATTCTGAATAAAATAATGATGTTCACATGTCAAATGTCCATCAGCAATAGGGATATCCTGGTCATGTGACCTCATAAATGGCATATCCTTCAAAATAAAAGCCCGCTTTTCATGCCTAGCTGTAAAAACACAGATTTTATATCAGATATTTTTAGAAAAATGAATATAAAGTAATTGTTGCCACATGGAAACACTATAAAATAGATATTTCCTTATAAACTAACATCTTTACAGGTGAAATATCTAGTTTTTTATTAATTATTCCAACATTTTTCCTGATTTTGGTCAAACAAGACAAATATTTCCTTTAAAGAAATATGAAAATAATAATCTTTTGTGCAGCATTTCATATCCTACTATTCTATTGTGTGACAGTATAACGGTTGAGTGAATTTACAGCTAATTATTTAGGTTGAAACTCCACTTTAGCCGTCGTTGGCCGATGATTCTCCTCAGGTCAGATGCAGCCGTGAATACTAAACACTCCTGGAGAAATTACTTTTGACTATTTGAATGATATCACAGCATTTTTTGTGCGTAACGTTCATTACTTGCTGGAGTAAAGATGAATATTTAAAGGCTCCGGGCGTCTTCCGGTAATCCGGCTGCTGTAGACTGAACAGAGGTAATTAAAGGGAGGCATTGATCTAATAAACTCACAATGAGGTCAGTCTCCAGTCAATCACACTGCTTCAAATGCAGCTTTACCTCAGTCATATGTAGAAAAACAACACAAAACTACAAAAAACAAGAGAAGATGAGTGGAAACGTATTAGTCAGGGTCACTTTTCAAAAAAAGATGAACCCTGAATGGATTTTTAATGTTAATTTTTTGGCTTAAAATTGGTTTTTAATGGATTTGAAGGGTCCTGAATTAAAATATTCTGTATTTCAGGTTAAAAAATGTCCCATAAAGCCTCAAAAATGGAGAAATCCAATCAATCCCAGCAGTTAGGAGACGTGTAATAGAATCGTCCTACAAATGCTTTTTATCTCATAATTATGACTTTTATCTCCTAATTATATAGTAGACTAGTCAGGTTTTAGGAAAATGTGCTAAATAAATAGTTAAAATACAGATAAATAAGATAAAAAATTGACTAATAATTGATTTTTGATCTTTTATTGAACTTTAAATTGCTGATAATTGAGCTTATTTTATATTTTTTCCTGATTTTGGTTCAGTTTGGTCTTGTTTTTAAGTTTTAAATAAAGTATTTTGATCTGTCGTAGTTTTTGTTTGCTTCTATATTTCCAGGTTTGAGTCTAATAACCTTTGTGTTTGTAGAGATATCAGAGATATAACGGTGTAGCATCTGATTATCTGTCTTTAAAACGCTGTTTCATGGTGACTTTGAAAACCATTGACATGGATGGATTGATCTTTTATTGGCTGAGCTCCTGACAGTCGATGCATCAGCAGAGAAACGAGGATTTCTAAACAGCCATTGTCTTGTTTTTGAGCTGATTCATATTTTACAGCGAACCATAAATCACCGACTATTATCTGTGACTCTGAGCTCGACCGTTTCCCTTATTTCTTTAGCATTTGGTGAAATTTGATTGTTCCTTTCGGGTAAAGGTGTTTAGTTTATTGTTGCTGTAGCTGATGTTATAAAAGCCACTTTACGATGTTTTATCCCTTTATTGCATTAAAATATTACCTAGACATGGAGGAATATAATAGATAGAAGGTAAATAGATGGTAGATCTTATTTTAATTATCTTATTTCAAGCGTTTTTTTTTCCTGATTTGGGTAAATTTGGTTTTAAGACAAGGGATGAAATATGACCTAGATGTTGTAGAACATGTTTTATTATTATTAAAATGGTATAATATATATATATATATATATATATATATATATATATATATATATATATATATATAAATATATGTAAGAAAAGGTTGTAAACATACAAAATTTAATTAAATGTAAAAAAAAAGAAAAAGTTTACTTAGCAAATATAGTGAGTTAAATGTTATATTTAGAAATAATAAATATTTAAAAATTTCCCAAAATTATGATTAAAAGACAACCTTTATTTGGCCTAAATAACAGATATATTAAAAAATGATTTAAAAAGATGGAAGCATTAGGTTTTATACGCTAGGAATTTTACATATTTGCATATTTTATCATGTTAAAAAACTAAATAAATAAATAAATAAAGTTTATTTAACATAGATAGTGAGTTACATTTTTTTTTATTTGGTAAAAAAATTCCAAAATTCAGAATAAAAGACAATGAGACAGTGATGCTCACATGTTAAATGTCCATCAGCAATAGGGATATCCTGGTCATGTGACCTCATAAATTGTATGTCCTTCAAAATAAAAGCCCCCATTTCACACCTAACTGTAAAAACATATAAAACTAGTTGATAGCATGTGTTTAAGAGAGTTACATTGTATGTCCTTCAAAATAAAAGCCCCATTTTCACACCTAGCTGTAATAACATAAAACTAGTTGATAGCATGTGTTTAAGAGAGTTACATTGTATGTCCTTCAAAATAAAAGCCCCCTTTTCATGCCTAACATGGATGTTAGGCAGATTTGTGAAAGCAACGACTATAATATCTGTTTAAAATGCTGTTTCCTGCAAAGAAAAGAGTAGAAAATGAAAGATATAGATGCAGAACATGGTTATTAATGACTCGACTGATATAATTATATGCATGAAACCAAATAATCTGGTTTTAAATGAGTTAATGAATAAGCAGAAAGCTGAGATTGTGAGAGCTGTAGCGTCGTTATCATCATTTCATGCAGCTCCGTCTCTTCTGCAGCTTTTTCTGCAGCTTTTTCTGCTCATTCATCACATCTGCTTCTATTACTCACTTCTTCTTCTTCACCTCCTTTTATCTTTCTCTGGCTTCACAATCAATCACTGATCACTCCATCTTTGTTCTGGACTCTTCACCTCCTCCTCCTCCTCCTCCTCCTCCTCCTCCTCCTCCTCCTCCTCCTCTCCTCCTCCTCCTCCTCCTCCTCCTCTTCCTCCTCCTCTTCCTCCTCCTCCTCCTCCTCCTCCTCTTCCTCCTCCTCTTCCTCCTCCTCTTCCTCTTCCTCCTCCTCCTCCTCCTCTTCTTCCTCCTCCTCCTCCTCCTCCTCCTCCTCCTCTCCTCCTCCTCTCCTCCTCTTCTCCTCCTCCTCCTCCTCCTCCTCCTCTTCCTCCTCCTCTTCCTCCTCCTCCTCCTCTTCCTCCTCCTCCTTCTCCTCTTCCTCTTCCTCCTCCTCCTCCTCCT
>CM060484.1:1173303-1435803 GCA_030544235.1 Lepturacanthus savala
GACATTTCTGAGCCTGAAATACAGAAGATTTGAATTCATCATCCTTCAAAACCCCTAAAACCCATTTGTAAACCAAAGAATTAGCATGAAATGCCTGCGGGGTTCATCTTTGTTTAAAGACTAACCCTGACTCCTATATCTGAGGAGCATTTGTAGGACGATTCTATTACCCGTCTCCTAACTGCTGGGTAATTCAATAAGCGGCGCTGAGATGACAACACAGTTATAATCTACTTAATGAAGCCGCTGTTCTGATGAATCGCTGCTTCCTCCTGCTTCGTTTCTTCTGTCATTGACTCTCCTCTTCCTCCCATTCTTCCCTTCTTTCTCTCCAGGGTGTTGATGGAGAGCCATTCGAATGACAGCCGGGACAGTGGTCATCACTGGTGGAATCCTAGCTACAGTAATATTACTCCTTATCATCGCAGTACTGTGCTACTGTAGGCTGCAGGTGAGGCTAATTTCTGCTAAATCCATTATTTGTTACTCTGAGTTTGTTGGAGTAGGGTGATATCAGGTAAATTGGACACATGCTACTCAATGATGCATTAAATTAAATGTGGTGTTCCCCAAGGCTCAATTTTAGGTCCTGTACTTTTTTAAATTATAGGGTGATATCAGGTAAATGGGGCCACTTTTTGGTAAATCACTTGGGACAATAACACAACACCAAATCTGTCTTTTCCATGTATATTTATGATTAATAATGACTGTTTCTGGTCATTTTGTGGTGGAATTATGTGATAAAACATAATTATTTAGGTCCTATAAATCTTCATCTTTCAATGGTTTAGTTTTTATCTCAGGGAAAGAAATTTTCTGGAAGGTGTTCTGGACACATGCTACTCAAGGATGCATTAAATTAAATCCGGTGTGCCCCAAGGCTCAATTTTAGGTCCTGTACTTTTTAAATTATAGGATAATATTTGGTAAATCACTTGGGCCAATAACACAATAACAAATATGACTTTTCTATTTATATTTATGAATAATAATGACTGTTTCTGATCATTTTGTGGTGGAATTATGGGATAAAACATAATTATTTAGGTCCTATAAATCTTGAAACAACTGCTGTGGCAGATTTTTAGCATGAGTTTCAGGTAAAAAGAAATTAATTCATCATCATTGCATAACTTGTATATACTCATATTGCTGCTGCTATTAAAACAGGAACAGATCAGTTATGTGTTGTACACAAACACGCTAACACACCTATGCTACAAGCTAACGCTACACAAATGCTAGCACCCAAGCTAAGTTACACAGTAAAAGTAGTGACTACTTTGAGTTGAACTAATTTCACATGAAAATTAATGTACTGTCCATGTTTCAGTTGAACCAGATGTCATGTGGCCCATTTTAGCTGAAACCATGTGGCCCATTTTATCTTAGGGGGTTAAGGTAAATGGGGCCACCATTATCATAAACTAATTAAATCACCTGTTACTAGTCAACCTCAGTTATATCAACAGTTTAAATCCTTTGTATCATTGGCTCTAAACCTGAAATGGTCCATTTTTACCTGATATCAGCCTCTTTTTACCAGTCTGCTGGTTAAGATCAGACCTAATGATCGTTAACGAGCTCTAACGATGGACGTTACCATAGCAACAGGCACTAGGGGGAGGGAGGAGGGTCCTCTATCAAAGATTTTACTAGTTTTTACCTCATTGATTCATGATCTCTGCTTTATGTAATATTATTACTATTAATACCATTGTTTAAACCATTCCGAACATGAATGAAACTGCTAACAAGTTGCAAAATAGAGAAAGAAGAAGATAAAACCATCTGAATATTTCCTGTTTATTTCAATAAAATGGGATTTTCCTGATTCTACCTCTGAGTTTTTACCAAAGGAACATTCATGGTCCTCTGTTTAATCAACCTCCTCCATGAAATGTAATAAAGATAACGACAACTGTGGTTCAGCCTCATAGATTTAACACAGTGGAATAATTCAGCCTTTGTGTTTTTAGCTAAATGCTAACGCTAAGTAGTTATAATGTTATCCATGTTGCATCCTAATGTTTCGCTAATTAGCTCTAAACTCAAACAGATGAGACTGATGGAACACGGCCTCAGATTTCTGGGCATTTGTTCATGAACTGATGTATGGAACAAATTGGAATTTGGAACTCGACGTTGTTGCTGGATGAAAGTGATTAAAATTCATCCAGAGGGAAAAGTGTGAGTCCAAATCGTCATGGAAATCCACAAATAGACAGAACTCCATCCAATCTGGACTCATCATGTCTAAAACACTCTAAAAAGAAATGTTTAGCCTAAAAAAATAGAATAAACTCAACTCAACCGTTTCTATTAGTCCTTTTTAGTTATTACAACTTATTTTGAAATTGCATTGAACCAACAAACAATATTATATTGAACAAATTAGCCTTTTCCTTACTTAAAAGCTAACTCATGGAGGCTTTCTGGCCAAAGGATTTTAACGATTATATCATGGCATTAAGGAAACAGAAGGCCGAGTGTTGATGATTCAACTTCTGATAACGTTCTATGTTAACGCTAATGCTAATGCTAATGCAAATGCTAACGTTAATGCTAACTCATGGAGGCTTTCAAGCCAAAGGATTTTAACAATTATATCATGGCATTTAGGAAACAGAAGGCCGAGTGTTGATGACTTCTGATAATGTTTTATCCAGCCAGCTAATGCTAACGTTAATATCATGCTAATATTGTTATCATGAGGACATATTTTTAAGTTGATAACTTATTTTTTTTTAATTATTAAATCACCTGATTTTACCATATTATTTTAAAGTAGTTTATTTTGCTGTCTAGTCAATTACAATAACAATGGGTGTAACTTTTCAAGTAATTTTTCTATTGAACTTGATCATTTTAGCAGCATGCTAACAGTGCTATAGGCTAGCTAGCATCCACATTAATAAACAAGATCAATTTTAATTATTATCTCACTGAAAGTCACTTGAAACTAATTAAAACTGATTATTTCACTCAGTCAATTAGAAACGAATTTTACTCACCATTAACTGTTGTTTCAGCCTATTAAGCGTCCTAATTAAATTAATTAAGTTATGCCAACTTTAATTTAGTTTTAAATTTACCAACAATGAAATTTGAGCGTACAAGACATTCTATATTAAGTTGATGTAATTACCAACATGATTATTTGATCATTTAGCAACTTATAAATCTAATCATGATCAGTTAATTACAGACATTTATGTATTTAACAGATCTTGACATGTTCCAGATCCTCATGATAAAGCAGAATAAAAGCCACATCTGACAAATATAGGTTTGTGTTCTTTTTATTTCCCACCAGTAAGCAAGAAAAGCACCAGGTCTTCATCAGCAGAAATATTCCTTTGATCCTTTCTTTTTTATTTTTGCAGAATCATCTCACATTAGTCGCGTTACAGATTCCCGCTTCGTTTCCTTCCAAGTGTTTCATCTGATTTAAAAAGCCGTCTGCCTTCGTTCGGCCCTGATGTTCAGGTGCTCCCTGCTACTAAAAAGGAACAAAATGAAAATGTGATCAGATGAAAACGACCGCTTTGTGTTTTTCACGCTTGACAAACCCCCGTTCGGCTAAAAACATCACGCTAATAACGCCGCCGGCGTTTCTGCAGCTCCAGGATTCGCTATGGCAGCGTGTGGGTTGGTTTTTAGTTATTTACTGTAGATTAAACTGAGCTAATCCTCTGTGCATTTTATATTATACCAGTGTATATGCTTATGTTTCACAGCAAAATGTGATCCCCACATAATGGTTTCATATTAGTATTAATAGTATTAATATATTAAGGCCAGAAATAGCTGAGTGGAGTCTGTATAAACTGTGAATGTTTGAGGATTCATGGTGATAAATTAAAATAAAATGATCAGAGAAATGAAGAGAAACCACTTTTGTCCTAAATTATCTTTTAATGACGCTGCCACATCTGGTGAAATCACATTAATCCTGACTCTTTATTCTCCGTAGGACATTTTACTCAAAGTTGAAGAAGCTGATTTATAGTTATTATTTAGTCTGTGCATTATCAATAAATTCAATAATAATAATAATAACAAATATAAAGAAATAAAGGAAGTTCCAGGATTCATCCATTAAACATGTGTCATCACTTCATTGAACATTCAACACGTCTCAGATTCATAAAAGTCGTCAACACTGGACGTTGGAGATGAGTTACGATCAATAAAAATCAGAAGAAGTGATGAAAAAAGGAGCTGACATTAGTTTAAATTAACTCCAGGTTAATATAAGTTTATAGTTTCACTTAAACCAGGTTTAAAGTTGAATAAACTCTAGAATGATGCATGCAATTAAATCTGGTGTGCCCCAAGGCTCAATTTTAGGCCTCATACTTTTTTAAATTATAGGGTGATATCAGTTAATCACTTTATTCTATCACTTTATGGAATGTTATTTGGTTCTTCCTCCTTTCAACTCCTCCTTTCAATGAAGATAACTTTAAAGTTATCATAAATAAATATAAAACCCTTGATGCTAACATGTTAGCACAGCTGGAAACAGATTAGCTGCTTAGAGAAGATAGAAAACTGAAGGAATAAAACACCTTTAACTTTCTCCATCACTCTTTACCTTTTTCTCTCTCTCAGTATTATTGCTGCAAGAAGGAAGAGTCCGAGTCGGAGGAGGAGGAGCCGGACTTCGCCGTGACGTCCCGCCTCCCGCCGGTCCACTCCAACCACAACATAGTGGCGGCGACGGCCGCCGCCTCCGCCATCCCCAATGGCCCCGCCCTCTTCTCCACGCCCCCCCTGGCCAGGAAACTGACCCGCTCGCAGACCTTCTGCCCGTCCTGCACGCACTACGAGCTGCCTTTCTACCTCCAGCCGCCGCCGCCGCCGGTGCAGTCGCTGGCGCCGCCGCAGGTCCACCACCACCAGCCGGACGGGCTGAGGAACGGCGGCGACCGGATCAGCTACCGCAGCGTCCAGCAGCAGGACCTGGACCTGCCGGTGCCCGTGAACGTTTCCAACTACCGGAAGCCCAACCTGGCCCGGTCGGTCACCATGAGGGACATGTTCACGCGTAGCTGCAGCATCAGCACCGACGTTTAGCCGGGGACGAGGGTCTGAACCTTTGTAGTTTTACCGGACTGGGATGGACCGGTCTGGACCGGACTGTGGGTTTTTTTGTCATCGTCTTGACCCGTTTAGTTAGTGGTCTAGTCTAGTCTCGCAGAATGGAGGACTCAGATGGCTCTCAGGACGGGATTTCCATGGGGACTATGCTCAGGTCCAGGACCTTACTGTACACTTGGGCCAAAATAGAATTTAAAGTAGGGTGATATCGGGTAAAATGGGCCATTTAAGGTTTTGGGGGTGCCAGCCCCTTTTGGAAATTAGAGCCAATGACCACAAAGGATTTCAAACTGTTGACGAGTAACAGGTGATTTGATTAATTTATGGTTTCTATGGTGATGAGACAGTACTTCAAATCTCGACTGAACCAGAAATGTGCATGGTAAGTAGCCTGGCATGACGAATCTAACTAAACCCATTTTACATGATGAGATGGCCCATTTTACCTAAAAAAAAACACACAGCGGATATTTCAAGTTTATAGGGCCTAATAATTATATTTTAACACATAATTCCAACAGAAAATGATTGGAAACAGTCATTATTAATCATAAATATACATGGAAAAGACGTTATTAATATTGTGATATTGTCCCAAGAAATTTACCGAAAAGTGGCCCATTTTACCTAAAAAATGCTGATGCAAAAAAAAGTGGCAACGCGGATATTTCAAGATTCATAGAGCCTAAATAATTATATTTTATCATTTAATTCCAATGCAAGATGATCAGAAACAGTCATTATTAAATATAAATACACACGGAAAAGGCAGATTCTGTATTGTCCGAAGCGATTTACCAAAAAGTGGCCCATTTTACCTAAAAACCGCTCATTCAAAATAAAAAAAAAAGTGGCACTGTGGCTATTTCAAGATTCATAGGGCCTAAATAATTATATTTTATCATGTAATTCCAACAGAAAATGATCCAAAACAGTCATTATTAATCATAAATACACATAGAAAAGTCATATTTGGTATTGTGCTATTGTCCCAAACAATTTACCAAAAAGTGGCCCATTTTACCTAAAAAAAACACTCATGCAAAAAAAACTGGCACAGCGAATATTTTGCGATTTATAGGCCCTAATTAATTATATTTTATGATGTAATTCCAACACAAAATGTTCAGAAACAGTCATTATTAATCATAAATACACATGGAAAAGGCAGATTCAGTATTGTCCGAAGCGATTTACCAAAAAGTGGCCCATTTTACCTAAAAAATAATTAGATTTTATCATGTAATTCCAACAGAAAGTGATGGGAAACAGTCATTATTAATCATAAAAAGGCATATTTGGTATTGTCCCAAGCGATTTACCAAAAAGTGGCCCATTTTACCTGATATCACCCTATTTAAAATATGTTAAAGTATCAATAACTCTGTTTGTTTTGATTTCAGTAGTTATTTTTTGTTGTTTAAATGATAGAAACTGAATTTGTTTGTAGATTTGATGAGATTTCGTGGCCTGACAGATTCCCCGCCACGTCTCTCTCTCTCTCTCCGCCATAGCTGCTACAAACAAACAGGATTAGGAGACGTTCGCTGTGTTCCCACATCCACAGATTACAAAGATTATGGAAATCAGCGGCCAACAGCGGCTGCAGGAAGAGCACGGGGACACGCTTCGACGTAGACTTAACTTCGGCCATAATATTCTGACATAAAGGGCTCACAGAACACGGAAATCCCCACTCGTTTTCCACATTCTCCAGTTCCAGAGATGGGTCTCTTCATATTTGTAGGCAGGTGCCAAAGGAGGCTGCATTTGTGCAGGTTTTTGCGAGTATGGTTGCATGCATGCGTGTGTGTGTGTGTGTGTGTGTGTGTGTGTGTGTGTGTGTGTGTGTGTGTGTAACTCGATCAATTGTTATACTGGAATTCCTACATAATTAAAACCCAAATTCTCACCCCCCATTCTGAACCCAGTGGTGGGTTGCAATAACATTTTAAATATTTATTCTAATGGGTTTCCATGTGCCACTTTGCCCTAAATTTAATGCAAGAAAAGAAAAACCCTCATGTTGTGTTGGTTTCATGTTAATTAAACACGGTTTTACAGGTTAAATATAATCTAAGTTACCAAGGACATTTGTTTTAAACCATTTAAAAGTTTAATAAAGTCACAAAAAGTAAAAAAAATCTGGTTTTAAATGACTGGAAAGATTTTATTTATTATCCTGAAACTACACTTGAGAATTTAACAATATTCCAACTGATGTTTTAAAGATAAATGTAGATTCCCATTCATTTCTAATGATCAGGACACTAAAAGTTGAATAAAACGCACTAAATTCCATATAAATGAACACAATTTATTTATTTGTGGACAAAGTCATGGCACCTGGAACACAACATGAGGGTTAAGTGGGTTTTGCAGCTTTGATTTATTTCTTTATAAATGTTTATTTCAGAGATTATCGCTGTAACACAGACTCTAAAGATTTGATGGCGACACTTTTAACTCGACGTAGTTTCACTGCATTCCTTCTCTCTGATTCGTCGATATCCGGATTCCTGGGCTCTGAGTATTTAACAGGACATAACCTACACGTCTCTCTCTTCTCAAAGAAGCCGTCGGACTGAGTGAATATTCGCTCTCTTCCTTCTTTGGAATCGTTTTATTTCTATTTTATTTTATTTGCTGAGCTCCAGGAGGAGCGGCTGCTGACTTTTATGGACACGCATTTAACGAGTGAAAGTTATTTACAGCTTTGGTTTTAAAGGAGGAAAGAGGCTCGAGGTTGATTGGACCCCGGCCCTCTATCTCTATCTCTATCTATCTCTATCTCTGACTCTATCTCTATCTCTGACTCTATCTCTGACTCTATCTCTATCTCTGACTCTATCTCTGACTCTGACTCTATCTCTATCTCTATCTCTGTCTCTATCTCTATCTCTGACTCTATCTCTATCTCTATCTCTGTCTCTATCTCTGACTCTATCTCTATCTCTGACTCTATCTCTGACTCTATCTCTATCTCTGACTCTATCTCTATCTCTATCTCTGTCTCTATCTCTGACTCTATCTCTGACTCTATCTCTATCTCTATCTCTGTCTCTATCTCTGACTCTATCTCTATCTCTGACTCTATCTCTGACTCTATCTCTATCTCTGACTCTATCTCTATCTCTATCTCTGTCTCTATCTCTGACTCTATCTCTATCTCTATCTCTATCTCTATCTCTATCTCTGACTCTATCTCTATCTCTATCTCTATCTCTGACTCTATCTCTATCTCTATCTCTATCTCTGTCTCTGTCTCTATCTCTGACTCTATCTCTGACTCTATCTCTGACTCTGACTATATCTCTATCTCTATCTCTGTCTCTATCTCTATCTCTGACTCTATCTCTATCTCTATCTCTGACTCTATCTCTGACTCTATCTCTGACTCTATCTCTATCTCTGACTCTATCTCTATCTCTATCTATCTCTATCTCTATCTCTGACTCCATCTCTATCTCTGACTCCATCTCTATCTCTGACTCTATCTCTATCTCTATCTATCTCTATCTCTATCTATCTCTATCTCTATCTCTGACTCCATCTCTATCTCTGACTCTATCTCTATCTCTATCTCTTTCTCTTTCTGTTGATTATATCAGCAATCATGGGTGAAACCTTGAGTGATTTTGAGTTCAGTTTTTTCCTCTTGTGACATGTGCTTTCCTGCAAACACATTAGGACATAATAGACACACACACACACACACACACACACACACACACACACACACACACACACACACACATGCATTTCCATTGGAAAGTTTGGGGTCACCCAGATAATTTAGGTTCGAGCGTCTATCTTCTCTATGATTTAACAAAAGTCAAACTTTATTCGGATTATTTCTAATAAACGTCATCAGGTTTATTTGTAGGCGACGCGGTGGAACAGGGGTTAGTGCTGTTGCCTCACAGCAGGAAGGTCACAGGTTCAAGACCTCCTTGGTCCTGGGTCAGGGACCTTTCTGTGTGGAGTTTCATGTTCACAGTCCAAACACATGCTGAGGTTAATTGGAGACTCTAAATTGCCTGTAGGAGTGAATGTGTGTGTGCCCCATGATTGGCTGGCGACCATCTGGGGTGTATCCCTGCCCCTCGCCTTAATGCGCTGTGATTGGCTCCTGCAGACCATGTGACCCTAATGAGGAATAAGCAGGTATAGAAGAGGAGATGAGGTTTATTTGTGGGTTTAACTTGTTCATCATCTACCAAAGTGTTTGGAATGAATGAATTAAATGAAGGTAAAATTGACCAAAATCAAGAAAAAAATAGAAAAATAATCTTCCAATGGAATAAGATGAACACGACCGTTCAAATGTTTGGGGTCACCCAGATAATTTAGTGTTTTCCAATGAAAAATTAATAGAAAATACAGTCGAGACATTGACAAAGTTAGAAATAATGATTTTTATTTGAAATAATCATGTTTTCCTTCAGTTTTCTATCTTCTCTAAGAAGCTAAACTGTTTCCAGCTAACATGCTAACATGTTAGCATCAAGGGTTTTCTAATCATCCATTAACCTTCTGATCACTGATCAAACACATTGATTGATTAGAACCTCTATACACATATGTAGATATTGATGCAGCAACAGCAGCTAGAATAATCATTTACCACATTAGTGATGTATAGAGTGGATTTATCATTAGTTTAATGTTATATTCATTGAAAAAACATCTTTAAGAAAATAAGGAAATTTCTACATGACCCCAAACTTTTTAATAGTGGTGTACACACACACACACACACACACACACACACACACACACACACACACACACACACACTCAATGCTATGCTTTCCTTATTTTTTAAACTGAAATTATGTGACAGTTGCACAGGAAATTTAGTGCCATAAAGAATAATGAGACAAATATATTATTATTATTATGATTATTATTATTATTATTATTATTACAGGTGTATATTCAAATGCAGTGTTGCTTTTACCTTAAAGTATTTGAATTACTCGCTTTATTTTATGATCCAGCTGTTTTTTCAGACTAAGTCCAGTACAACAGAAATGTTTCTGTCCTTGTTTCTAATGTATAACTAACAGACACATTGTTGCTAATAAAATGGTGTGAAAATTTATTTCAGACGTTTTGTTGAGTAAATATTTTCTTGCAGGTTAAAAATTCATAGTAAAATATGTTAAAACCTTAATTTTTTTATGTATTTAAAATGTGCATTGTGTACGTTAATGTCAAGGGAAGGATATAAAAGTTTATCACAATGTTTGGATGGATATAAGTAGAAAATATTAATAGATATATTAAAAATATATATAAGAAAAGGTTGTAAACATAGTCTCAGGATAGTTTCATACTATGTAAGTCAATGGGACTCCATTAGGTTGTATACAAATTGGTTGTGAGACAGTGATGCTCACATGTCAAATGTCCATCAGCAATAGGGATATCCTGGTCATGTGACCCCATAAATTGTATGTCCTTCAAAATAAAAGCCCCATTTGCACAATTAGTTATTAAAACATAACAAAATTCAAGAAAATAAAATAAGACAATCTTCCATTATGAGACAGTGATGCTCACATGTTAAATGTCCATCAGCAATAGGGATATCCTGGTCATGTGACCTCATAGATTGTATGTCCTTCAAAATAAAAGCCTTCTTTTCACAGCTAACTGTAAAAACATAGATTTTATATCACAGCTTTTTAGAAAAATTAAGATAAAGTCATTGTTGCTGTATGTAATAGAGGGTTAAAGAACTTGATACCATAAATAATGAAGTGGCCCCATATTATTAAATTTTGATGAGTCTGAACACGTTAAAAACATAAATGTATTTGTCTTGTGCATGAAACACTAGTGTGACACTAATTCCCTGTTAAAGTACTTGTTATTCTTATAGAAATGAGTGGGAGACAAATGTCCATCAGCAATAGGGATATCCTGGTTATGTGACCTCATGAATCGTATGTCCTTCAAAATAAAAGCCCCCTTTTTACACCTAACTGTAAAAACATAGAGTTTATATCACAGGAAAGTAATTGTTGGAATAGAGGGTTAACATAGAACCAGGTCATATATATACTAGCTGTATTGATCATTATCACGATTATTTTGGTCAATATTGAAATCACGATTATTCAAATTATTATTATTATTCACATCAAAATTGAATTAAATTCAAGTTTGATTTATATAAATAAAAGACAATAAAAATCAACCTTTAGTTATGAGACAGTGATGCTCACATGTCAAATGTCCATCAGCAATAGGGATATCCTGGTCATGTGACCTCATAAATTGTATGTCCTTCAAAATAAAAGCCCTGTTTTTACACCTAATTGTAAAAACAAAGATTTTATATCAAAGCTTTTTTTTTTTTTTTTTTATAAAAAAACAAGATAAATGAATTGTTGCCACATGGAAACATATTGTCCATTAATAAACACTTTTTAGCATATTAGAAAAAACATCCAAATTTATTTAAATGTTTATTTTTATTTTATTTTATATTTATTTTTGGTGAAAAACTTTCTCAAATTCTGAATAAAAGACGAACTTTAGTTGTGAAACAGTGATGTTCACATGTCAAATGTCCATCAGCAATAGGGATATCCTGGTCATGTGACCTCATAAATTGTACGTCCTTCAAAATAAAAGCCCTGTTTTCACACCTAACTGTAAAAACAAAGATTTTATATCAAAGCTTTTTTTTTTTTATAAAAAAAACAAGATAAATGAATTGTTGCCACATGAAAACATATTGTCCATTAATAAACACTTTTTAGCATATTAGAAAAAAAACATCCAAATTTATTTAAATGTTTATTTTTATTTTATTTTTATATTTATGTTTGGTGAAAAACTTTCCCAAATTCTGAATAAAAGACGAACTTTAGTTATGAAACAGTGATGCTCACATGTCAAATATCCATCAGCAATAGGGATATCCTGGTCATGTGACCTCATAAATCGCATGCCCTTCAAAATAAAAGCCCTGTTTTCACACCTAACCATAAAAACATAGATTTTCTATCACAGCTAATTAATAATTAATTGTTACCATATAGAAACACTATGTAATAGAGGGTTAACAACACATTAGGTCACATATATATTTGTATTATAGCTGATTTATCGTATATTACTGTATATTATATCTATATATATATAGTTATATAATGATTTGTAGTATTTATTTGTTGCTGAAACCAGTGAACCCACTAACACAGTCCCCTTTGTGTTGTAAAGCAGGTTCTGTGGTTCTCAACCACTCAACAACAACCATAAAACCTGCCGGTGCAGAGGTGCCGTCGCCCTGAGGTGACGGGTGACGCCGCAGACGCCAAACATGGGAAGAAACGAGGAGCGGGAAGCTCCGAGCCTGATGTGATCGCAGCCGACAGCTCCAGGCGGGGCAGATGATATCCAACGGTACAAAACAAAAAAAACCTCCGTCCAGGAGAGGCTGGAAAAACGAGGGAGGAAGAATAATAGAAAAGGAGAAGAATTCCAGAGGAAACGGAGGTCGTCATTATCGGGATGAGTCACGGCTAATGAATGAGGAATAGCATGAAGCACAGAAGATCCAGACAGATGGAGGCGTAGAGGAAAACCTGCCCTGAATAGACACCAAAAAAACCCTCTCACATCATGATGGAGCCGCTTTGACTGTGGATATATTCAAACTGCCACTTATTCCTACAAGAATAACAATGACTGGAACAGGGAATTAGTGTCACTCTGTTAAAATATGCATTTATTCTGTTCAGTGTTCAAAATGTACATTTAATAACAGATTATGTCTGATTCTACCCTGAAGTCTTTAACCCTTTATTTACCTTCATTTCTCTAAAAAGCTGATTATTTTTACAGCTAGGTGGGAAAAGGGGGCTTTTATTTTGAAGGACATACAATTTATGAGGTCACATGACCAGGATATCCCTATTGCTGATGGACATTTAACATTGTCTCATAACCATCATAAAAAATTTTGGAGGATTTTCAAAATAAAGTGGCACAGTGGATATTTGAAGATTTTTAGGGTCTAAATAATAATGTTTTATCACATAATTCCAACACAGAATGATAAAAAAACAATCATAAATATACATGGAAAAGACATATTTTGCTTTTATTTTGAAGGATGCACAATTTATGAGGTCACATGACCAGGATATCCCTATTGCTGATGGACATTTAACATTGTCTCATAATCATCATGCAAAATTTTGGAGGATTTTCAAAATAAAGTGGCACAGTGGATATTTGAAGATTTTTAGGGTCTAAATAATTATATTTTATCACATAATTCCAACACAGAATGATAAAAAACAGTCATTAACAATCATAAATATACATGGAAAAGGTACTGTGCTTTTATTTTGAAGGGCACGCAATTTATGAGGTCACATGACCAGGATATCCCAATTGCTTGTGGGCATAACGTGAGCTTCACTGTCCAAAGATCGACTTTTATTCTGAATTTTGGAGGATTTTCAAAATAAAATGGCACAGTGGATATTTGAACATTTATGGGACCTAAATAATTATATTTTATCACATAATTCCAACATAAAATGATCAGAAACAGTCATTATTAATCATAAATATAAAAAGACATATTTGATATTGTGTTATTGTCCCGAGCAATGTACCTGATATCACTGTATGTACAGATGAAGATTTGACATAAAATATTTTAATATTCTGTTTAAATTGTTCTTCTCTACATGATGTGTGATACCAATAATATGAATTAGGGCTTTTATTTTGAAGGACAAACTATCAATCAGAAATCAAACTCACAATCTGGGGTAAGTAAACTTTATTATTATTATTAATTTAATTTAACTTTAATTGAAGTTTTTCTTTTCTAATCTGCTAAAAAAGATTTGTTGCATTTATCAACGATTTACAAATATAATAAATTCCTAGTGTATAAACCTAATGGAGTCCCATTGACTTACATAGATGAAACTATCCTCAGACTATATTTAATATATATATATATATATATATATATATATATATATATATATATACCACAGTGTGTTTTATGAGGCAAAATCTATGCTTTTCCAGTTAGGTGTGAAAAGGGGGCTTTTATTTTGAAGGACACACAATCTATGAGGTCACATGACCAGGATATCCCTATTGCTGATGGACATTTGAAGCTGTTCACTCGTCTCCATCTTCTCTCTGATGAGCCAAAAGGAAAATTAGATCATTTTAGTGAATTTATATGAAGAAAAACACATTTTAATGCAGGTTACTGACATTTATACTGAGTAAAATATTCCCTTTTTTTCCTGTAATGCCTTAAATGACAGCGTCGCAGCATCAATCAGAAAGCACCACAGTAATCTATTACTTCTGTAACTCTGGGACTCGTCTGTTGTTTGTGCTTCCGGGTGAATTATTTAGAGGAATAATGGCCTCCAGTGTAAGCAGGGCTCGCAGCGTGGCCTTTAGAGGTGTATCGATGTTTTATGACACGCTTTGAATCATCCTCCTCATCCATGAACGCAACACACACACACACACACACACACACTCAGCCTGCAGCAGATTGTACTCTAATACACTCTGTCCATTGCATCTCTTATGCACACCTCCTCCTCCTCCTCCTCCTCTTCTTCTTCTTCTTCTTCTTCTTCTTCTTCTTCTTCTTCTTCTTCTGCTGTTTTATGATCTCTGGCTATAAATCCACAGCGGTGGATTTTAGAGCTCTACAGTCCAGAGGAGTGGCTTTGATTCTATGAATTATGGACGTGATAGATTTTAGGTTTTCTGACTAACATGACAAACCAAACCTCCCGACGTCTCCTTCCACTGTTTTTCTCTTTATTGTTACAGATTTTCTTCACATTTCCTCAAATCTTTTAGATTATCAATAGTAGAAGACAGGAAATGTGGTTATTTACCAGCTGTTTTATCATCTATATGTTGATTTCATGCAAAAAAAAAGGCCAGAAAACAGTTTATATTTAATATTTCTCTTCAGAAAACCCATACAAATATTTTTATTTAATCTATATGTAGTGTTTCCATACGGAAGCAATTACTTTATCTCTATTTTTCTAAAAAGCTGTGATATAAAATCTATATTTTTACAGCTAGACATGAAAAGAGGGCTTTTATTTTGAAGGACATACAATTTAAAGTTGTTTTTCCTTTTTTTTTTTGGTCCAAATTGACCCAAATCAGGAAAAAATATTAAATAAAATAAATTATTATTAATAAATTATTTATAAGTTTTTATTACTTAAAATGTCTTAAATAATATAAATCAGTAATATTAATAATAATTATAGATCATTTTCCTTCAGTTGTGAGACAGTGGTAAACAGGTCATGTGACCTCAAAAGTTGTATGTCCTTCAAAATAAAAGCCCCGTTTTCACACTTAACTGTAAAAACATATATTTTATATCAGTTTTTTATAAAAATTAAGATAAAGTCATTGTCTTTTATTCTGAATTTTGGAAGATTTTCAAAATAAAATGGCAGAGTGGATATTTGAACATTTATTACATATATTGTGTTATTGTTCCAAGTGATTTACCAAAAAAGTGGAACAAGATTTGACATAAAATACTTTAATATTCTGTTTAAATTGTTCTTCTATACATGATGTGTGATACTAATAATATAAATCAGGACTTTTACTGTGAAAATTATCTGAAACTGTCTCCACATTGATGAACTACAACATTAAAATGCTCATTTCTGTTCTGTCTTTATAATATTTTAGTTTTACAAACTGTGTTCAATTAACAATTAAGAACAATGAACTTTTTCTGTTCTGCTCATTAACAGCTGGATTTGCTGTAAATATCCTTATTGCAGTGATTTCACAGAGATTTCTGTGGTTAAAGTGGAACATCTCCTTCCTTCCTGACTCCTTGCAGCAGCCATTAACCTTCCACTGGTTCTAATCTTTGAGATTTTTCTAAAAGCAGCAAAAGGCCGCGGCTCCTCGTCTGAATTTTTCATCCCCGCCCGCTCTGTTTTCTGTACAACAACTGATAAATAAGAGATGAAATCCCAAGGACACGACGCAGAATGGATTAGATTTTATGTCCAAACACCGAGCGCAGACTCACTCGTGTTGTCTGCTTCTCTCCGTCTGTCTCATCCCTTTTTATTTTATTTTTCCTCTATGTCTCCTCCTTTTTTTCCGCTTTAAGAGCTAAATCTCTCCTCTTCCTTTGGTACTTGTCCAGTGAACCGAACCGAGAGGACTTCAGCCCCAAAAGTGTCTGTCTTTTCTGTTTTTTCCCCTTTTTTTGGACTGAATGCAACCTTTTGCTTTGTTAATCCACCACAGATTTAGATTTTGAAGTGCCTGTGGCTTTGAATCAGTCTGAGAGGTCACTTCAGATTAAAACATGAATATCTGTGGCACAGCATCACACTCTAATTATGCAATTCTCTTCTCAGTCATTAACTGTGTGGGTTGTTTCAGACAGAAATAGTCTGTGTGTCAGCGTTGAGCAGAAATCAAGTGATAAAGTGAGAAATAAAGACAGAAATAAATGAATCGATATAAACTGGTGCGTTGTCGCCATCTGCTGGACTAATACAGACAGTGGTTTGCTCACAGATTCCAGTAATAATAATGTTCATTTTAATAATAGGCTGTTTTACTCTAACACGCCTGACCTGTTGGGTCAAATTAGCTCATTTACAACTTGGATGAGATAAAAATTGACATATTCGATAAAATATTAGCAGTAGGCACCGCTGTGTGTGTCCATAGATAATTGAGAATGGATCATTTTCCCGCATTTTGTCGAAATCTCCAGTCACAGGGTTGTTATCTATGATATATTGGCTCCATATGCCGCAGCCATGCTTGAAAACAGTCGCCATCTTATGTCGGGGGTTTCTAAAAGCTGACCGAGATTAAAATGGCAGAAAAAAAGCAACAGGGAATAACCATTAAAGTATTAATATAACATCTATATCAATAAAATAACTAGGGTCTTTTTAAATATCTACCTCGATGAACTAATACAGTAAGGAGGCGCGAATTCCCCGACACAAGATGGCGGCCGCGTTGACGCATTGTTCCTATAGACAGCAGCGGGTCGGTATCTATAATAGGTATTTTTGTAGATATTATTTGGCATAAAACTTGGCTTGCTGTTTTTAAATTTTGTGTTTTGTAATAAAATAAGAGAATTACATTAAAATATACATCCATCTAACACTAAATTAGATAAATAAAATAAAATATTAAAAATAAAATTAATATTAAAGGGAAAATGGTATTACTTATTTTGATAAAAAAAATAAACTTAATTATTAATATTTGTATACATTTAAGTAAATTTCACAACCATAAATGTAAATTTCAAAACTCAATAGTGTCATTTAAATTATTTCTGATTGAAATTGATTTCTACTTTATATAAACTAAATAAAATAAATAAACTGTATATCTCTTAAATTAATTTAAAATAAAAAATGTACACTTATATTAGATATATCCTCTGAACGTTTTAATCAATATTAAACTGTCACAAATATCAATTATTTTGGAAGATTAAACTATAAGGTTTGTCTGTTTCTGTATGTTTCTGTATATTAATTTATTATATAATATGTTTATTATATATGTTTGAATTGTTATGTGTAAACGGGACTGTCTTAATTGTTTGTAAATTTTAAATTGTCAATAAAGCTTTAAAAGAAAACATCGACAGTAGACGTTACTACGGTAACACGTGCCCCGCCCTCTCAGTTCCAACAGCCAATCAGATCTCAGTGTGAGGCCACGTGTTTACCTTCCGCCGCGAACTGCAAACTTCCTGCTTTCCTCCGCTGTTCAAACGCTGTTAATATATTAAATTAACGACTAAAATACTCAATATTTATAAGAATTAAAGTTAAAATGAACTCGGAACAGCCTGATGAAACGTTCCGGGGTCAAAGTTATCACCCAGCTGCGACGCCGGAGGGGAATAGATTGAAGAAAGGAGCACAGAAAAGGTAATTTAACGTCAGCGACTGTCTTTGTCCTTTTATTAAATACAAGCAATCTTTGAAAAATCTATTAAATAATTAAAACGGTAATAGTGGTTATCAACATATTCTTGTATGAATCTCTAGAATAAATGGGTATAAATAAGAATAAACAGGAATATATGGGAATAAACAGGAATATATGGGAATAAACAGGAATATATGGGAATAAACAGGAATATATGAGAATAAACAGGAATATATGGGAATAAACAGGAATATTTTTGTTGAAGTACATCTGTCATTACTTTCTTGTACTTTCTATTCTTTAATATTTAGCATAGCAACACAAAACCATAGATTCCAACCTTTGAAAAACCCATTAAATAAATAAAACAGTTAATAGTTATCAGCATATTCTTGTATGAGTCTCTAGACTCGTTTTTCTGTAGCTTTTTTAATAATTATACAACTTATTTTCATCAGTATTTTTTAAAATTCTACTTTTCTTTTTTTTACTCTATGTTTAATGGAAAATTAGTTGATTTTTTGACAATACATGCACAAGTATACATGAAAAGTATCTGTATTATAAATTATATATGAACTATTTCATCCTGGGTCACATTAATATTATAGTTGATTATATAAATCTATCTACTTATTATCATGGTACATAATCTCCTCTATTCATAATAATGTCTAAATAATTAATTAGTTGCTGGTGAGAATTTTAACATTTTTAAAAAATAAAGAATAAGAAATAATGTTATATTGTTCTTATGATTTTAGTGATTTAAGACTCATACAAGAATATTCTGATACCCACTATTAATCATTTTATTTATCTATTTTATGGCTTTTCAATCTGCAGTGAACAGCAAAGGGAAATAAGGATTTTAAATGTTTTAAATGACCTTTGTGGTCAATCAAGAATAGATTTTGGGATTAACGGGGTGCCTTGAACGCACCTTAAATCTCTCAATAAATCACAATAATCACTGTTGTCAAAGTGATGGAATCCTTAATGAATCTGATCAAATTAACCAGGTTTTTCAGACTCAACAACACGACATGAAGGTTAAAACAGTTGCTGGTTCTATTTGTGTCATTGCATCAACTTTATTCTATAAATGATTCTATAAATCTGTCATCGATGGACAGATAACATGTCATGTCTCTCCTAGAACTCCATTCTCCAGGTTCAGCAAAGTCCACTCCAGCTTCAAATCCCCTGTGAGTCCTCGTCTCTCTATCTATAACACACGCAACATTAAACCTGAACCGGAGCCAGACGAGCGTTTACAGTATCGCCGCTGTCTGTTTCACACTTGACAGCTTCAAGCACCAGCGACGGCTAAAGTTAGTCCTGAGGAGGAGGTGGAGGAGCTGGAGAGGAGGCGAGAGCAGCTGGAGGCAGAGATAGAACAGCTGGAGGCCGAGTGAGTGCAGCTGTGTTTGTCTTTGTGTGTTTAAGGCTCCACTTTTATGGGTTGAGGTCAAACGTGTTTAGGATCAGGGGGACGTTGGTGATGAGCCCCAGAAAATAGCATCACCACACATTAATGTGTCTGTAACTGCCTGGACGTGGTGTTTGATTAAATTCAATTAAATACAACTTTATTGATCCTTTAGGAGGGAAATTGAAGTTCCAACACGTCACATACAAACTGTTATAAAACTATATATATGTGTATATATATATATATATATATATATATATATATATAAATAAATAAGAATAAATGCTGATACACATCTTTATTATTACTACTAGTTTATTGTAAAGGTCACATGATGTGAGGTGGATGAGTTAATTATTACACATGGAATTATTGGAAAAATAGAATATTATGTATGTTATTATAAATTATTAAAATAATATAATAATAATATAAATAAACACAAATATATTTTATTAATAAAATATATTTATAATAATAATAAATATAATAATATAATATAATATATAATAAATATATATAGATTATTACGCATGGAATTATTGGAAAAATAAAATATTATGTACATTATTATGAATTATATAAATAACATAATAATAATATAAATACACACAAATATATTTTATTAATAATAAAATATATGTATTTTATATTATTATTAACAATTAATTATTAATATGAATAATACAATATATAATTTATTTATATTATTATTATATTATTTATATAATTCATAATAATGTACATAATATTCTAGTCTTTTTTTGTATATAAAAATATAAGCTATAAGTTAAGATAGTGAATAGAAAGAATATATATATATATATATATATATATATATATATATATATAAATTAGACAGTTTTCTGTTCTGTATAAATTCTAATTAATTATATACATTTGTAAATATATTATTATATTATAATTATAAATTATAAATATAAATATAAACAACAATAAATATAGACTATTGGTTAAGATGCTGAATAGAAAGGATATAAAATATATATATTGCAAATATAAAATATTTTGGATTCTAACAGTTCTATATCGCAGTATACACATAAATACATGTATAAATGTGTATTATTGACCCTCTGTGTGAGAAGTTTAATTATATTGTGTGTGAACATCATCACTGATCTGATTCCGTGTGATTTATTTAATCTTTGTGTTTTAGAGGTCACAGAGTGGAGGAGCTGGAGCGTCACATCCATCTGCTGCATGAATACAACGACATCAAAGACGTCGCTCAGTCGCTGCTGGGACGCATCGGTGAGAAAACACCAGACATTAAACCTGGAGAGTTGACTTTAATTCACTAGTTAAATAAATCTACTTCTTCTAAGAGTCAGAACCAATTCATGGTGCTGTTATACAGCAAACACAGCTGGAATATTAATATATATTTATATATCATTAGGTTTATATATGTCTTCTGTCTCTATTTCTAAAGCCCCAGCTGTAATTTGTCAGAATTAACTTAATTAACAGTTAGAATATTGAAATAAATAAAAAAAAAATTGTGTTTTACAACAACTAAAAATACTTAATAGACCAAACTGACCCAAATCAGGAAAAATCCTAAAATAAGTTTAATTATCTGTAATAGTAGTATCACATGAGGTTTTCTCATGTTCATTTTAACATGTTAAAGTGCACACAGTCATATAATAAATACCAGGAATTACACCATTAAATGAAAAGTTATGTTTCTATCAGACTTTTATGAGCCCAGGTAAATATTAATAAAACATTATTATTAATTAATATTGTAAATTACTACTGGAACACTTCTAGTTAGATGATATCTGCATTTTGTTGATTTGTACTTGTGACAATAAAGTTAAATCAAATCTAATTAAAGGTCTCATGTCGGAGGAATTAATAATTTAATTTATTTGTCATATATATATATATATATATATAAACTAATTTGTGATGATTTTTGGTTCTTAAAACCAAAAAATAATGTTAAAAATTCATTATTAGGAGATAAAAAGACAAATGTACATTAATATAAAAAGTTTAACGATTAAATAATATTTTAATAAAACTAAGACAAGAACAAAAAAATTAAATAAGACAAATTATTATTCAATAATCTGTTAATTTTACCAAATTAAAAATCTTCAGTTATGAGACAGTGATGCTCACATGTTAAATGTCCATCAGCAATAGGGATATCCTGGTCATGTGACCTTATAAATTGTATGTCCTTCAAAATAAAAGCCTCCTTTTCACACCTAGCTGTAAAAACATAGATTTTATATCACAGCTTTTTAGAAGAATGAAGATAAAGTGTGTAACAGAGGGTTCAGCGGCCGTTTCTGGTCCCCAGGCCAGATGTTTGACACCCCTGGTTTTAACTGATTATTCAATTAAATAAGGAATTAAATTAAAATTAAATCCTGTAAATTCTTCAAACCCATAACAGGAGTAATTCCATCATATTATTTGAATCACTATAAGCTACTAGACTGTGGCAGCATCTGAATTAGAGCTGCAGACATTAGTCAGTTCAATGACTCACGAGGTGTTTTTTATAAATGTGGTTTTTCAAAATAACAGCGGAGGAAAACATATTGTTGTATGTGTCATGTCTGTTAATGCTGACGCTGCCTGGTTATTAATGAGTAAATGAGTCACATGGACCAACTCATTCAGGTCTGAACTGACGGGTTTTTGTGTGAAACTCGCAGAGAAACAGCAGAAAATCAATGAGACGTGCGACAGGACTTCATCTGTCACAGAGATTTAAAAGAAAAGGCCAAATCTAACAGAGAACGGAGGGAACTCGTGCTATAAACGGCTGCTACTGTGGCATATTACATATATTCAGTGGCTGCACATTGCTGTCATACCATTCATTTTACACACTTTAATCCATGTGGAGGAAAAACCAGAAGAAATCCTGGTTCCCACAGATGAAACAGCTGGAAATAAAAGATGATTAACACTAGACTCATTTACTAACACCATCTAAAACATGTGTTATATCACTATATCACTATTTTATATAGTAGGATGTAGTAAATATCTGTACTTATAGTTTATATTTATAGTTATATTCTGTTACTTAATAACTTCTTACTATTTAATTTATTCTTATTGATATGACTTTATTTATTAAAAAGTTGTGATATAAAATCTGTTTTACAGCTAGGTGTGAAAAGGAGGCTTTTATTTTGAAGGACATACCATTTATGAGGTCACATGACCAGGATATCCCTATTGCTGATGGACATTTAACGTGAACATCACTGTCTCACAACTGAAGATAGATTCAGCAGCTATTTCTTGTTATATAACAGGAAGTCGCAGAATAAATCAGAATTTTTAAATAATTTGAGTCATTCGTCCAATCAGGTGCATCCAGGAAGTGTTTTCTCTGTTGTAGGAAGCATCGAATGCTGGAAAAATATGGATCAGTACCATTAACCCTCTATTTCATAGTGTTTCCATCCATCAACAATTACTTTATCTTCATTTTTACTAAAAAGCTGTGATATAAAATCTGTTTTTACAGTTAGGTGTGAAAAGGAGGCTTTTATTTTGAAGGACATACAATTTATGAGGTCACATGACCAGGATATCCCTATTGCTGATGGACATTTAACATGTGAGCATCACTGTCTCACGTCTTTTATTCAGAATTTTGGAAAATTAACTTTAATGTTATATCTATATTTTTTCTAATATAATATATAGAATATAATAATATATAATATAATATAAAACCTAATGGAGTCCCATTGACTTACATAGCATGAAACTATGTTTATTTCTTAATTATATATATATATATATATATATATATATATATATATATATATATATATATATATATATATATATATATATATATATATATACATAAAAGACAATTTAAAGTAATAAACATGTTCAAAATATTTTACCATGTGTAAATATTAGAGGGTTAACAAGTGAAAATGTCTTGTTTTTGGTAGAATTAACCCAATATTCAGTAATAATTTTGATTTAGGTCAATTTAGTCTTGTCTTAGTTTTCTTAAAATAATATTTAATTATTTATTATTAATATTAATGATGTCTATTTGTCTTTTTATCTCCTAATAATGAGGTTTTTATCAGATTTTTGTGAAAACCGTGAAATAAGTAAAATTGTCATCAGATAATAAAATAATAATAAAATAATAAATATAATAAAATAATTCAGATAATTTATTTAGTTTATTTGTTTTGAACATGTAAAACAAAAATCAAGGGAAAATTAAAAAAATAATAATAATAAAATGATTTAACATCAATTTACACATTGAAAAAATAGCAGGAAGACGTTTAAACGTAATTTTCATTATTTAAATAATATTATTACCAATAAGAACTAATTTATATTGATAATAGTAATGAAATCAGTTAATTAATACAGTTCTACATATTTATATCCTTGTATTTTACTATAAATATATTGTGTTTCTGCCTGTTTTTAAGTGAATCGTTGTTTTAGTCCCATATTAAAACAGTTTAACCTTTAATTTAAAGTCTTCTATGTGTGTTGTAGTGTATGTTTGTGGGTTAAAGGTTAAGGAACTGTGAGGAAAGTGATGGTGACTCACAGCGAATCGTGCATGTGTCATAACAAACATGACTTTTTACCTACTTTACATGCAAATACTTGTGTGTGTGTGGTCAAATAGAATCTGGGGCATCAATTTAATCTGCTGATGTTTGCAAAAAATATGTATATTCCATCATTTTAGGAGCAGAACTCATCCAGTTGTGTTAAATATAACATCAGTGTGTTTAAAGACATTTAAATTCTGATGCATTGGGAACATTATGTTTTATATCCTGAATTAAAATGTGAAGAAATTTAATTTATTTTACATTTAAATGAAGAAAAGTGATTAGTTTATCTAAAGAAACAGCAGTGTCTGAGTTCTTCTTTACAAACTTTCTTATTACTTCTAATAATTCATAAATATTTAATAACTTATACTAATTTTTCTTTATCTCCTGTAAAGTAATTAAAAATTAACATGTTTTTCTTCACATTTTAATTTAGGATATAAAACATAGTGTTCCCAATGCACCGAAATAGAATTATTATAAGGATTTTGGCTTTGTTCATGTTTGTGTCTTGGACATAAGTATTCTTTAAGTATTCTGATATAGGCAAACTGATCCATGATCCATTGTTTTCATGCTAAAGAGGAAACAATTTGCCAAAGAACATGATTTTGATTTGATTTAAGGTATAAAATACAGTGTTAAATGCACTTAAATGAAAATAATTCTATGGATTTTGGCTTTACTCATGTTTTAAAACACAATGATGATATTTTGAACAGTTATTTTTCAGTTGGTCTTATTTCTTTGTGCAGCAGCAGCAGAGTTATGAAATAAAAGTGGACGTCTGTGGGTTGGACTCGGTGTAGAAACCTTTGTCCAGTCGGTTTCCTGTTGAGACAAAGACAAATAAAACAAACTTCACATTCACAAAAAACTCTGAGGTTACATAAATAGATCAAAATCTGAGCATCTGAGTGAGTAAAAATCAAAGAGGACGTTTCTTTTCCTTTAGGGGATGTGACAACGACCTTCACCCAAGACGGATGGTGAGACAAAAGGACAGTGTTGTTTAGAGGAGGAGGAGGTTACTGCAGGGCAGAAACCTACAGTACAACACAGCTACTCTGTGTGTGTGTGTGTGTGTGTGTGTGTGTCTGTGTCTGTGTGTCTGTGTGTCTGTGTGTGTGTGTCTGTGTGTGTGTGTCTGTGTGTGTGTGTGTGTGTGTGTGTGTGTGTGTGTGTGTGTGTGTGTGTGTGTGTGTGTGTGTGTGTGTGTGTGTGTGTGTGTGTGTGTGTGTGTGTGTGTGTGTGTGTGTGTGTGTGTGTGTGTGTGTGTGTGTGTGTGTGTGTGTAATACAGCAGACAGATTGTGTGTTTATATGATTCCTCTCTAATCTTAATTATAGAAGAATATAAATAAATACTATTGAGATTCTACTAACTTTATTTTATTGTTACCTATAAAATAAAACAGACCAACATACACGCATCCTATTATATATGTCACCTCTAATCCCACATATTTATTATATTATTATATGTTTAAAAACAGGATATAAATATTTAATAAATAGTTTATAAAGTAGAGATAAGGACATTTTAAGTGTTTATTAATGCACAATATGTTTCCATATGGCAGAAATTACTTTATCTTAATTTATTTAAAAAGTTGTGATAGAAAATCTTTGTTTTTACAGTTAGGTGTGAAAAGGGGGCTTTTATTTTGAAGGACATACAATTTATCAGGTCACATGACCAGGATATCCCTATTGCTGATGGACATTTGACATGTGAGAATCAGAATATGGGAAAAATCACAAAATAAAAAAAATAAACTCATTATTTAGGGTAGATAAACTTTATGTATTTATTTATTTATTTATTTGACATTTAATTATTACATAGTGTTTCCATACAGCAACAATTACTTTATCTTCATTTTTATAAAAAAAAACAAAAAAAGCTGGTATAAAATCTATGTTTTTACAGTTAGGTGTGAAAAGGGGGCTTTTATTTTGAAGGATTATGAGGTCACATGACCAGGATATCCCTATTGCTGATGGACATTTGACATGTGAGCATCATTGTCTCACAACTGAAGGTTGATTTTTTTTTTCAGAATTTGGGAAAATTTTGCCCAAATTAAAAAATGAACTTGAATTTAAATCAATTCTTTATATATTTTTTCTAATATACTAAAATAGATTTGTTGCTACATGTCAACGAGATGGAAAATTCCTAGTGTATAAACCTAATCAACCTAACAAAATAAAGTTTAATTAGCTCAGAGAGTGAGTTAACAAATGTCCATCAGCAATAGGGATATCCTGGTCATGTGACCTCATAAATTGTATGTCCTTCAAAATAAAAGCCTTCTTTTCATGCCTAACTATAAAAACAGTGACTTTATACTTACAATTACTATATCTTAATGTTTCTAAAAAGCTGTGATATAAAAATCTGTTTTTACAGCTAACAACAAAAAAACAATACAGTAGAATACACAGCAACTCAGTGTTCAAGTGTAGTCTCTTTGTGAAAGTAGGGGTTTGAGAGAAAGTGTGTGTGTTTGACAGTGTGTGTGTGTGTGTGTTTGACAGTGTGTGTGTGTGTTAAATATATGCATGCGTCTGCACGACAGAAGACAGAGATTGTGACTGTTTATGTGTGTAAATGGACGTCAAAGACGGCCTTTGTCTCCGAGGGGAAACGCCATCTCTATTCACTGAGAGGTCATTATCATCCCATCTCATCCCACCGTCAGGAAGATCGTCTGAGAGTTAAAGAGAAAGATTTTAATCCGGGAAAACTCGAAGATTCAATCAAAATACACACATAGATATCAGAAACAGCAGTGTGGTTTACAAATATGAGCGAATTTCAATGCATTTTATATCATAAAATCAAAATGTGAAGAAAAATGAGTTGATTTTTTAATTACTTCTTGGTTCCGGACCAAAAAATTACCATATTCCCATTAAATACTTGTTGACTGATGTTTAAAAATGCTGTTTCTGAGGAAAAACCAATGAATTCAGAGGAATTCTGAGGCTGAAACACCTGTTGATATTATAATATTACTTTAATGATTCACAGCAATGATAAATCCACTTTATACAGTTATATTTAAGGTTATATCACCGTATTTACTGTATGTTGTAATATGTTGTGTCCCTGAATCTAATAAAGTCGAATAAAGTAAAAACATATATGGGTCAGTGACATAAATGTGATGTGGTGTAACCATAAAAACTTGGTTAACTCTATTAAAAAGGTTGTAAAACATATATTTAAGGTGGATTATACATTTAAAATGTATTATTCTTTTTTCAGTTACACCATTTGACATTCTATGTAAGTCAATGGGACTCTATTAGGTTGTCAACCTTGTCCATGAGCAATAGGGATATCCTGGTCATGTGACCTTGTGAATTGTGAATTGTATGTCCTTCAAAATAAAAGCGTATAGTTGTATATACTAGGAATTTTACATATTTGCATATTGTCGCCATAAGGCAACATATTTATTTTTAGAAAAAATATATTAGAAATTTCTATTGTATAATATTAACATATTAGAAAAAACTTCAAATTCAATGAAATGTGATAAAAATATAAATAAAGTTTAAGATGATGAGCTTTATTTTTTATTTGGGGGAAACATTTCCAAAATTCAGAATAAAAGTCAACCTTAGGTTGTGAGACAATGATGCTCACATGTTAAATGTCCATCAGCAATAGGGATATCCTGGTCATGTGACCTCGTAAATTGTATGCCCTTCAAAATAAAAGCCCACTTTTCACACTTATCTGTAAAAACATAGATTTTATATCAGCTTTTTTGCAACAGAAGGTTAAAACTACACAAATATACTTTTACAAAGCACAAAAATTGAAATCTTAAAAGGTGTCTTATTCCATTGACAGATAATTTATCCTATTTTAACTTTTTTGCCTGATTTGCGTCAATTTGGACCAAAAAAAATTAAAAACAACTTTAAATCTGATGTCCTTCAAAATAAAAGCCACCCTTTCATGCCTAGCTGTAAAAATATAGATTTTATATCACAGCTTTTTAGAAAAATAAAGATAAATTAATTGCTTCCGTATGGAAACACTATACAATAGAGGATTATAGCTACCTATATAGTAGTTAAAATGATACACTTTATTTTGAAAATCTTCCAAAATTCTGAATAAAAGTCAACCTTTGGTTATGAGATAATTATTGCTCACATGTCAAATGTCCATCAGCAATAGGGATATCCTGGTCATGTGACCTTATAAATTGTATGCCCTTCAAAATAAAAGCCCACTTTTCACACCTAACTGTAAAAACATATATTTGATACCACAGTTTCTTTATAAAAATGAAGATTAAGTAATTGTTGCTGTATGGAAACACTATGTAATAATTAAATGTCAAATAAATAAATACATAAAGTTTACCTACTATAGATATGAAGTTATTTTTTTATTTGTTTTTTTTTCCCACATGTTAAATATCCTGGTCATGTGACCTCATAAATTGCATGCCCTTCAAAATAAAAGCCCTCTTTTCACACCTAACTGTAAAAACATAGCTTTTTATATCACATCCTTTTAGAAAAATGTAGATAAAGTGATCGTTGCCTTATAGAAACTCTACACAGTGAAGGTTTAATGGGTTTTATGTACTTTGAAGCTACTGTGTTGAATCCTACATATGAGCCTTGTTCAGCAGTGAGATGTCTGGTCGTAGGTCTGTTCAATGTTCTGTAGGTTGTTTGGAAAGGAAAGTGGAGGGAGTTGACCCTGTAATCTGCTGCTGGGGCCTAACCTCTACTTCACTATGTGTTGCAGCTGCTCTGAGGGGGACCACCACCCGAGATCTGTACGGCCACTTTGGTCTGGAGCTGGAGGACTGAAGAGGACTCGACAACAAAAAGAAGACTGGTGCTGGTGGAGGGAGAGGATGAAAACACACAGATAAGACTGAACATAAAGAACTTTGGTGAAGGGTGAGTTTGGATTAAAGCCGTTTCATCGTGACCTCGTTATGCAGCTCCAAACAAAGAAAGAGATTTGAATAGCGTCAAGAAGCAGGATAAGGCAGATATGATGTTTAAAACAGAACATCTAATCAAACTAAGTATTTAAGGCTGTGAACTCAATGATTCCTCTCTCATCTTAATTATAGAGGAATATAAATAAATACTATTGAGATTCTACTAACTTTATTTTATTATTACCTATAAAATAAAACAGACCAACATACACACATCCTATTATATATGTCACCTCTAATCCCACATTTATTATATTATTATATGTATAAACAGGATATAAATATTTAATAGTTACAGATAAGGACATTTTAAGTGTTTATTAATGCACAATATGTTTAAATGTGGCAGCAATTCATATAAAAAGCTCTGATATAAAATCTGTTTTTGTGGCTAGGTGGGGAAAGGGGGCTTTTATTTTGAAGGACATACAATTTATGAGGTCACATGACCAGGATATCCCTATTGCTGATGGACATTTAACATGTGAGCATCAAAATGAACTCTGTACACTTATTATTTTTATTTAAGTTTAATTCAAATTAATGTTTTTTTTCTAATATGCTAAATACATTTGTTTCCATATGTCAATAATATATAATAACATAAATAATATATAATATAATATTAATTTATCTTAATTTTTCTGTGATATAAAATCAGTTTATTTATAGTTAGGTGGGAAAAGGGGGCTTTTATTTTGAAGGACATACAATTTATAAGGTCACATGACCAGGATATCCCTATTGCTGATGGACATTTAACATAGGAGCATCACTGTGTCACATCTTTTATTCAGGGTTTTGGAAAATTTTCACCTAATAAAAACTTTATTTTGTTAGGTTGATTAGGTTTATACACTAGGAATTTTCCATATTTGCATATTGTTGACATATAGCAACAAATCTATTTTAGTATATTAGAAAAAAATATAAATAATTTAATTAAATTCAAGTTCAATTTTTAATTTGGACAAAATTTTCCCAAATTCTGAATAAAATTCAACCTTCAGTTATGAGACAGTGATGCTCACATGTCAAATGTCCATCAGCAATAGGGATATCCTCATATATTGTGTGTCCTTCAAAATAAAAGCCTCCTTTTTCACACCTAACTGTAAAAAATATAGAAAAATATTTAGAAAAATACAGATGAATTAAGTATTGTTGCCACATGGAAACACTATGTAATAGAAGTCCTATAATTAATTCTGTATAGTATAAATATAATTATCTGACGCCACCAGTCTGTTTGAATTGAATCCAGAACACGACGTATCTGAGGCCTGAACATCACGTTATCTCCTCTTTCTTTGTTAAACCCACCCATTTTCATGCTGGAGGATATGAAGCAACTGTCACACACTGGCTAACAGCTTCCTGCTGATTCCACAGAGCTGTATGAAAGTTAAACTTCAGAAAAAAGTGGGTTGGGTTCCTACTTCCGTTATTATTAAAAGTCCCTGACGCTGTGGTGTTTTTTCCTGAAGTGTAGAAGTGGAATATAACATTCAGGGTGTGTCTTTATCTGTCGAAAACACTGATAAAGTGTTTTTTTTTCTTGAGCCGATAGCAGCTTCAAGGCTGTTTGACTGTCAATGGGGAATCTGCTTTTTTATTGTGAGTAAAATAAATAAAAACAACTGTGTTCACTGGTTTTATCTCTTCCTTATCTTCATCATTCCTCTGCTTATCACTCATTTACTATCTCTGCATGCTAATCAATGTCCCTGCAGCGTTAAAAAAAAACTAAACTACACGTTTTGCAAGAGTTGTAGAATAATTGTGCAGCCTTTGTAACAGCAGCTGTTTTGTAATCTCCACTGATTATGCAACGTGTTATAAGACACGTCATGTTGCTGTAATGAAGACGTGTGAAACATCTGCGTCTTTCAAAATTGGTCAAATTCACGAGTTTTCAAGTCTTAAAACATTAATCAGGAACAATGAGGTAGTGGTGGAGTGTATTTACTCAAATATTACACTTAAGTATAATTTTAAGGTACTTCTATGTTAAATTTAAAAGTTAAAAGTGTAAATAAAATAATAATGAGTTTATAAATGACACTGGAAACTACATATTTACAAGAAAAAGTCATGAATATTTAAATAAATTTAGCAGAACAATGTCTTTGTTCTTATTTCCTAGACTCAGACTTATGTTAATACGTAATTAAAAGTAAAAGTACGGGTACTTTCCATAGTAAAAGTCCTGATTTATATTATTAGTGTCACATAATTTATAGCTGAACGATTTAAACAGAATATTAAATGATTTAATGTTAAATCTTCATCTATAAAGTAAGTTCAGTATAAAGTAGCATCACATGGGTAAAATACAAGTACTATAAAATTATACTAAAGTACAGTTCAATACTAGAGTAAATGTACTTCGTTACACCAGTCTGCTCGTTAAGATCAGACCTAACGAGCTCTAATGATTTAAGTTACCATAGCAACAGTCACTAGGGACTCTAGTCCCTAGCAACTCTAATTGTCCTTATGTATGAATATAAATAAATATAGAACATTAAAGGACAGGTAAAATAAAAGTACTATAAAATTATACTAAAGTACAGTTCAGTCTTTGTAAACACAAATAAATCATTTTGAATATTAAGGAAATAATATAACACAGCAAAAGTGCTGGTAAATGTGGTAAATGTAAAACGATGAGTTTAATTGTTGATAAATTATAACCCCCCCCCCTTTATTCCTCTAAGTGGTTTGGTCCAGATGCTGTTTCCCAGTGGGCGGGGCCAGTGGCTAACAGCTAGCAGCTAGCTACGTGTTAGAAACCAATCAAGCTAACATGTAGCAGCCAGTAACTAGTTCAACATTAGACCAGAATCAGCCTCTTTTTACCAGTTTAACTGGTTCAGATCAGACCTGATGATCGTTAACGATGGATGTTACCATAGCAACAGTAACTAGGGGGAGGGAGGAGGGACATAAAAGATTTTACTAGTTTTTCCCTCATTAATTCATGATAATTTACCTTATGTATGAATATAAATAGATATTAAACATATTATTACAACTACTATTATTACTGTTAATACAACAATGAGGCTGAAACCTGCAGAGATTAAAGAAGTCAGGACCAGATTATTATAATATTATAATATATATTTTATGTCCTCTGCAGAAATCAGCAGTTATTCTGTGGTAATTTACTCTTTATTGTCTCCTCCATCAATAAAATGCAGATTTTTCTAATTATTTTCTAATTATCCGGTGCAGACTGCAGCAGAGGAGCAGGCTGCTGGTTAATGTGCGTGTGCGTGCGTGTGCGTGTTTTATTGTAAATCCTATCCCGCAGTGCCACATGGACGCCAGGAGACTCCACGCTTCCTTCCGCGGACGCACGCGCGTCTTGCGGGGTGACGCGGCGCGAGAGTTCCGCATCTGGGGCCTTGGCTGCTGCCGCCGCCGCTGCGTGAGCGGTGCGTGGCCGAGCTGCTGACGGCGGGGCGGGCGGGGCCTTCACCGCATTTCCTCTTCACAAGATGCCGCAAACCCCGCCCCTACCGGATGGGGAAAAGCGGCGTCGCTGATTGGCTCCGGCGACCCGTCCGTCAAGCGCTTTATTCCCTGACGCTGACAGCGGTGGGCGGGCGCAGAGCTGAGAAAATTATAAGGTCATTTGAATTAGGTTTTTTTGTTTTTTCCTGGTGAGCTCATCCGCCTACAATGAAGCCGTAAAAATACAATTCTCATAATATAGAGATAATGAACGGATGATGGTCGCCGGGTCGAAGTCGACGCGCTCCGCCGCGAGAATCTGATCGAGCCACCGGAGGAGGAGAGGCAGCGGCTCGGTGTGGTATTAACGGCAGGAGGGGAGATCCCGGTGCGGGTCCGTTCTGCGGGGGAGCCTGCGTGAAAACCGGGGAGAACCGGCGGCTGGACGCGGGGAGGAAGAGACGAGACGGAGACATAAGCCGATCAAGGTGGACAAAAAAAAAAAACGCACCCAACAGCGAGGAGCTTCAGGTTCAGGGGGATTTCTGCGCAGCTACATGCGGTGACTGCGTGAGCCAAGTGCAAGGTATGCGTGTTTAAAACGGAGGAATCCACCGAATACGGTAAAAGACAGTGGAGGTTTTTAATTTGGGTGTAATTTCCGTGGAGACGGATGGTTCTCCTCTTGTCCTCTGTCAACCTTGTGGTCGATCGGACCACTGAGAGGAGGAGGGGGGGGGGGGCTGCTTCTTCTCTGTGTCCCGCACACTTTAAATTTAAACATCACGCATGTCTCCCTCCATGAAAAGGTGATTCATGCTTGAACGTGGAGCCGCATATTTTCATCCCCGTAAGAGGCTCGTGTGTTTTACGCATTTTACGCAGCGCGCCAGCGGCTTTTACGCATTTTTACCGGCGCGTCTGTTTATCGTGATGAACCCACGCCGATGGATAATGAACAGAGCCCAGTCTGGCTGTGACTTAACGAAGAGAAAACGCACATGGTTTAGTGGAGACGTGTTCCTCCGATTTCCTCTTCCATCCTCACGCTACCGCAATGTGATGCGGCTTTTACGCGCGTTTTAAATTTCCGGGTGTAGCAGCAGCAGCAGCGAATGATGAAGCTGTTTTAATGCATTTCTTCCCTTTTACGTGGAACAAATCCCGTCACGTCGGATATTCTCTAGTGTTTTAACTTTAAATGATGTTAAATTCATAAAAGAACAACTTATTTTTTAAATTTGCGATAATTTGTTTAACTTCATCAGGTTCAAAAAACAAGATCCAGAGACACATTTTCACAGTTAATGAAACCAAACAAGGTAACATTAGGACATTAGTTAACATCAGGGATGGGAACAGCAAAACAACAGAGGAAGCTTAAATAAGCATAAAAAAGACGACTTTTATTTTGAAAAATGTAGTAAATCATGCATATGGGATAATAATCAGACAGAGACTAAACCGTGATGTGGAGTAAAGATATTAAAAAGGGTTTAAATGATTAAAAACACATGATATACTGTAGATTATTGGGGAGATGCACCTTAAAAGCATAAAAGAAGACGACTTTTATTTTGAAAAATGTAGTAAATCATGCAGATAGGGGATAATATCAAACATATTTGAATCTAACACAGAATGAGAGACTTATTACTTTATATCCTGTTATATTTAGAGTTGATGCCTAAACTTTGTGTTTTCATTTACAGAAATGGGTCAGTGATGAAAATGTGAATCTAAAAACGTGGTATCAGATAATTTAACTGCCTTAAAATGGTTTTAAAACATTAAAAACACATGATATACTGTAGATTTTAGAGTATCCCCTCTCTACCATGAATTAAGACTCTTATTTTGAAAAATGTAGTAAATTATACACATATGGGATAAAATAAAACATATTTTAATATAAAAGTATTAAAAACTTGGTACCAGATAGTTTAACTCTATTTAAAACCCATGCATTTATATTCTAGGTGGAATTTATATCTAATATTTATATTTTAGCATCCTTTTTTGGTCTAAATCATGACTTTTATCAACTTTTAAATGACCAAAAACCAACATGAACACATTCATAGAGACCTGGTGAATGTTTCATTGACCCAAATACAAACTTTTCCAGTAAATATTCACCAGAATGGTAATAAGTCTTCCTGTTTTTAACGTATACGCTCCACCTGGTCCTGTTTTAATACCAATCACATATAATCTATATATTTTTACTCTGATACTTTAGTTAGAATGAGTAAAATCCCCAGCAGAACCTTCCTCTGTGGGCTAATGAATAGCTAATCAGCAGCCGTAGAACCTATCGCTTGCTGCTTTTAGGATCATCTTCCTGTTATCAGATACGTCAACACACACCTTCTGCTTTCAGAGGTTTTCCTCAAGGTCTGCGTGGCCTTGGGCTTTAATTCAGCTGAAGAGCAGCGTAAAAGCACTGAACTCAGTTTCTGTTCAAGACAAGGACGTACAGGTTGCTGCTAACTGGGTGTAAACCATCCTGAAATAAAGACAACTTTAAATGTTAAATGCACCAGAACAAAACAATGCATTTCTTAATTAACCCCCCCCATTATTCCTCAAAGTGGTTTGGTCCAGATGCTGTTTTCCAGTGGGCGGGGCTAGTCGCTAACGGCTAGCAGCTAGCTACGTTTAAGCTCCTTTTCTGCTACTTGGTACTTGGTTATTTATCAGTTTAAAACTGTACATGTGGCTCATTAGACACTAACAGGAAAAACTCTGGAATATTTCTCTAATCAAATCATTTTAAAGAATTAATTTAACTAGTTGTGTTTATATCTCATCCTTTATAACCCTCATCATGTTCAAACAACTGTATTAACAGTAATACTAGTAGTTCTAGTAATGTTCCATATTTATTTATATTCATACATAAGGAAAATTAGAGTTGCTAGGGACTAGAGTCCTTAACGGCTGTTGCTATGGTAACTTGCATCGTTAGAGCTCGTTAGGTCTGATCTTAACGAGCAGACTGGTGTAACGAAGTACATTTACTCTAATATTATACAGTTTTATAGTACTTGTATTTTACCCATGTGATGCTACTTTATACTGAACTAACTTTACAGATGAAGATTTAACATAAAATATTTTAATATTCTGTTTAAATTATTCTAAATTATTATAAATCAGGGCTTTTAATATGGAAATTATCTCAAATTGTCTCCACATTAATGAACTACAACATTAAAAGGCTCATTTCTGTTGGTGATAAACACAAATAATATAACTGTGTATAATACTTTATAGTATTTTACTTTTCATTAAGTATTTATACTATAGTATTTCTTCCCTAATGTCAAAATACTTATTCTAATATTCTACTCAAGTATAGAAGTATTACCAGTTAAATATACATTAAAGTATTTGTTGTGTAGAAGATTATATTAAATATATATAAAAGTTAATGTGTGAGGAGTATTTATATAATATAAGTCTGACTCTATGATATAAACTATAATTTAAATTATTTATATTTATACATAAGGAAAATTAGAGTTGCTAGGGACTAGAGTCGCTGTTGCTATGGTAACTGCCATCGTTAGAGCTCGTTAACGATCGTTAACAACAGCATCTGGACCAAACCACTTTGAGGAATAAAGGGGGGGGTGTAATAATTTACCAACAATCAAGAAACTGTACATTTAGCAGCTTTGATATTTAAATAATCCATTCGTAAACGTTACTTGAGTCTAAAAGTTCTTTTTTCCACACAGATGCTGCGTCTGTCGTGCTGCTCGGTTCTGCTGCTGGTTCTGAGGCTCCTGCTGGGTCTCCCCTGGGTCCAGGTCCTCCCGGCCGTCCTCATCTTCTACCTGGGCAGCGGAGGATGGAGTTTCCTGCAGATCTTCGCCAAAACCATCGGCAGAGACCTCCAGTAAGGCGGGTGGTGGGTGCAGGTTTCAGGAATTTACCGTTCCTGCTCTTCAGGTTTCAGGAAGAATCTCTGTTGTTTTCTTGTTGGAGTTTCAGCTTTAACTGCAGCTGTGACAGTGATTTACAGCCAGAATGAGTAACTCTGAGGGTTAAAAGTGCTGATTTTAAAGTGTTAACATGCACAAAAACCATGATAATTATAGATTATTTTATTTCTACTTCATTCCCAGTGTAATGTACTAGAAAAACAGCCCAAACTGGCATCTCCACTGTCCACATTTGCAAAGATCAGCAGTAATTTGATAAGAGGCATTAAAGCTGATAAAGCAGGGCTATAAATCTGAAGTGGCATTTAAAGCATCTGAATGGAATGATACGTTAAATAATGTCTAGGTTAACCCTTTACTGCAGGAAATATGACTCAGATGTGATTAAAAAGTGGTTTTACTACTTAAAATGGCCTAAATTATAAATATATTATAAACTCTAGTTGAAAAGTTGCACTGAAAAATCTTAAATAAGTGAAAATATCTTGTTTTTGGAACAATTATTCCAGCATTTAGTAGAATTATCGTATTCCACTGGCAGATAATTTAGATTATTTCAAGTTTTTTTCCTTGATTTTAGTCAATTTAATCTTTTATTTACCCTCTAATGCATTAAATATTACTTAGACATGGTGGAATTTTGCAGATTATTTCCACATATAATCTGTTTTAGCTTATTAAAACAACTTATAACATCACAATTGAATTAAATGTAAAAAAAAACAAAATCTAAATAAAGTTTATTATTTGGTGAAAACGTTCCAAAATTCTGAATAAATGACTTCGTTCGTGAGACATATGTCAAATACCCATCAGCAACCTGGTCATGTGACCTCATAAATTGTATGTCCTTCAAAATAAAAGCCCTCTTTTCACACCTAACTGTAAAAACATAGATTTTATATCACAGCTTTAAAAAAATTAAGATAAAGTGATTGTTTTTGACTAAAATCGAGGAAAAAACTTTAAATAAACTCAATTATCTGCCAGTGAAATTAGATAATTCTACTAAATACTGGACTAATTGTACCAAAAACAAAATATTTTTCCCTAAAATGACAAAATGTCCATCAGCAATAGGGATATCCTGGTCATGTGACCTCATAAATTGTGTGTCCTTCAAAATAAAAGCCCCCTTTTCACACCTAGCTGTAAAAACAAGATATTTTTACTTGTTAACCTTCTGTTGCATGGAATATTATTATTATATACTTATTGTATTATTATATATTTATTAATTTTATTATTATTGGGTTGGATACACTAGGAATTTCCCATATTTGCATATTGTTGTGTAGCAACAAATCTAAATTTAATTTATTTGGTAGAAATTTTCCAAGATTCTGAATAAAATTCAACCTTCAGTTATGAGACAGTGATGCTCACATGTCAAATGTCCATCAGCAATAGGGATATCCTGGTTTGAATTGTATGTCCTTCAAAATAAAAGCCCTCTTTTCACACCTCGCTGTAGAAACGTAGGTTTTCTATCACAGCTTTTTTAGATAAATAAACTTCTAGACTGTGAATCATGTCGTCCCACCTTGTTGTGTCCGTGTTTTGCAGCAGGAACATTTACAGGTAGACGTGTGTTAAACCTGTAAAAATGTCACCGGTTGTGTTTTCAGACGTCACCAGTCGAGTCCTGAGGATCTTTAACAGCCAGCAGCGTGTTCCTGTCGCATGTGTCACCTTCTTAAAGCCAATATTTACAGTCTGAGGTTCCCATAGTCAACTGTTTGCAGTTTACTTCCTTTTTTTCTCCCCCCCCCTCGACAGCTCCAATAACGTTAAAACAGGAAATTGTGAGCGATGTCCTTTCATGACCTTTGTTACAGATAAACCAAAGAGCTTTTCTGTGAAAATGAAATGTCCTCAGCTCAGATCCACAGAAACACCTGCAGCAGATGCAAATATCCGCAAATACAGTTGATTATGTACTTAATGTTCTGATAAAGCTCAAGTTATTTGTCTATTGATGATATCTGAAGCCTCAGAGTTACAGGAAATATGACGTAGACGTGGTAAAAAGATGTTTTTATTACTTAAAATGGCCTAAATGATAGAAATATTAAATAAATATATATGATAAAAAGTTGTCCAATAGGTTTATACACTAGGAATTTTACATATTTACATATTTACATAAGAAAAACAATTTATAACACGATGTGATGCTCACATGTCAAATGTCCATCAGCAATAGGGATATCCTGGTCATGTGACCTCATAAATTGTATGCCCTTCAAAATAAAAGCCCGCTGTTCACACCTAACTGTAAAAACATAGATTTTATATCACAGCTTTTTTATAAAAATGAAGATAAAATAATTGTTGTCATATGGAAATGCGATGTAATAGAGGGTTAAAATAAGATTAAATTGACTAAAATCGAGGAAAAAACTTTAAATAAACTAAATTATCTGCCAGTGAAATAAGATAATTCTACTAAATACTGGACTAATTGTACCAAAAACAAAATATTTCCCCCACTTTTCCCTAAAATGACAAAATATCCATCAGCAATAGGGATATCCTGGTCATGTGACCTCATAAATTGTATGTCCTTCAAAATAAAAGCCCCCTATGAAATGTGCAGGACTGTTATATTCTCTTATTAATTTACTTTACAAATACATAATTGCGTTGTTTCTGATTTGTTTTCCCAGGGATATGCACCAGGGATATCTTGGTCATGTGACCTCATAAAACGTATATCCTTCAAAATAAAAGCCTCCTTTTCACGACTAACCTGTAAAAACATAGATTTTATATCACAGCTTTTTAGAAAAATGAGTCATTATGTATTGGAGGGTTAAATATTCACCAAACCTGTCGGAGCAAGCGTTTTGCAGAGTGAATCATATTCTTTTATTGTGAAATGCACCGTTTCGCGTCTAATATCCACATGTTGCTGCTTTTAGCACCAAACCGACCTCCAAGGTCCAAACGTTGTGTCCCTGCAGACGTGGAGCTCGTCTGTTGCATCAGAGAAAAACGTCCAGACAGTTTTTTATTATCGTGAATTGACTTTGAGACGATTCCGCGACAGTAAAAGTGCGTTTATCTGGACCTTAAACGCATCGTTATCTGCACCATGTGACCGTGGAGTCATTCAGTAGGTTTTTATGATGCTTCAGTAATTACAGCAACATTTACCTTTGCACCGTACATGTAAAGTATAGAGTCAGATACATGAGTGGATTGTTATAAATGAACATATATCATTAAAATACTGCTGATTTTTTAAATTCCATCCTTGGAAGCAGAAAGAGGGACGGTTTTCAAAATAAAAGACTTCCTTTTTGCAGGTGCAATATTATATAATGGTCACATAACAATAGATTAAAGTAATAAAATGTAAATGGGTCAGTGATAAATGATGTTTGTCAAGATGAGAAAGTGAAAAACTTTATAAATGTAGAGCGTGTGTTCATGTTGGTTTATTGTTATTTAAACGTCTATTTTTATCATTTTTCTTTACAAAAATCATGTTTTATTGGTTTTAAAAAATTAAGAAAATATCATCAATACAATTATATAACTATATAAAAAATATATAATTCACTTATTACATATAAATCTATTTTTTTTTATTTTTAAAACATTTTTGTTTTTTTTCTTAATTTTTTCTTTACAAAAATCATGATTTTGTTCAATGTTTTGACACGAAATGTCAAATAGTGTAAATTTGTCTTTTATTCAGAGTTTTGGAAAAAATGTCCCAAATTAAAAAAGTAAATTATTATAATAATATATAATACTATTATTATAATTATTAATAGTATTAATTATAATAATAATAATAATAATAATAATATCAATACTATCAATTATTATTATTATTATTTATTATTATGTATATATTATTATTATATCTCTTTTTGAAGCTTTTTATTTAATGTTTTTTTAGATTTTTATTGCTGGAAATGCAACTTATATATTTATAATATAATAATAATAATATATATAAATAAAAGTCATTATTTTTCGGTTGCACCATTTGACAATTCATCTAAAAGAAATGTTATAAATATCATTTATCTTCTATCTGTCAGTGACACATTTACATTTATTACGTGACCATTATTTAATAAATTGTAGCTGCTAAAAATGTCATTAACTGTTTATTATAAGGAACTAATGTGCAGTTAAAACCTGTAAAATGTCATTATCTTCATTATTTTTCCACCCAAAAGGTGAAATAACTCTATAATAGTAACTTTAGCTGTTGTATGCATGTGTTTTATAGATGAACTCCAGCTGCTGTTAATATCATTTCCGTGTTCGTTCCTCCAGTGCAGCGTCCGTGTTGCTGCGTGTGAAGATGAACGTCCGGCGTCATCTCAAAGAGAAGAACACCATCCCCAAGATCTTCGCCGAGACGGTGCGTCGCCACGGCGACAAAACGGCGCTGATCTTCGAAGGGACCGGCGAGCGGTGGACGTTCAGAGAGTTGGACGAATACTCCAACAGGGTGGCCAACCTGCTGCTGCAGAGAGGATTCAAGGTAGGAGACCTGGGGGTCTCAGACGGGGGCACGCGGCCCTCTGGTGGTACGTGGAGGTACTGCAGGAGGGACACGAAGCTTTAATGAATGTTCATATTCACGGTTTAATTTTATTATCCTAAAAAAAACAGACCCCCCTCCACCTCCCAAGTTGGTTTGACCCATTAATCCAGCATCACTCGTCACCTACGCTCGTTAACAACCTGCTGTTGCCACGGCAACGCACTCCTAACGATGGAGACGTGGCTAAAGTGCAATTTTCATTTTTTTTTATCCTAAAATCTTTATTTATAAAGTTATCAATGTATATATGTATTTATAATTAAGATATAAGTTTATTTCTCACCACATTTTAGTTATTTATGTATATTTATTTTATTTCCCACCATAAACAGACACTAATAATATAAATTTAGCATTTTGCATATTTGAGTTTTGACTGTTTTTTTTGTTTCCTGGAGTTTTTTTTCTACATGTGATGTTTGAAATATGAATTTGTCAGGTTGTTCAGCTTTAATAAATCATCGGTGTCCAACCCAAGGCCCACGGCCCAAATCTGGACCGCTACCTCATTTTCTGTGGTCTTAACTTCACTTTACTGCTCTATCTCATCGATTTTCAGCTGGTTTTCAACTTAAATACATCGGTTTATTCACTTTTTTTGCTTTATTCTAACTGGATGTTAATTTTAAATAGATCTCACATGTTTTTATCTTTATTTTAAACCCCTGTAGTTGTAGAGATATTCTACTTTAAGTCATTTACCAGAGGAAGGTGATAAATAGACCTAGAGGGGTTTAAAGGTTAAAAATAAAAACTTCCAAAGAGAATAAGGTCTGATTTCTCTTAAATAACATATTTCAGGTTAGAATCTATCAAAAATTCTATTTATAAGTTCACTATTTATTGTTTTGGAGCCGTTTTAGCAGCATTTACTCAATAAGAAGTACATTTTCAGAGAATAATTTCTGGACGGGACATGAAAAAAAATAAATATTAACACTAATAATAAATAAATAAGTCAAATATTATACTACCATAATAAATCCTCAATGTTTTAAACAATGTTATTAACAGTAATAATAGTAGTTATAGTAATGTTTTTCCCACTATGCTAAAAAATCATCACTTTTTCAGGTAAATATCAGCGTTTGAGTCTTTTTAAACATATTAAATCAGCATTTTATAGACAATAAAACATGTATTTTGCAAAAAAAATGTAATTATTCTTAGTTCAAGATGATTTTAATGTTGATATTTACTTAAAAAACTGTTTCCTCCACATAAATAAAAATAAATCATGAGATAATATATTTTCACCTTATTAAAAGCTGTTTTTTTGCCATTATTCTCAAAATCATCACTTCTTCTGTTAAATATCAGCCCAAAACCATTTAAAATCCTTCCTCAGCTTTTTAAATATCATTTTCTAGACACGTTTTAACCTGAAATATTGTCTTTAATGGTCATTACTGCTCCTGCAGGGAGGCTGATGTGGCTGATTTCTGGTGTTTTCTTGCTCTTTCTGCTGCAGGAGGGTGACGTGGTGGCTCTTTTCATGGAGAACAGGTCCCAGTACGTGGGTTTGTGGTTGGGAATGGCCAAGATCGGAGTCGAAGCTGCTCTCATCAACTTCAACCTGAGGCTGGAGGCTTTGGTTCACTGCGTCACCATCTCCAACGCCAAAGCTGTGGTGTTCGGCTCCGAGCTGACCGACGGTAAAACCCAATTATATTATATTATATTATATTACTATTATAGAATAGGCAGGAATTTACCATATGTGCTGATTTAAAGTCCCATTTTATGTCAATTTGTGAAGTTTTTAGGGGTTTTGAAGGCTCCTGATTTAAAATCCAGGCTGAAAAATGATCCATAATGCCTCAAAATAAAGAAATTAATATTAGATAAGTTACTAAAATTATTAGATAAATTACTAAAATTATTAGATAAATTACTAAAATGAGTCAATTATTTTAGATATAATAAATAAAAATAAATACTTTAACTAAATAAATGGGTAACTTTTTCTATAATAATTATTAATTATTATTATTATTATAATTATGATTTTGTTTAATTTATTTTAATCCATAATGCCTCAACATAAGAAATCTGGTATTTAATATTAGATAAATTACTAAAATTATTCTTTTTATCATTATTTTTATTATTATTATTATTCAATTCTTTTATTTGGTAAAAAAATTTCCAAAATTATGTCAAATGTCCATCAGCAATAGGGATATCCTGGTCATGTGACCTCTCAAATTATATGTCCTTCAAAATAAAAGCCTCCATTTCATGCCAAACTGTAAAAACTTTTATATGAAACATGAAGATAAATTAACATATGGAAACACTATGAGTTAGATGAGGATTAGATCAGTTTTTTCAGTCTCTTTTATTCCGTCTCAGTGGTTAATCGTAGCATCGTATGGTTTCTCCTGCTCCGTGTGAACTCTCTGATTTGTTTCTTTTATTCCGTCTCAGTGGTTAATCGTAGCATCGTATGGTTTCTCCTGCTCCGTGTGAACTCTCTGATTTGTTTCTTTTATTCCGTCTCAGTGGTTAATCGTAGCATCGTATGGTTTCTCCTGCTCCGTGTGAACTCTCTGATTTGTTTCTTTTATTCCATCTCAGTGGTTAATCGTAGCTTGGTATGGTTTCTCCTGCTCCGTGTGAACTCTCTGATTCTTCTCTCTTTTATTCCATCTCAGTGGTTAATCGTAGCATCATATGGTTTCTCCTGCTCCGTGTGAACTCTCTGATTTGTTTCTTTTATTCCATCTCAGTGGTTAATCGTAGCTTGGTATGGTTTCTCCTGCTCCGTGTGAACTCTCTGATTCTTCTCTCCAGCGATGACGGAGGTCCACAGCTCCATGGGAATGGCCGTGCAGCTCTTCTGTTCTGGAGACTGGGATTCTAAACGAGTCCCTCAGGGAACCGAGTGCCTGGAGCCGCTGTTGGCCGCCGCCCCCACTCACCTGCCCAGCCTCCCACCTCGCTGCTTCACAGGTAACTAGGCCACGCCCACCAAGACCCTCACAACCAATCAGGACCTGAGCGAACAGCCTTAAACCTCTATTGCATCCAATATTAATGAGACATGGTAAAAAGGTTTTTATTACTTTGCATATTGTTGACATATGGAAACAAATCTATTTTATCATATGTTTGGTCTTTATCCAGTTGATGCTTAACCCTCAATTATATGAAATATCACTTCGACTGATTTTATTACTTAAAATGCCCTAAATATGAATATATTTAAGAAAATTGTATATATATTGTTGCCATGTGACAACAAATGTATTTTAGAATGTGAGTTAAATGTTTTTATTCTGTGAATAAATGTCCATCAGCAATAGGGATATCCTGGTCATGTGACCTTTTAAATTGTATGTCCTTCAAAATAAAAGCCTCCTTTTTGCACCTAACTGTAAAAACACAGATTTTATGTCACAGCTCTTTAGAAAACCAAAGATAAAGTGATTGTCTCGCTGTCCTCTCCTGCTCCTCCGCTCCCTCCTGACAGTTTGAGTTTCTTGGCGTCTCCGACCGTGTCTCGGTTTAATTTGGGGAATGTTTTTGTTTGTTGGCTGCGTTTCCAGCCGCCGCGTCGCCAACTTCCTGTTTCTGCTGCAGGAGCATCAACAATATTCATGGAGGCTTTTGCAGTGATTGTTTCTGGTAAATCATAGCGGGGGAAGTTCTCCAGGCTGAACATTAGTGCTAATTAAAAGTCACAGGTGTGAACGTTGCTCACCTGTGAACTCTCTCTCACACCTGTGTACTTTGAGGTGCATCTAACCTGTAGTTACTGTAGAAGGATCTGATGTTTTAGTGATGCAGCACAGCTTTAATTATATAGTGTAATTACTGATAGCCACGCCGGCCAATGCTGCAGTAAAACCTGTGACCTTTGGACACATCACACATGAATAAAGACAGAATAAAGCAGCTGAATTACACCTGGACGAGATTATACATGTGTGTTTTACACAGTTCAAACACAATCCAGTCACACTCTGGATGTCAAAGGTCAAAACAGAGTTAGAGATATGGTTTTTATTACTTAAAATGACCTGAACAATAGATATATGAAATAATATATAATAAAAAGCTGTAAACATAGTGTCAGCCAATGGGACTCCATTAGTTTTAACATCAACATTAAATTAAATGTTAATAATATCCAGTATTGAGTATTGAATTAATTTACTGCACTGGCAGATCATTTTGCTTATTATCTTTTTTATTGACTTTAGTCACTTTAATCTTTTTTTTTTTTTAAAGAAAATGTTATAATTGTTTTCTTAAAACAAGACGAAAATAAGCAAAAACAAGATATTTTTACTTGTTAACCTTCTGTAGCATGAAATATTATTATTATATACTCATTTTATTATTATATATTTATTTATTTTATTATTATTGGGTTGTATACACTAGGAATTTTCCATATTTGCATATTATTGTTGTATAGCAACAAATCTAAATTTAATTAAATAAATAGTTTACTTAGATTGAGCTCAAATTTTTTATTTTGGTAAAAATTGCAATATATCTTTAATATATCTATTGTTCCAAGATTCTGAATAAAAGTCAACCTTCAATTATGAGACAGTGATGCTCACATGTCAAATGTCCATCAGCAATAGGGATATCCTGGTCATGTGACCTCATAAAATGTATGTCCTTCAAAATAAAAGCCTGCATTTCACACCTAACTGTAAAAACATAGATTTTACATCACAGCTTTTTACAAATATTAAGATAAAGTAATTGTTGCCATATGGAAACACTATGGAATAGAGGGTTATCTCTATTTTAGCATATTAGAAAACATATATATATATAAACACTTACCCCAGATAGTGAGTTAATATTTATTTGTTGAGAAATTCCCCAAATTCTGAATAAAAGTCAACCTTCAGTTATAGACAATGATGCTCACATGTTAAATGTCCATCAGCAATAGGGATATCCTGGTCATGTGACCTCATAAATGATGTGTCCTTCAAAATAAAAGTCCCATTTTCAGTCTTGCTGCTTAAAGGTCCACAAAAATCATGATTTTGTGCATTTCTTTGTGAAAATGAAGTTACCCCAGATAGTGAGTTCAATTTTCCCAAATCCTGAGTTCAGTTGTGAGACAGTGATGCTCACATGTCAAATATCCATCAGCAATAGGGATATCCTGGTCATGTGACCTCATAAATTGTACGTCCTTCAAAATAAAAGCCTTCTTTTCACACCTAACTGTAAAAACATAGATTTTATATCACAGCTTTTTATAAAAAATGAAGAAGAAGTAATTGTTGACGTATGGAAACACTATCTACACCTTTAAATTCCAGCCTCAGGCACCAAATCCTGTAAATCCTGATGGTTTATTCAGTTTATTCAGTTTATTCAGTTTATTCAGTTGATGTGTGTTGCGTCTGTTTCAGACCGCCTGTTCTACATCTACACATCAGGAACCACCGGGATGCCCAAAGCTGCTATCGTGGTACACAGCAGGTAGAAAAAAACACCAAATACCACAAACCATAAATACTGCTGGAAGTCAATGGGAGAAAATGCATGAACGTTTTACTCTGATTGTTCAGGTACTATCGCATGGCAGCTCTGGTTTATTACGGCTTCAGGATGACGTCAGAAGACGTGTTGTATGATTGTCTCCCACTCTACCACTCGGCAGGTAAATCTGATCTGATGCTGTATAGATTTATATGATAGATTAGATTAAATTAGATTAGATTAGATAGAACTTTATTGATACTTTAGGGTTGTTATAAAACCCAAGATACTCAAACAGAAGAGCAATATATAAAAAAACACCATAAATACCAACACCAACATAGAGAAAATAAATAATATATAAGAAAAAATAAGTAAAAGTAAATGTCTATACTCACCTTTGTTATTACTACACATTACTACATAGGTGAGTAGATTATTACACATGGAATTATTGGAAAAATAGAAATAAATTCTGTATAAATCAATTTTATAATACAAGATTAATAAATATAAGATATACAGTAAGATATTGAATATACATATATATTGTTATATATAATAATAAAAGATGAATGAAATGAATAAAAGACAACCATCATGTGTGTCATGTGACCTCGTAAAATACATATCCTTCAAAATAAAAGCCTCCTTTTCATGCCTAACCTGTAAAAACATAGATTGTATATCACAGCCTTTTAGAACAATGAAGATAAAGTCATTATTATGTATTGGAGGGTTAAATATTCACCAAACCGCAGAGTGAATCATATTCTTTTATTGTGAAATGCACCGTAACTACTATTGTAGTTGTATTGAATGCTAATATTCATTCACCATTATTTTATAGTTCTATTTTCTTAATTCATTGTGACACCTTCACCTTATTAATTGTTATTCCAACAAAACTATTATCTGATATTAACATTTGACCCTTCCTGTGCAGTGCATTGTGGGTAACGACCTTTAATGAGTCCTACAGCTCTTAAACTCTGCTAAATGTAGCATGAAGTCACTTTTAAGTCTTTGAAACTCACCTGAGTTCATGTGTTTTTATGTCACAGACAAACTGTGTGCTGTTAATTATTTAACCCTTTATTGTCTGTTGATTCATCCTCAGGTAACATCGTGGGAGTGGGTCAGTGCATCATTCACGGCATGACCGTCGTCATCAGGAAGAAATTCTCCGCCTCACGTTTCTGGGACGACTGCGTTAAATACAACTGCACCGTAAGAAGATTTCAAATTAAAAGTCTGCTCCTCTGCAGAAAAACACCTTCACTGTCACATTCTATAAGATAATCTGAAGATTCACATGTTATTCTACACTTAATGTCTTTAGATTTCATATTAAATCAGTGATTGGGTCAGAGACAAATGATGTTTTTAACTTTTTAAAATACAGTTTTTAAGAAGTTTATTAGTATTTAAACGTCTGGTTTTATCACTTTTCTTTATAAAAATCATGATTTTTGTGTGAAAGAAAGATCGTTTTTAAATATATAATCCACCTAGAATATAAAACTACCTTTTATTTTTATTTATTTATTTTTACTTTTATTATTTATTTGTTTTTTATTATTTTATTATTATTTTTTTTATTATTTTAAAATTATTTTATTATTATTATTTTTTAGCCTCACACCTCATCACATTGACCCAATTAACTGATTATTATCTGATTATTTTACTGTTTTTATTACTATTATTAATTTAATTATTATTTATTATTATTTGATTATTAATTTACAAAGACATTACTGTAAAAACTGAAACCTTAACAAGTGAAAATATCTTGTTTTTAGTTTTGGTTAATTTAGTCTTGTTTTAATAAAGAAAATGTTAGTGGTGCACTAACATTTTCTTTTAAAAAAAAAAAGATTAAATTGATTAAAATGAATAAAAAAATTAAAATAAGAAATTCTACTGAATATTGTCTGAATATTTTCACTTGTTAACATTTCAGTTTTTACAGTAAATGCTTGACTTTAACAGGGATTTTACATCAGCTCTGTTTTAATTTTTAATCGAAATTAAACAGTAAAAAAATCACAGTTTGTTTTCTATGTTTGAAATTCATGATTTTCATCCTCTCCATGTTTTTTCTTCGTTCTACTATGATGTAATTACAGTATTTCAAAGTCACTGGTTAAAATCTACAGGTTAAATGCTCCATTAGCATAAAACTGAACCCTGTCCCGTCCTTCCTGTCAGATTGTGCAGTACATCGGTGAGATCTGCAGGTATTTGTTGAACCAGCCAATCAGAGAAGCCGAGCAGCAGCATGGCGTCCGTATGGCGTTGGGTAACGGGCTGCGTCAGTCCATCTGGGAGGAGTTCATGACCCGGTTCCGAGTTCCTGTCATCGCCGAGTTCTACGGAGCCACCGAGTGTAACTGCAGCCTCGGAAACTTCGATAACAAGGTGAGTCAGTGAGTCCTGCTGTAAAAATCGAATAATAGTCCACGTTTTTAGGGGGTTTGAATTCAAATCTGCTGGATTCAGGCTCAAAAATGTCCAATAATTCAATTTACATAAGTGAGTGTAAATGATTTTGACATCATTTACATCAGAGGAGTTAAACTCCGTTTGTTCCCGGGACAGATCAGTGGTCTGGTTTCTCTCAAAAGGCCTTTTACACAAGAATATGCTGATAACCACTATTAACTACTGATTTATTTCATGAATCTATGGTTTAGTGTTGCTATGCTGAATATTAAAGAATAGAAAGTAGCAGAAAGTAATGACAGATGTACTTCAACAAAGGAAAAGAAGGAAAAAACAGAAACTTTCCTGTTTTTAAACAACCTTCGTGGCCGATTGAGGAAAATATTTTGTTGAATTAACCCTCGAGGAGCCACAGTCAACAAGATGCTGCACTGAATAAATCAGCACATTTACACTCAAAATTAAAAACTTAAAAAAAAATTAAAATAAATTCAAGTTCCATTTTTTATTTGGTGAAAATTTTCCCCAATTTTGAATAAAAGACGACCTTCAGAAACAGTGATGCTCACATGTCAAATGTCCATCAGCAATAGGGATATCCTGGTCATGTGACCTCATAAATTGTATGTCCTTCAAAATAAAAGCCCCCTTTTCACAACTGACATTAAAAACATAGATTTTTATATCACAGCTTTTTAGAAAAATGAAGATAAAGTAATTGTTGCCATGGCAACACTATGTAATAGAGGGTTAAAACAACTTCGTGAATATTCTACAATCCAAGTTGGCTCCCGCCCTATGACGTCATAATATGCAAATTAGATGGGTAAATTTAATCCCTACATAAACTTTAAGTCGTCCTTAATATTTCTCTAATTTACAGAAAGTCTCTGTCTCTCATCATTTTTAAGACAAACCCTTTTGAAATTAGGTCTGAGTCTGTGAAGAAGCTCTGGAGGGACCACAGGAAATGAGGTGGCGGCCCAGATTTGGGCCCCGGGCCTCGGGTTGGACATCTTTGTGTTTACCTGTGTTTTTCGTCCTCCAGGTTGGAGCGTGTGGCTTCAACAGTCAGATTCTACCGTTCATCTACCCCATCAGACTGGTGAGAGTGGATGAAGAGACCATGGAGTTAATCCGAGGACCTGATGGAGTCTGTATCCCCTGTAAACCCGGTACGATCCTCTACAGGTCTACATTTACTGTGGCAGCTGTTTTTACAGCTGGAGTCACTCTAATCAATCAGAATTATCCTGGAACATGCCTTAAAAGCATTGAATTATGTATTACCCTAATTACCGTAATTACCGTAATTACCGTATCTACGTCGATGACGTCATGTTTTACTTCTACGACTTTGTTCAGTTCTTCTCAGTTGTTGTTAAAAGTTACCGCTAATGTTGAAACTGTCAACACAAGCCTAGAGCGCCCTCTGGTGGTTTAGTGTGAAATAACAGATGATATACAGGTAATAATGTGTAAGTGGCTGCAGAGTATAAGACGCTTTACGTGACTTATAGTCCAGAAAATACGGTAAATAAAAAAAGTGTCATGGCCCAAAAGTTGTGGCTCACCTGATAATTTACCTCAGGAATAAAACTACATGTTTTAATATGAATTAATTGATGAAAAATGTTCAACAAAATGACTTTTTCCAACATTTTCTCTGCTGTAGTTCATTATATTTAAAATACTCTAATTAATACAGGTGAATTTAAATGAACAAATTAAAAAAAATGTTTTTCTTTGCTGCTAAATCTGTGAAATAGACCATTTATTTATTTAAAACATATATTAATAAATATGCAGGATAATTTCCATCCGTAGTTGATGTCACCAACATGAGAATAAAACATTGTTTTAACAGAGATTATTTATAAAAACAGGTCAGAGGTCACGTATTCTGTGGTGTTAATAGTTTTTATTATATTATTAATCGATTATTCACATTTTTTTTTTATCAGACAATGCATTTACATTGAGATCCCATCACAAACCCTGCATGTTGTTATAAATTATTATTATATATATATATATTAGGTGTTTATTTCTTAATCTTAAGTCTTGAATTCAGCTTGAATGAACCTGTAGGACCCTGCTGTGAGTCTATAATGTATTTAATATAATAATAATGTATTTTAGACACCAAACGATCCACTTAATGTTCTAAAACTGCTTTGATTTGATCTGAATTCCTCTCTAATTCTCCTTATTGCCTGTTCCAGGTGAGCCCGGCCAGCTGGTGGGTAGAATCATCCAGAACGATCCTCTCCGCAGGTTCGACGGCTACGTCAGCCAATCAGCAACCACCAAGAAGATCTCCCACAGCGTGTTCAAGAAGGGCGACACGGCCTATCTGTCGGGTCAGAGCCGCAGACACGCTACACGTTAGAACGCTGCTTTAAATCTGAGTGAATGAAAGGGTTGAATCGGCTTCTGCTTGTCTCCAGGTGACGTTCTCATCATGGACGAGTGTGGACACATGTACTTTAAGGACAGAACAGGAGACACGTTCCGCTGGAAAGGAGAGAACGTGTCCACCACGGAGGTGGAGGGGACGCTCAGCAGACTGCTGGACATGAAGGACGTGGTGGTTTATGGGGTAGAAGTTCCAGGTACGACCTTTGAACCTATAAATATATATGAATAATTACACCTTTCATAGTAGAGAGGACTTCATTCATCCTTCAGGAGGTTCCTGCAGCTCCGTCACATAGAAAATATAATATATAAAAAACATAGATCAAACAAAATCAAATAAATGACTTCAAACACTTTGTTGTTGCTACATTGTTAAAGATAAGAGTAGATTATAGGTTATATATTAAATAGATTTTATTATATAAAAATATACATTTTATCCATTATAATTAGTGCACACATGTAATATAAACTATAAATGAAGTGATTGAATAGAAATATTTATTATTTATATTTTTATATCCTATCTGGATTAAATACTTATAATTTATTATTATTTTCTGTTACATTTGATTTTTCTTCTAAAAATTGTAATTTTTTAAAAGAAAAATGATAGAAATAGACTTTTAAATAACAAGAAATCATCATATATTTTAATAATAAATTAAAATAAATTTAATAATAATAAAGTAAATTTAATAACAATAATAAAGTTTGTATGCATTATTAGTATATAAATCTAATAAAATAAACTATAAATTAAGCTATTAAGTAGAAATAATATAATATAAAATATGCATAATAAAATAATATTTAAAATATGTGATATTATATATGAAAATTAAATTTATTTCAATTATCAGATATATTCTATGTGGTCCTATGGTAAAACACTTAATTTAAAAATAAATACACAAAATAATCAATTAAATGAGTTTGTAAATAAACTTGATGAATAATAAATAATAAAATCTAAAAGTTTGTCTGGTTTTAAAACACTTTTATACTTTTATATATATATATACTTGTATTTTGATTGTTTTTAACAGCCTCAGTAACATAAATTTAATATAATATAGTAAATGAGTTGGTTTTACTGACATTTTTAAAGCGTCTACACAGAAATAAATGCGTTAAAATGTCTTTTATTGTTGTAAATGTAATATTCACATGTGGATTCACAGATAAAAACCTGAAACTAAAACATTAATTTAATTATTTTTTGCTTTTTTGAAATTCTAAAACGTCACCGACCGATTTATTTATATGTATTTGTGTTACTTTGCATATTTAAAGGGACAGTTCCTTTATTTTCTCCCATAAATGAATCCAATAAAAGACATAACAACAACATCAGCAGCTCCATAGTTGACGTCCTGACACTTTCCTGCATAAACACACGTCTCTGAGCATAAAACCGATGATAATCCTGATGATAATCCTGTTTCTGTGGTTCAGGAGCTGAGGGGAAAGCAGGAATGGCAGCGATCGCTGACCCGTCTCACTCCACCGACCTGGACAAGCTGGTGAAGGACATGGACAAAGCTCTGCCGCCGTACGCCAGGCCCGTCTTCCTCAGGTTCCTACCGGAGGTCAACAAGACGGGTAAGAACCTTCAAAATAAAAGCATGCAGCAGGCAAACAAGCAACTGAGATTTAGTAGAAGTAGTAGAACTATCACCATGCCCATGATTTCATGGGATTGGTTTAAAATAAACTTCATGGTTCTGAAAGAACATGTCACCTATTTAGTTTTTTATATTAACCCTCTATTATATGAAATATTACATGGTAAAAAAAAAGCTTTTATTACTTAAAAACAACCTAAATAACACACGTGGGAATTAAAAGTTGAATTAATTAATAAATTAAAATAAAGTACAAAAAAAAAATAACTTACCTGAAACAGTGGCTTAATTCTATATAATTTTATTTTGTAAATAAAAACCTCACACTCGATAAATTGTATGTCCTTCAAAATAAAAGCTTAACTGTAATAACACAAATATCACAGATTTTTAGAAAAATTAACATAAAATAGTTGTTGCCATGGCAACACTATGCAATAGAGGGTTATTTAATTCTAAACCTAATGGAGTCCCATTGACTTTTTCTTACATATTTTGTATTAAATCTATTATTTAGGCCATTTTAAGTAATAAAAACATTAATTTTAATGCTTTTATTTTGACATCAAGTTAAATTAAGTGACGAACCAAAGGAAAACGCTGCATTTATCATCAGATTCATCGTCCAGAATCACTTCTTATTATTTCTAAACATCCTTTTTTCCCGTTTCTTCCAAAATGAACATAAAATAATTGTTGCCATGGCAACACTATGCAATAGAGGGTTATTTAATTCTAAACCAAATGAATTTTTCTTACATATTTTGTATTAAATCTATTATTTAGGCCGTTTTTAAGTAATAAAAACATTAATTTTAATGCTTTTATTTTGACATCAAGTTAAATGAAGTGATGTTCAGGATAATATCAAAGGAAAACGCTGCATTTATCATCAGATTCATGGTCCAGAATCACTTCTTTTTATTTCTAAACGTCCTTTTTTCCCGTTTCTTCCCACTTCAGGAACGTTTAAGTTTCAGAAAACCGAGCTGCGTCGGGACGGTTTCAACCCGAGCTCGGTGTCGGACAGACTCTACTTCCTGGATTCCAGCAGAGCTCGATACGCCGAGGTGGACGAGGAGATTTACCGATCCATAGTGTCAGGGAAACACAAGTTGTGATGACCGGGCCGAACCCCACACACACACACACACACACACACACACACACACACACACACACACAGTAAATGATAGCCGACTGGACCCTGTTCTCATATACACTAATAAATCCAGTAAAAAGTAACAGCCATACACACTCCCTGCACCCATTTACACACATTATGTTCTCCAAACCACTTTTGCTCTTTGATCCCTTAAACCCAGACTTAATGCACGCCACACACACACACACACACACACACACACACACTCCATCCATCCCTCCCTCCTGAAATCTGCCCGGCGACTCCTCTCAATACCTCAGCAGCAACCAGAGAGAAACCAGTATCCAGGTGTGTTAAAATATAAAACATCAAAAATAAAAGTACTGGTCGTACTGGTGGATCCAGATGTTTTGCTGGGGGGGGGGGGGGGGGGGGGGGGGTGATGATGAGGAATGATGCAGCTGCCTGGCATCCACAATACAAAAATAAACTTAAAAACTACTCAAACTTGATTGGATGCTGAAGAGGAACGTGGATCAGTGTGGGACCTATGAGGACCTCGACTTTATTTTAGTTTTTTTCTGTTTTTTTCTGTTTTCTTTGCTAAAAAGCTGGAGTCTCTACTCTCGACTTCACCTGCACAATTCGCCAGCAGCGACAAACCTACGTGACGTCTTTCCTAGGAAAGGACCCCGTGTTTCTTTGGTTTATTTTATTTTATTTTGAAGGGAACAACATAAGGATGTGAGGGATTTAGTGCAGAGAAAAAACCTCCAGCTGTTAATGACTAGAAAAACGATGAATTTAATGTTAGGATGTGTGAAAAAATCAAATCTCTGTTAAATTACAATAAAAAGACAATAAAATACATCGAGTCAATGCATAGAAATAAATAATTCACCAAAATCACGTCTCAGTTGTTCCATATTAAAATAAACTAAATCTTAACGAGTGAAAATGTCTTGTTTTTGGTCAAATTTGTCAAATATTGGGTCGAATTATAGTGAAATATCTAATTCCACTGGCTGATTCTTGAGTTTGATCAGTTTATTGGTTTTTACATCATAATTCTGACTTTTTATCTCATAATTCTGACTTTTTATTTAATAATTCTGACTTATCTCATAATTCTGACTTTTTATCTCATTATTCTGACTTTTTACATCATAATTCTGACTTTTTCTCATAATTCTGACTTTTTATCTCATAATTCTGACTTTATTTCTCATAATTCTGACTTTTTTCTCATAATTCTGACTTATCTCATAATTCTGGGGTTTTACATCATAATTCTGACTAGATATTGAAAAAAACTTGAATAAGCCAAATTATCTACTCATTATTGGACTAATTATATTAAATACATGACATTTTATTTAGTTCCAAACTCAGGATCGGACCCTCTAGCCGGCCGGTTCTGGTCCCCGGGCCACATGTTTAACACCCTGGTCTAAAGGAAACAGATGTGATATAAAACCATATTTAAACACTTCCTCTCTGTTAAAACACAACATCCTGACATTAAAATCATCGTTTTATTAGTAATTGACAGTTTTTCTGGAGTTTTCTTGGACCAGATGTTGATTTAAGTGCAATAGAGCTGCAGAGGTTTCAGTGCAATAATCAGCCGAACCACAACCAGAGCTGATGTAAAACAAAGCTTTGTATTTAAATATGTTTGCATCGCACCAAATATATTTAAGTTGTCGTGCTTGTTTACACAAATATTTATGTGACTGTTGTGAGCTTTATTTTTTTCAGGCTTTATTTTTGGTTTTCGTGTGAGTTTCCTCCAAAAACTGAAGTCGCTGCTTTGATTTTTACATCAAAAAGGAAAATGATTCAACACAGATGTGTTTATTATAATATCAGTGTGTTTCAAAGCCCAAATCCTTAGAATAAGTTCTATTTTTGGTGCATTAGAATCAAAATGTGAAGAAAAACACGTCAGTTTTTTAATTATTTTACAGAAAATAAAGCAAGAACTTAAATATCTACTGTATAAAGTGATTAGTGACTAATAAATTCAAATTATACTGTTTGTTAAACCCATTTATCTTCATTTTCTGTAAAATAATTTAAAAATTTACACGTTTTTCTCCATATTTTGACTTTGATTTGATTCAGGATATAAAATACATGTTCCAAATGCACCGAAATATAAATTATTATGAGGATTTTGGCTTTAATTATATAATATATTGATATTATATTAAACACAACTGTTATTACCACAAAGCACCAAGTTAATGTGGCTGTATTGTGCAGGTTTTGTCCTTAAAAGGTAGAGTTCATCTATAAAAGGGTGTGTGTGTGTGTGTATGCATGTGTGTGCGTGCATGTGTGTGTGCATGTGTGAGAGTGTGTGTGCACGTGTGTGTGTGTGTGTGTGCACGTGTGTGTGCGTGCATGTGTGAGTGTGTGTGTGCACGTGTGTGTGTACTATTCTAAAACATATGGAGAAAAAAAGACTTGACTGAAGCAAAACAAGCACCAAAATCGCCTGAAACAAGCGAGAACTTTACGTTTTTCAACAAAACTCTGGTGTGAAATGGAGGTTTAGACTCGGCAGGATTTAAAAAACGGGCTGATTTAAAGTCCTGAAAGGAATTTAAGGTTAGATTTTTGGGGTTTTTAGGTCGTTTGAAGGGTAATTAATGCAAATCTTCTCTATTCCAGACTCAAAAGTGTCCAATAATGCTTCAAAATGGAGAAATCAGGAATTAAATATTAGATAAATGACTAAATAAATAGTTAAAATACAGATAAATAAGCACATTACTCATTATAAATTAGGGATATTGTTATTTACATGAGTGTTTTTCCTGTTTGGTCTGAATTTAATGAAATAAGTAAAAGTTTCCTTTGATTTTACTAATAATGAATGAGAAGAAACATCATTTTCATTAGTTTATTATATTAATTTATCAAAAAATGCATCAAATCCACTGACTCTATAACTTATTGTGAGTAGAGTAAATAAATAGTTAAAATATTAGAATCTACTTGAATTCCTCATGTGTGAAAACGTATAAAAAGGTTTTTACCTCCTACAGTCAACAAGATGCTGATTGATTAGTTAATTGGTTAATTGGTTAATTGGATTTCTCCATTTTTGAGGCATTATGGGACATTTTTAAACCTGGAAAACAGAAGAATTGAATTCAACTCCCTTAAAAACCAATTATAAACCAAAAACGTACCATAAAATACCTTTAGGCTTCATCTTTTTTTGAAAACTGACCTTGACTATGTACGAAAGAGCCGAGAGATCCAAAGATTTAACTAATGGTTGAAGTTCTGTAGGGAAACGTTAAAACGGACGTGTAGAAGAAGAGAAATGTGTTTTTTTGTGTGTTTATCTGTCGTCAGAGGTTTTTAGCAGCATGAATGAGCTTCATCAGCCACAAACGGAGGCTGTGCCTTATTCACAGGCCCTGGTCCATACATGCAACCCTCCATTCACTGTTCTTTCACTTTTCCCGTCGTTTTAGCGTCTAAATCTCTGCATCTGCAGGAATTTCTTTCATATTTTCAGTTTTTCCAACTCTTCCTTATTCCCGACTGTAACTTGTTGTTTTATTGTTTTTTTTTCTTATAAATATTCATCACTCGTCTCAACTTTAGCACCTTTTACTTTAAGCCTTTATCGTCTTCTATGGAGCTAATATTGGGTCAAATGTTTTGTACCTGGAAAAAATACGAATTGAAACTGAAATTTCAAGTTTGGATCTTTTTTTTCACTTACTTCACATATTTTTTTATACAGTTTCAGATCTTTAGATGTCAAATCCTACATTCCCTGAAGGCAACACGATGAGGGCAGATAAGCCCCGCCCCTTCTGTTGATGCCACGCCCCCCACCAGGCCACGCCCCCAATTTAGAGCCTAGATCAGGCTCAAAAGTCTGAAACTGAAAATGTATGATCTGAAACTATCATATTTAACCTGAAAATAAAGTGTACGCTTGTTTTTATTTTAAATATCTTGATGTATTTGGTTTAAAACTTAAAACTTCAGTTTGAACTTGTATTTATTTTAAGTACATTTGACATTTGACCTGATATTAGCTCCGTATCTGCCAACGACCTCGTTCCTTTCCACTAAAACGTCTCTTTTCCTGTTTTCTCTTTATTCTTCCAGTCGTTTCTCTCTGCTTCATCTCGCTCATGTTGATTTAGACAATAGTTAAAATAATGATGATGATAATAATTAAAAAACTGCAGTAGTAGAATATTTCAACTTGTTCCAGAGGTCCAGTGACATACAGTTGTGTTCAAAATAATGAAGAATGAGTTTTTCTTTACAAACTCAAATATTTACTGTATAAACTGAAAGATCCTCAGGATCTAAGTCATATTTAGTTGTTGGTTTCTGAGACTTTCAGCCTCAAAATTCCTCTGAATTTCTTGGTTTTGCCTCAGAAACAGCGTTTTTTATGTCAGTCCACATGTTTTTAACAGGATTAAAGTTTATGGATCAGGTTGAATGGACCAGAACTTTAATTTTATTGGTGTGGAACCAAGATGCTGCTGGTTTACTGGTGTGTTTGGAGCCATTATCTAGTTAAAAACTCACATTTTAATGGTATTTCCTCTTCAGAATAAGGCAACATGACCTCTACAAGTAATGTGATATAGGCAAACTGATCCATGATGCCTTGTATGTGATTGGTGGTGTGTTTGGGGTCGTTGTCTTGTTCAAACTCACATTTTATTGGTATTTCCTCTTCAGCATAAGGCAACATGACCTCTTCTAATATTCTGATATAGGCAAACTGATCTTCATTCTGTAGAGGAAACAATTTGTGGACTGATGAAATTCAGATCTTTTTGGGTCCAAGTTCATCAGAAACCACCAAACACTCCAGAATTTTACTGTTATTGGTCTGGAACCAAGATTCTGCTCCTTTATTTGTGTGTTTGGAGCCATTATCTAGTTAAAAACTCACATTTTATTGGTATTTCCTCTTCAGAATAAGGCACCATGACCTCTTCTAGTAATGTGATATAGGCAAACTGATCCATGATGCCTTGTATGTGATTGGTGGTGTGTTTGGGGCCGTTGTCTTGTTGAAACTCACATTTCAAGTGTATTTCCTCTTCAGCATAAGGCAACATGACCTCTTCTAGTATTCTGATATAGGCAAACTGATCTTCGTGCTGTAGAGGAAACAGTTTGTGGACTGATGAAATTCAGATCTTTTTGGGTCCAAGTTCATCAGAAACCATTCAAACACTCCAGAACTTTAATTTGATTGGATTCTGCTCCTTTATTTGTGTGTTTGGAGCCATTACCTCGTTAAAACCTCACATTTCCAGGTTATTTCCTCTTATTATTTTGAACACAGCTGTAAAGCTCCAGTTCCAGCTCCGTGTGTAGCCTCTGTCGTCGTTTCTTTTTTCTCACATCATCCAAACCTTCTATAGAGAAGACGTTGTGTTATTCATAACATTTATCATGGCGATGCCTCGGCTGTTAGTTTCTTCCTGCAGATTGAATCTCAATTTAGTTTCAACAGCTGTTTTTCTTTCTTGCACTCGACTGACGCACTTGACCTAAAAAAAAAAAAAAAAAAAGCCCATCGAAGCCGTTTTGACATGAATTGAGATTCATCCCTGCTTCGTCTGTGGTCTTAGTTTAAAGAGTCTGTTGTATTTATTCTTTAATGATGAGTGTGACAGGTTCTCTGAATGTCTGAACAGGAAATAACGATGATGATGATGTTCTAAAGTGTGATTTTACGTGTTCCAGGGAACAGTTTGGCTGTTATGATGCTTCTAAATGAGGGTTGCACTTGTCAACCTCGACCACCAGGGGGCGCATGACTGAACAGCCCCACAGCACTCTGAATAAGATGTTTCCATGTTTTATTTTTAATGAGCTTAAATTATTCGTTTTTGAAGAACTGTTAATTATACGTTGATTGTTTCACTGCTGTTTGTTTTATTCTTTGAGTGAAATCGTAGCTTTGTCATTTTATTTTTGTTGGTATAAAAGGAAGGTTTGGTGTTTGAGTGGAGACAATCTGGATTTTCTAAAAGGCACTGATATCAGCTGTGACATGAAATTCACCAGGATACGAGATGTTCTGCTTTCCAATGTGCAAAGTGTTAAAAACAGCTGATTCCTTAACAAACACAGTCAAAAACCTTTTAAAATACAGTTTTATTCATCATCCATCAGGTCTCTGTCCATTAAAAGTCCATTTGTATTATTTGTTTGAACAAAAATCATGTTTTCTTGTGTTTTATCATGTTAAATAGTGAAAAAGATTTATAAATATTCAATATATAATCCACCTAGAATATAAAACCAGTTGATTTCATGTGTTTTAAATGTATTTAAAACCGTTTTTTACTGCAGATTCACATTTATTTGATGTGAACAACATATTTGTTTTAAATAGTCTCTGCATTTTATTCTAAACCTCTAAAACTAAAACTATTGACCCGTTGACATTTATTTCATTTGATAAAACTGCCTCAAACTTGGTACCAGATAATTAAACTATTAGAGTTTTATATTCTAGGTGGATTAAATATTTAAAATTCATCATTCTTTCTGGTTATATTTGACATTTCGTGTTAAATAATCCCCCAAAAATTGTGATTTTTTATTAAAATCTGGTAGAAACGGACCATGTAGATTTATAGAAACCTGATAAATGATAAATAAAACTGTATTTTATAAAGTTTGGCACTTTTCTGTAAGTAACAACAGATTTAATGTAATCCCAGCTGTAGCCTGTGATTTTACTACGTTTTTTTTTTTCCATTATTGAGCCAAAAATCTAAAAAGCAAAGCCTCAAACGTCACATTTTACTGTTTGATCACGTTTATATCTCCCGTCCTTTCATGCCACTGATCAATATTCCTGCTTTTTGCACCTTTTGTTTGTCTTTTCCCTCGTTTGATCCTCAGGAACATCGAGCCGAAACTAGAGAAGGAGACAAGTTGGTTCACGTCTGTGTGGAAGGTGTTTTTCTCTCTTTATTTGATCGTCTTGTTCGTTGCAGCGTTGGTGCAGGAGTGTGTAGAGGGAGGTCTGTGAAGGTGTGAGTCACACACACCGATGTCCTCTGGTCGAGGCTGGCTGTACCCGTCATGCATTTCAAGTAAATAAGATTAAAAAGGAAAAAAAAACACAGTGCTGCAAATGGAGAATCATTATTATTAATAAAACTATTTAAATTGTACCGGGCTTTGATTGTTGAAGAACAACACTGACCACAGGCCGTTTACCCTGAAAACGCCTGTTTTACCAAACACACCGAGATAATCGGGTCAATTCAGGTCACGTTTCCTGCAACACGACTTCCAGGTAACGTTTAAGATTCATTTATTTACTATTTAATTTAATTGTCATAAAAAATTATTTTATACAGCAACGAATTAACTGGTAAAACTGGTGGAATTATAGTACAATTCTTGTATTCTGGCTTATATATTTCATTATTTTATTATTATAAGGAGGTAATTGTCATTTTTTCCCACTTTATTACATGAACTATTACTTAGACATGCTAAAAAATGTTTTAAATACTTCAAATGGACTAAATATATAATAATATATTTAAGAAATATAGGAAAAACGGTAGTTTCATGCATAGGTCTCCATTAGGTTGTTACACTATGAATTTATCTAAATCTATTTTTTCATATTAGAAAAAAATAACCAAATTTAATCAAATGCAATAATAATAATAAGTTTATTCCAGTGAGTTAATTTTTTATTTGTTGAATATTAAAATCTTCGCTTGTCCAACAGCAATAGGGATATCCTGGTCATGTGACCTCATAGATTGTATGTCCTTTCAAAATAAAAGCCCCCTTTTCACACCTAACTATAAAAACTGATTTTATATCACAGCTTTTTTAGACAAATGTAAAGTAGTAGTAACTATGTAATAGAGGGTTACACATAAATTATTATTAATTATACTATATTATATATATATATTATTTATTCTATATAATGATAAATATAACACTAAAGAGGGAATTTTACGTAATGATCCTTTTACTTTTGACACTTTACATACATTTTGCTGCCAATATTAATGTACTTTTACTAGAATTCAACTACAGTCAGATAGCAATAAGCAATAAAAGCAATAGGGATATCCTGGTCATGTGACCGCATAGATTGTATGTCCTTTCAAAATAAAAGCTCCCTTTTCACAACTAACTATAAAAACTGATTTTATATCACAGCTTTTTTAGACAAATGTAAAGTAGTAGTAACTAAAATTATTAGTAGTTATACTATATTATATATATATATTATTTATTCTATATAATGATAAATATAACACTAAAGGGGGAATTTTACGTAATGATCCTTTTACTTTTAACACTTTACATACATTTTGCTGCCAATACTGATTAATTAAACACTTTTACTTGTAATGGAGTATATATATATTTATACTAAAGTAAAAGATCTGAGTCACTGTCCAATAATCAAACTATTTTTGCGTCTACAGTCATATCTAAACTATAGATTCCACATGTTTTATCGCCTGTCGTTGGTTTATTTGCAGAGAACCTGCACAGAAGTTAAATTAGAGCAACACCTGAAAAGCTCCACAGTGACTTGTTGTTCTTGTCCTGCAAACCGCCTCCTTTCACCATATGTTCTGTGTTGAATCACTCACTGTTGGTCTTTATTTAACATTTAAACACACCCAACAACACCCATTACACTAATTCTAGTAAATAATCAGACTTTATTCACTCTAGCTTCACTTAATCTGCAAATTTGAGCCGTTTAGCTTCATTTTTTTGCAGATCTAAACATCTCAGATGGTGAGAAATGAAGTTTATTTAATCGTGACGACACCAGTAATGATGTGTTGATGCTGTTTATTCTGTATTATCCACTTTTCTGGCTCCCAACCTCCAGAAAAGCAAGGAAACAACAACTGAGAAGAACAGAAACAGCAAAATTACAAATCGAACTTTAACACATCATCATCAGACTAGAATACGGGAACTGAAGCGATGAATAACCTCACATCAAGTCGTGACATGAGTCACATTTTATTCTGTGGTTCTGTGTGAACTTGTTTAATATTCAAGTATGAAACTTCAAGTTCAAACCAGCACCATAAGATTCTGATGTTAACCCTCTACTGGATAGTGTTAGCATAAGAAACCGTCCATTTTTATAAAAAAATCAACGTTTTTACAGTTAGGTGTGAAAAGGGGTCTTTTATTTTGAAGGACATACAATTTATGAGGTCACATGACCAGGATATCCCTATTGCTGATGGACATTTAACATGTGAGCATCACTGTCTCATAACTGAAAGTTGACTTTTATTTAGAATTTTAGGAAAATTTTCACCAAAATAAAAAAAAATTATTTAAAATAATTTAAAGTGATTTGCATAAAATATTAAAAAACAGCTGCTTAAAAGGTTGATAAAAGGATGATTTATCTTCATTTTAAAAAATAAAATCTGTGCTCTGAAATCTATGTTCTCACAACCAGGTGTGAAAAGGGGGCTTTTATTTTGAAGGCACAGAAGCATCTCGATGGAGGAACTGGTGAAATTATATTATAGCAAGAAATATTTCATTTTCAGCTTTTATTATTCTAAAAAGCTGCAATAAAGAATTTATGTTTTTACAGTTAGGTGTGAAAAGAGGGCTTTTATTTTGAAGGACATACAATCTATGAGGTCACATGACCAGGATATCCCTATTGCTGATGGACATTTAACATGTGAGCATCACTGTCTCACAACTGAAGGTTGACTTTTATTTAGAATTTTAGGAAATTTTCACCAAATAAAAGAATTAACTCAATATCTGGAGTAAATAAACTTTATTTATTTATTTATTTTTACCTTTAATTCAATTTTGAGTTGTTTTTTTTCAAATATGTTAAAATATATTTGGCAACAATCACTTTATCTTCATTTTTTCTGTAAAGCTGTGACATAAAATCTACGTTTTTATATTTAGGCGTGAAAAGGGGGCTTTTATTTTGAAGGAAATACCATTTATGAGGTCACATGACCAGGATATCCCTATTGCTGGTGGACATTTGACATGTGAGCATCACTGTCTCACAACTGAAAGTTGTATTTATTTAGAATTTATTTTAACTTTATTTTTCTAATATGTTAGAATAGATGTGTATATCATAGCAACAATATGAAAATATGTAAAAATCCTAGTGTAACAACCTAATGGAGTCACATTGACTTACAGCATGAAACTACCACACGACTATGTTCACAACTTATATATGTTTGAATATTTCTATTATTTTGGCCATTTTAAGTCATAAAAAACATTCAAAACATCTTTTTCATGTTCTGGAATGATCCTCTTATAGGATTTATGGACAAATAATTGAGGATTTACTGATTTTATTAGGTTTCTTCTCCTTGACATGACATATTCCTGTATATATATATATATATATATATATATATATGGAGTCTAATTCTGTCTTGTTTTGGAACCACACATCTCCAACACACTTGGCTCCTGTTCCCAGATGCTGGGCTCTGATTGGCTGACGGCTGGGTGGATCAGCAGAGAAAAACAAACATTGCCACAGGCTTTGCCACTCTGAACCCGTCCTCCTGCCCACAGATCCTCACTTCACGTCTCGGCTCAGCTCGGACGCCCTGTTTCCAAAAAAAAAAAAAAACCCCAAACATTTTCCATCGTCAGATTTGGTCCATCATCTCTGCAGCCATGAGGACCGAGGTGGCCGCCGTCGTCATGGCGACGCTGTGCCTGATGATGGCGGACGCAGACGTGAAACCACAGAGAGACTTCAACCTGCAGAGGGTGAGATGGACACGTGTGTGGTGTTTTAATTTGAAGGGTGGGCTTTTATTTTGGTGAGTTAAAACCCTCTAAAGGACGTTTAGTATCTAATAGAAGTGACTAAGTCAAAAAAAATACGTTTAAATCAAATAAAACATGTGTTTTTTTAACCAGTAAAAGTGATTTTGCAATCAAGGACTTTACTTACAGGGTGTGTGTGTGTGTGTGTGTGTGTGTGTGTGTGTGTGTGTGTGTGTGTGTGTGTGTGTGTGTGTGTGTGTGTGTGTGTGTGTGTGTGTGTGTGTGTGTGTGTGTGTGTGTGTGTGTGTACTTTTGAGAACAGCGACTTCAAAACAAACAGAAAGTCATAAGATGTTTGGATTTAAAAAATCTGTTATTTTCCTGTTTTTTTTCGACACGAGAGGTCAACAAAGGTCAGTTGGACAATTCCCAAATTTTCCCAAATGTTTTTTTTCTGAGGCTAATTTTATAACTACAATCGTCCCAGAATCATTTTTTAAGATAAATAAGATAAATATGACTTTCTGATCTGATGTGAGTTCATGTGGAACGTGAGATAATACATGATAATTCACACACGTTAAACTTTATCGACAAAGAACAATCAGTTATTTGTTCAGTCTGGATGTTACGACAGGAAATAACAGTCAGATAAATGAGGGAAACTGAATATAGACATAAAACAATGCATGAAAACAACTTTATTGTTTATTTCTTACATAATAAACAGAGAAATTGTTGTGTTAAATGTTAACTGCTCTTTTTCTATGTGACTCATAAATATTCATGAGCCTCTCTTCTAATTGGCTGATTTTCAGGGGGCGGGGTCAGGGTGGAACCTCTTTTTTTTAAAGCTTTATTAACAACTCAAATTCAGACAATTCAGTGTAAATGTATAATAAACATTTTATATAATAATGTCAGGATGGTTTCATGCTATGTAAGAGAATGAGACTCCATTAGGTTATAAACTAGGAATTTCCCATAAATTTATATGAAATAAAAAAAATTATAAAATCAAAATTTAACTAAATGTAAAAATAATAATAATAATTAAAGTTTACAGAGTGAGACAGTGATGCTCACATGTCAAATGTCCATCAGCAATAGGGATATCCTGGTCATGTGACCTCCTAAATTGTATGTCCTTCAAAATAAAAGCCCTCTTTTTGCATCTAACTGTAAAAACATAAATTCTTTATTGCAGCTTTTTAGAACAATAAAGCTAAAGTATTATTGAAAATGAAATATTTCTTGCTATAATATAATTTCAGCAGTTCCCCAACCGAGATGCTTCTGTGCCTTCAAAATAAAAGCCCCATTTTCACACCTAGTTGTGAAAACATAGATAATTTTATTTTTTTTAAATGAAGATAAATCATCCTTTTATCAACCTTTTAAGCAGCTGTTGTTTTAATGTTTTATGCAAAGCACTTTAAATCAGCTTTTATTTTGAAATGCACTTTATAAATGACCTTTCCTCGTGTTTAGTTTGCAGGTAAATGGTACCGTGTGGGTCTGGCCTACGAATCTCCCAGTTTTATCCCGTTCAGAGACAAAGTGAAGGCGTCGATGGGAATCATCACACCACAAGGGAACGGAAACGTTAACCTCACCATGTGGGACGCCACGTGAGTGTGTGTGTGTGTGTGTGTGTGTGTGTGTGTGTGTGTGTCTAACAGGTAATTAAACCATTACCTGTTAGAGGTTCCACTAAATTCTGATAGAATAGTCAGCAATGGAGTTAATTCCACCATTTCTGCTGCTGAGAAATGAACATAACAGGAAGTTTAACCCTTTAAAAAGCTATAACTTAAAAATGATCAGAGGTAGAAACTTTCTGTAAATTAGAGAAATATTAAGGACGACCCAAAGTTTATGTAGGGATTAAATGTATGCAGCTAATTTGCATATTATGACATCATATAGTGGATTAAAGAATATTCATGAAATATCATGAATATGTGTTTCCATGTGGCAACAATTACTTTAAATCTTTGTTTTTACAGTTAGGTGTGAAAAGGGGGCTTTTATTTTGAAGGACATAGATTTTATCAGGTCACATGTCCCTATTGCTGATGGACATTTGACATGTGAGCATCACTGTATAACAGAAGTTTGTCTTTTATTTAGAATTTGGGAAAATTTTCTTGAACTTGAATTTCATTTAATATGCTTAAATATATGTTACTATGGCAACAATATGCAAATGTGATAAATTCCTAGTGTATACAACCTAAAGGAGTCCCATCTATTAAATAATCTATTATTTAGTCCATTTTAAGTGATAAAAACATCCCAAACATTATTTTAACCATGTCTAAGCACTGTTTCATGCAACAGAGCGTTAACATTGACATATCTGACAAATTATCAGTGAGAGAGGAGACTCAGATGGATGTGTGGAGTAAAGCTGGTGTATTTTCAGACCTGTGGGATGTCAGAGTAAGACGTATTACTACGAGAGGACGACCGTACCTGGACACTTCACCTACTTCAGCACACGTGAGGAACTAATTCACTGACTCATTGTAATTTTCACTGAGAACAAGTCTATAATCTGCCTTTGATTCACTCCTTTATAATATACAACTAAATAAATGACTCAATAACTAATTTAATATTCCAATAAATGCCCCCATCTAATTCCCATTTCCATCTAATAGGTATTATTTTATATTTAATTTATTTAATTGTGTATTATTATGTGTAAGTAGATGTTGTGTGTAAATCAGCACATGACCACCAGGGGGCAGAATTCACTACAATAACATATGAAATCACATTTCTTATTTTTTTTCACCATAAAATTCTAATTATTTGCACATTTACTGCAATTAATCAATTAAAATGCCTTAATTATGTTATAATATTGTGTGTGGAAGATTGATTAATATATACTTATATATAAATATATAAATAGTGTTGCATAAAAATGTAGGAATTGCAGTTTTTTTCTACTTAAAACAAAATGATAGCACTTTTTTTTATAAACAAATCTTTATTCCAATGCTTTTTATTTATCAGGTATATATTATATAGTGTAAATATTTATTCTGATTTATTTATTTCCATTTTGAATAATGATTTGACCAATTTAATGCTCTATATCGATCCCACACACAGTATATCTTTCTTTATTTGAATTATCTCTATTTTCTGGTGTAAATTGTCACAGATTTGAATAAACTGCATGTGAATCTCTATTCATACTCTTCCATTTTTCCAGTTTGAGTTGCTATTTAATGCTGTGTTGTATTTCCTGCCAGGCCACAACATGGTGAAGGACATCACGGTGGTGGACACCAACTACAGCGAATACGCCCTGGTTCTCAAACACAAGGTTTTCCACAGAGAGTACACACAGGTGGCTCTGTACGGTGAGACGGCAGCTTTCTGATAGAATCTAAACGTGTGTGAACATGAGCTGACGCTGTTCATCTCTGTGATTCTGTGTTTCTGTGCAGGAAGAACTCAAAGAGTCAAAATCGACGTCATTAATAAGTTTAGAGCCTTCGCTTTGTCCCGCGGTTTCTCCAGAGACTCGATTCTGACTCCACCTCCAGCAGGTAAAGCAGGAACAACACACACACATATATAAATATATATAAATATATATACTTTCATTTTACTTTGTTTTATTTTGTTTTACTCTGTTTTTCTTGCTAATCTGCAGAACACAGAACAATCTTTTATCTTCTGTTTTATCTCCAGCTTCTATAAGACTTCAACTTCCTAGAGTCACATTCTTTATTATAAAAAACAATCAAACAATTTAAATTATCTCTTATATTTTAAAGGCTACTACTGCCTTTTATCACTGTATCACAAATACTGTGTTTGTACAAAATAAACTAATACGTTTATTTACGAATTTTTATAATTTATTTTATTGTTTATTTTATTACTTGCAGAATAATTATTTATGGGTTGAATTTACTTAAATTTTCTACTTAAATGCTTCTTATTTTTGGTAATAAAATGAATTATTTAAAATTAATTCAATGTAATAATTTAACATATATTCTAAGCTATATATAACTATATATTTATATATATATGGGTATTAATAAATGAGCCTGAACTAATTGATGTCTGTATATTCTGCAGAGAACTGCCCACCACCAGGACGTCAGGTCAGACCATTTCTTTTTAAAAATGATTGAATTCTATTTTTCAGTGTTTCTATATTTATTGTTTCTTCTCCAGGTTTAATGATGCTGCTCCAGCTTCATCTCCAGCTAAAATCATCTTCATCATCCTCATTTATGCAGAGCTTAACATTATTATTTTCATACTTCTTCTTTTTCATAGATGTCGGTAAATAAACTATATCAACCTCCAGGGTGTGTGTGTGTGTGTGTGTGTGTGTGTGTGTGTGTGTGTGTGTGTGTGTGTGTGTGTGTGTGTGTGTGTGTGTGTGTGTGTGTGTGTGTGTGTGTGTGTGTGTGTGTGTGTGTGTGTGTGTGTGTGTGTGTGTGTGTGTGTGTGTGTGTAATCTACTCTTAGTACTGTGTACTTCATATGCATCTGTCGACACTGCAAGTATCTGATCAGCAGGTTTTTAGGGTTTTTTGTTTGTTTTTTGCCATTTGGTGAAATATATTATATTCAGTTTATAGATAAAACTTCTTGAATTAAGTTCTGACGTAATAAAAACATGTCTGTATCATACTCATCAAACTGTTGACCTATAATTAAATAAACTATATAAACCTCAAGGCTGGATGTGTGTGTGTGTTTGATTTTATGCATGTGGCCACCAGGGGGCAGAATTCACTACAATAAAACATGAACTCACATATCACTATCGTTGTTTTACCATAACTTTCTAATTATTTACACATTGAACCATGCAAATAATCCATTAATTATCACATAATTGACAAGTAGTGGTGTGAATCCCTGAACTAGGGAGTACATGTTATTTCTCCATTAATTAGGGATTTATAAAGAATTTGATTTATAGATAATTAATTTGGTGGTTTATACTCGAGAATACTTTGATAAAAGGGTTTAAAATTTAACCTTGTATGCTTGTAAGCAAGGATTTACTTCATATTCAAGATTTAATGTTTTAAAGACTTTGTACATTTATCTATTTTGCAACATGGAAATGTTTTATGGCTTTGTTTATTCAGACTATAATTAACACAATGACCATTTGTATAGAGGCCTGCCATAATAAAAGATAAAGTAGTCGCTTTATTTAATTTAATGTATGTATTTAATACCATTTGTGTATTATTTTCATTTTATATCGTTGAAAATTAATGGAGGGAATGAATAAATAAATAAATTAAGACGTTTAAATAATAATAAATGAATAATGGAAAATCAAATGAATGGGAAACTAATACACAAATAAATAGATTTCATGAATAGTCCTCTATAGTTTTGGCCTCAGGCTTCCTACACTTTTTGTTCTAAAACATTTTTAAAGCATAAATCTTATGAGACTTGGTCTTGTTTAGTGAGTTTAAGGGTCGTTGGTGTGAAAAGGTTTAAGAAGCACTGGACTAATGTTTATAGATCCGTTGTTTGTTTTAGCTCATTCTGAAGTCCAGCGTCTGGTTGTGATTATTCAGGATGTTCTATCATCGACCTACAATCACATCACACAGACACAGACCAGAACTTTGCTCTTTGTGTGGTTTAGTCTTTGCCGTGTGGTGGTGTTGGGGGCAGGATTCACAAAACCTGGTTTTGGTCTCCAGGATGCAGGCAGCTGTGGTGTCTCTGCTGGTCCAGATGTGGGCCTGGATCCTGCAGGGAGTCCCGGGTCTTCCAGAAGCTCAGGTCCTCCCTCAGGAGAACTTCAACTTGAGCCGAGTGAGTCGATTATTTTATTTATTCATATATTTATTCCCTCCTCCGTGTTTTCATCAACATGTTTTGAATGTTGTACTTAAACTGGAATGATAGTTTTATTCTATTCTAATAATATATATATATATATATATATATATATATATATATATATATATATATATATATATATATATATATATATATATATATATATATATATATATATGTAAATGTAAAATGTAAAAGAAGAAATAAATAAATGAATAAAACTTACCCTGAATACTGAATTAAATATTTTATTTGCTGAAAATGTTCCAAAATTCTGAATAAAAGTCAACTTTCAGTTGTGAGACAATGATGCTCAAATGTCCATCAGCAATAGGGATATCCTGGTCATGTGACCTCATAAATTGCATGTCCTTCAAAATAAAAGCCTTCTTTTCATGCTTAACTATAAAAACAGCTTTTTTAGAACAGTGAAGCTAAAGTAAGTGTTATATGGCAACACCATGCAAGAGAGGGTTAAGAGTAAATATTAAACAGCTGTTTTTTACTTTTAGTCAAATTATTGCTGTTACTTACTAAAAATGATGAAATATTTCTTGCTGTCATATAATTTCATCAGCTTCCACAAAGAGATGCGTCTGTGCCTTTTATTAATTTTATTTACAATGAATTTGACCACTTTGAAAGTTAATTTTGCACATAAAAATGATAGAACTACTGTAATTTTACTCATTTATTCTTTCTCTGCTGCACATCTAATCCATATACCAAAGCTTGGATGTAAATATTCTTGTGTTCCTTGCAGTTCATGGGGCAGTGGTTTGAGGTGGCAGTGGTTTCTACGTGTCCTCTCTACATGGGGCACAAGAGGGGAAACCCTGCGATTGTTGCTGTGGAGCTGAAACACGTCGAAACCCAGGCAAACGTCATCATGACTTCCAGAACTATCAGGTCACATGCATCCACAAAAACACACGTAAAACATGCATCACAAGGGTGACGTCAGATAAATGGGGCCACTTTTTGGTAAATAGCTTGGGACAATAACCAAATCTGCCTTTTCCATGTATATTTATGATTAATAATAACTGTTTCTGGTCATTTTGTGTTGGAATTATGTGATAAAATATAATTATTTAGGGTCTTAAAACATCTGCTGTGATAAATTCTTTTGCATGAGCGGTTTCAGGTAAAATGGGCCACCTCATCAGGTAAAATGGGCCAGTCAAATGACAAAGTGAAATTCAGAAATAAAAATTAATTCATCATCAGTTTAATGTTTAGAAATGCATTAAACAAACTCATATTGCATTGTGTTGTACACACACACACACGCTAACACACCTATGTATACAAGCTAAGCTAACGCTACACAAAAGCTAGCACCCAAGCTAAGTTACACAAACACAGTAAAAGTAGTGACTACTTTGAGTTGAACTAATTTCACATGATAATCAACAAACTGTCCATGTTTTAGTTGAACCACATGTCATACACATGTGTGTTTGTGGCCCATTTTATCTGAAACCATGTGGCCCATTTTATCTTAGGGGGTTAAGATAAATGGGGCCACCAAGACAAACATCACTTTTCCCCAAAAAATATGTTAATATATAAAACTAACAGCATTATTTCTGGTGGATGCCATCGATGTGCATATTATTTTTTTAATATATTTATCATCTTTCTAATAGTTTAGTTAGATTTATCATACCAGGCTATTTACCATGAACATTTCTGGTTCAGTCTAGATTTGAAGTATTGTCTCATCACCATAGAAACCATAAACTAATCAACTCACCTGTTATTAGTCAACCACAGTCATGTCAACAGTTTAAATCCTTTGTATCATTGGCTCTAATCTCCAGAGGGACTGAGACCCCCAAACCTGAAATGGCCCCTTTTACCTGATATCACCCTATAACATGTGTGTTTGCCTCATGTAGCAACGGCTCATGTGAACAGAGGTCCACGAATTACGGTTTGACCAACACTCCAGGAAGATTCTTCTACCACGTTGCAAGTGAGTTTCTCTCTTCTTCTTTTCTTTTAAATATAATTGCAGATTCTGTCGAGGTTTGAGTCTTGACCCTGTTTCCCCTGCAGGGTTCCAATCAGATGTCAATTCCTACGTGGTTCACACCAACTATGATGAGTTTGCGATGTTGGTTCTATTAACCATGGACAGACTGACGGGAAAGAAGAACACCATTGCGAAGCTTTATAGTGAGGGACCTTCTATTTTGCATTCCATCACACAATTTATGACAACATTTGATGCTGAAAAAAATCGTTTGATCCTGAAAAAACATCAAAGAAATCCAACTTGACTAACTATACGTTATACTAAGATTTTCCTTAGTAATAATGCTGGAAGGAATAAATCAGAAATTCTCTCCTCTTCAGGCCGAACTATGGATGTGAGGGATCCTGTGATGGTCGACTTTAAAACACTGGTCAGGCAACAGGGAATGAATGATGACACTATCATCAAGAATCAGAACAGAGGTTCGGACACATTTCCCTGGAACCACGTCTGTCTCCTCTTTATGCACAGTACATTGATAATTATTGTTCCACATATTACAAAGTCTGGGGAGGTTCACCTTCACACGGTGTGGGAAGTGGATTTGATACACTAAGGAAAGGTAGACTTGGTGCACTGAAATGTGTACTGTGTAGGAAGAAGACTTGGTACAATAAATATAAATAATAGAGTGACTTGGTGCACTGAATGAAAGTAAGACTTGGTGCACTGAATGAAAGTAAGACTTGGTACACTGAATGAAAGTAAGACTTGGTATACTGAAGTGTGAACTGTGTGAAGGTGAACCTCCCCAGAGTCCGGGGAGGTTCACCTTCACACAGTGTGGGAAGTGGACACTAACGAAAAGTAGTCTTGGTACACTGAAGTGTGTACTGTGTGGGAAGTAGACTTGGTACACTGAATGAAAGTGTGAATTTGTACACTGGAGTGTGGACTGTGTGGAGGCAAACCTCCCCAGAGTCCGGGGAGGTTCACCTTCACACAGTGTGAGAAGTGTACTTGGTACACAAGTGTGTACTGTGTGGGAAGTAGACTTGGTACATTGCATGAAAATGTGACTTGGTACATGTGTACTGTGCTGAGGCAAACCTCCCCGGACCCTGGGGAGGTTCGCCTTCACACGGTGTGGGAAGTGGACTCTAACGAAAAGAAGTCTTGGTACACTAAAGTGTGTACTATGTGGGAAGTAGACTTGGTACACTGAATGAAAGTAAGACTTGGTATACTGAAGTGTGAACTGTGTGGAGGTGAACCTCCCCAGAGTCCGGGGAGGTTCACCTTCACACGGTGTGGGAAGTGGACACATTTACAAAAAGTAGACTTGGTACACTGAATGAAAGTAAGACTTGGTACAGTGGAGTGTTAACCGTGTGGAGGTGAACCTCCCCAGAGTCCAGGGAGGTTCACCTTCACACGGTGTGAGAAGTAAGACTTGGTACAATGAATGAAAGTAAGACTTGGTACACTAAAGTGTGAATTGGTACAGTGGAGTGAGTACCGTGTGGAGGCAAACCTCCCTGGACCCCGGAGGAATGTACTGTAATAATCGTTTACAGTAATGTTACTGTGTTTATCACAGTAAATAACTGCAGTTTTCACAGCAAAGTTACCGTCACAGAGTTCATGTGAGCTACTATTTTTGTAATTTGGGTTTTCCTGTGTGTGTGTTACTAACTCTTCCCAGGTGTGTGTACTCCAGGTGAGCAGGTGACCGTGCCCACACCTCAAACTCAGGTACATGCCACTCTATTAATGACAATATCAATTTTAATTATCAGCAGTAGTTTGAATTTGAACTAATTTGTGTACTTTGGGGCCATGACTTAAAGGTCTAAGAGAAATGTGGTGGTGATGTGGCTGATGAAGCTTTAACCAGGTAAAAAATGCTAAATGCATTTTTAAGCTAAACAGTCAAATTGTGCAACTGCACCTTTAAATATTAAATAAAAGCAGCACCACTCACACACTCATGTACATGTGTTTTTATAGAACTGATCATTCTTTGTTCCACTGTTACAGGATAAACTGCAGAGGAAGAACATCAGCTTCACTATAACAGTCATTATCTGTTAAAGTATAAAAATACACCACTATCTACAATCAATATTACAAAATGGCTTTTTAAATTTAATTCTTCATGTGATAATTAAAGTATTACTCACTTTTTATTCAGATTATATTCAAATCTGATTAATTAAATATAAAGGTTTTTATTGTATGTGTCATTTTTATTCATTATTTATTGTTTATCTGATTTATTTAATAGATCTTAATGCATTATTGAATCATACTAATGTTTTTAATTAATTCATATATATATTATATATATAGAAATATATATATATATAATTTTGGGTATTAAAAATGATTTAATTGTACATGTTTCCAATTAGATGAGTTTTTTTTTTAGATTTTGATGAGTTAAATTATTTTTATATATATATATATATATATATATATATATATATATATATATATATAGTTATATTATTATATATATTGATAATTTATTAGATAATTAGTAAAAACACATTGTCTTTATGAATATACAAGACAATTAAAATGTTTTAAATTTATATATATATATATAAATTTAAATATATATATATAACTCAACCTAATATATATATATATATTAGGTTGAGTTAGGTTGAACCTAACATATATATATATATATATATATATATATATATATATATATATATATATATACATATATATATCTCAACCTAATAAATTTGGTTGGTTTCTTATAATTAGAATTACACGATAATAGAACTTGAACTCTTTTAGAAGCTGTTATGTGAAGATCCATCCAACAGAAGACAAGAGAAGATTATAGATATAGATAAATAGATATAGATTATAGATATAGATAAATAGATATAGATAAATAGATATAGATACTCAACAACAAAAAGTCAAGTTCCACATGAAAGGCCTGATCCTACAATCGTAGCATCTGTTACTCATTAGTCTCTTCAGTCCTCACATGCATTGATTTGCTTGTGTTGCCAAAACTCTGAAGTCCAACGTTTTTAAGCTGCTCAAACGCGTCAAAGCCCAGAGACGAGGAGGCAGAACTTTGCTCTTTCTGCTTGTTTGTTTTCTGCCTGTCTGTGGGGGTGAGGACATGCAGCACAAATAATACAACAGGTCAATACCCTGATAGAAACACTGAGGGAATGATTTCCTGGGATTCAAAGTCTCAGTCGGACTCAGAGACGAATGGTCGGGCGGCTTCAGAGGATGCAAAAAGCAACGATTGTGGTTTCCCTGCTGGTTCTGGGATGGACCCGGACCCTCCAGGCTGGACCTGTACTCCCAGAACCTCTTTACCCGACACAGGAGAACTTTAACCTGGCCCGGGTGAGTGTAGTTACACCTTATTGTTCCTCTTTAATGTGGAATATTTAGTATTAGTGTCTACTTCTGTATTCCTACATTCTTTAATAAAGTTATTTTTTGCTCAGGGTCCAGTGGATAATAAAGTTTAATCCTGTGAAATAAAATAATAGAATGATAAAAACGAAATATACATAAGATGAAAAACTAAATAAAGAAACAATAAATTCTATTTAGTATTTTTCGATGAATGCATTCTTCTACTTCCTATTTTCTTTCTTTAATAAAGTTATATTCTTTACTCAGAGTCCAGAGGATAATGAAGTTTAAACCTGCAAAATAAAATAATAGAATGATAAAAATTACAGTTTTAATTAAAAAGGAAAATATACATAATATAAAGGAACTGTATGAAAAGTACTAGCAAATAACCCTGTCATAGTACATCAATTCTCCTTAATAAAATACAGTTTGACTATTTATTTATCAATTAAATGTCCTTTTTTTCACGTGTAATATTTAGTATTTTTATAGATGTGTTCATTCTTCTACTTCTTTCTTTAATAAAGTTATAATTCTTTATAAATTCCAGTCCAGTGGATAATAAATTTGAATCCTGCAGAATGAAATGAATATTAATTACCTCCAAAAAATACAGGAGTTATGTAAATAATCCAAACACATATTGTCACCCTATTAAAATGATGTTTTCATTATCTTTTCTTTTATTGATTTAGTTTGAAAATGAGTGATTTACACCACTCTGCTGAATAAATATAGATTTCTGAGTGATAAATAAATGATAAATACATTTTTTGCCTTTTTAAACTGAAGCAACCTCTCATTATAATTATTTTTACTCTCCATTCATGTGAATCGTGTAAGAAAACGTTGAATCTATATATAATTTATATTAATTTATATATCGGCATCTCTTCCCACCAGTTCTTGGGGACTTGGCATGACGTTGCCGTGGCAACCACATGTTCCTATATGCAAACTCATAGGAGAGATGCAGCCATCGGCAAACTGATCCTGCAGAAAGACACTGAAGGCAAAGTGAAGATGACTCGAACTGTTCTCAGGTTTGTAAACACGCAATTAATGGATCAACAGTCAGATATAAGAGAAACACTAAACTGATGAACTGTGATATTAAAATATGTCTCACACGTGTTTGTTACTGATTAAAACTAATAATATAATATAATAAAACTTTTATAGACGTCTAATACGGTATATTCTGCACCGATTACACCTTTTCACTCATAATAACTGTTGTATATGGAATTAAAATGAACAATTAGAATCATAATTGTTACTTTCTATCTCATTTTTTTACTTTTATCTCATAATAATGTCTTTTTATCTCCTAATTCTGACTTTTTATCTCCTAATTCTGACTTTTTATCTCCTAATCCTGACCTTTTATCTCCTAATTCTGACTTTTTATCTCCTAATTCTGACCTTTTATCTCCTAATTCTGACTTTTTATCTCCTAATTCTGACTTTTTATCTCCTAATTCTGACTTTTTATCTCCGAATTCTGACCTTTTATCTCCTAATTCTGACCTTTTATCTCCTAATTCTGACTTTTTATCTCATAATTCTGACTTTTTTATCTCATAATTCTGACCTTTTATCTCCTAATTCTGACTTTTTATCTCCTAATTCTGACTTTTTATCTCATAATTCTGACCTTTTATCTCCTAATTCTGACTTTTTATCTCCTAATTCTGACTTTTTATCTCATAATTCTGACTTTTTATCTCCTAATTCTGACTTTTTATCTTATAATTCTGACTTTTGATCTCATAATTCTGACTTTTTATCTCCTAATTCTGACTTTTTATCTCATAATTCTGACTTTTTTATCTCATAATTCTGACCTTTTATCTCCTAATTCTGACCTTTTATCTCCTAATTCTGACTTTTTATCTCCTAATTCTGACTTTTTATCTCCTAATTCTGACTTTTTATCTCCTAATTCTGACTTTTTATCTTATAATTCTGACTTTTGATCTCATAATTCTGACTTTTTATCTCCTAATTCTGACTTTTTATCTCCTAATTCTGACTTTTTATCTCCTAATTCTGACTTTTTATCTCATAATTCTGACTTTTTATCTCCTAATTCTGACTTTTTATCTTATAATTCTGACTTTTGATCTCATAATTCTGACTTTTTATCTCCTAATTCTGACTTTTTATCTCATAATTCTGACTTTTTATCTCCTAATTCTGACTTTTTTATCTCCTAATTCTGACCTTTTATCTCCTAATTCTGACTTTTTATCTCCTAATTCTGACTTTTTATCTCATAATTCTGACTTTTTATCTCCTAATTCTGACTTTTTATCTTATAATTCTGACTTTTGATCTCATAATTCTGACTTTTTATCTCCTAATTCTGACTTTTTATCTCATAATTCTGACTTTTTATCTCCTAATTCTGACTTTTTATCTCCTAATTCTGACCTTTTATCTCCTAATTCTGACCTTTTATCTCCTAATTCTGACCTTTTATCTCCTAATTCTGACTTTTTATCTCCTAATTCTGACTTTTTATCTCCGAATTCTGACTTTTTATCTCCTAATTCTGACCTTTTATCTCCTAATTCTGACTTTTTATCTCCTAATTCTGACCTTTTATCTCCTAATTCTGACTTTTTATCTCCTAATTCTGACTTTTTATCTCCGAATTCTGACCTTTTATCTCCTAATTCTGACCTTTTATCTCCTAATTCTGACATTTATCTCCTAATTCTGACTTTTTATCTCCTAATTCTGACCTTTTATCTCCTAATTCTGACTTTTTATCTCCTAATTCTGACCTTTTATCTCCTAATTCTGACCTTTTATCTCCTAATTCTGACCTTTTATCTCCTAATTCTGACTTTTTATCTCCTAATTCTGATTTTTTAATCTCATAATTCTGACTTTTTATCTCCTAATTCTGACTTTTTATCTCCTAATTCTGACCTTTTATCTCCTAATTCTGACTTTTTATCTCCTAATTCTGACTTTTTATCTCCTAATTCTGACTTTTTATCTCCGAATTCTGACCTTTTATCTCCTAATTCTGACCTTTTATCTCCTAATTCTGACTTTTTATCTCCTAATTCTGACTTTTTATCTCATAATTCTGACCTTTTATCTCCTAATTCTGACCTTTTATCTCCTAATTCTGACTTTTTATCTCCTAATTCTGACTTTTTATCTCCTAATTCTGACTTTTTATCTCCTAATTCTGACTTTTTATCTTATAATTCTGACTTTTGATCTCATAATTCTGACTTTTTATCTCCTAATTCTGACTTTTTATCTCATAATTCTGACTTTTTTATCTCATAATTCTGACCTTTTATCTCCTAATTCTGACCTTTTATCTCCTAATTCTGACTTTTTATCTCCTAATTCTGACTTTTTATCTCCTAATTCTGACTTTTTATCTCCTAATTCTGACTTTTTATCTTATAATTCTGACTTTTGATCTCATAATTCTGACTTTTTATCTCCTAATTCTGACTTTTTATCTCCTAATTCTGACTTTTTATCTCCTAATTCTGACTTTTTATCTCATAATTCTGACTTTTTATCTCCTAATTCTGACTTTTTATCTTATAATTCTGACTTTTGATCTCATAATTCTGACTTTTTATCTCCTAATTCTGACTTTTTATCTCATAATTCTGACTTTTTTATCTCATAATTCTGACCTTTTATCTCCTAATTCTGACCTTTTATCTCCTAATTCTGACTTTTTATCTCCTAATTCTGACTTTTTATCTCATAATTCTGACTTTTTATCTCATAATTCTGACTTTTTATCTCCTAATTCTGACTTTTTTATCTCCTAATTCTGACCTTTTATCTCCTAATTCTGACCTTTTATCTCCTAATTCTGACTTTTTATCTCCTAATTCTGACTTTTTATCTCATAATTCTGACTTTTTATCTCCTAATTCTGACTTTTTATCTTATAATTCTGACTTTTGATCTCATAATTCTGACTTTTTATCTCCTAATTCTGACTTTTTATCTCATAATTCTGACTTTTTATCTCCTAATTCTGACTTTTTATCTCCTAATTCTGACCTTTTATCTCCTAATTCTGACCTTTTATCTCCTAATTCTGACTTTTTATCTCCTAATTCTGACTTTTTATCTCATAATTCTGACTTTTTATCTCCTAATTCTGACTTTTTATCTCCTAATTCTGACTTTTGATCTCATAATTCTGACTTTTTATCTCCTAATTCTGACTTTTTATCTCATAATTCTGACTTTTTATCTCCTAATTCTGACTTTTTATCTCCTAATTCTGACCTTTTATCTCCTAATTCTGACCTTTTATCTCCTAATCCTGACCTTTTACCTCCTAATTCTGACTTTTTATCTCCTAATTCTGACTTTTTATCTCCTAATTCTGACTTTTTATCTCCTAATTCTGACCTTTTATCTCCTAATTCTGACTTTTTATCTCCTAATTCTGACCTTTTATCTCCGAATTCTGACTTTTTATCTCCTAATTCTGACCTTTTATCTCCTAATTCTGACCTTTTATCTCCTAATTCTGACCTTTTATCTCCTAATTCTGACCTTTTATCTCATAATTCTGACTTTTTATCTCCTAATTCTGACTTTTTTATCTCCTAATTCTGACCTTTTATCTCCTAATTCTGACTTTTTATCTCCTAATTCTGACCTTTTATCTCCTAATTCTGACTTTTTATCTCCTAATTCTGACCTTTTATCTCCTAATTCTGACCTTTTATCTCCTAATTCTGACCTTTTATCTCCTAATTCTGACCTTTTATCTCCTAATTCTGACTTTTTATCTCCTAATTCTGACTTTTTATCTCCTAATTCTGACCTTTTATCTCCTAATTCTGACCTTTTATCTCCTAATTCTGACTTTTTATCTCCTAATTCTGACCTTTTATCTCCTAATTCTGACTTTTTATCTCCTAATTCTGACTTTTTATCTCCGAATTCTGACTTTTTATCTCCTAATTCTGACCTTTTATCTCCTAATTCTGACCTTTTATCTCCTAATTCTGACTTTTTATCTCCTAATTCTGACTTTTTATCTCCTAATTCTGACTTTTTATCTCATAATTCTGACTTTTTATCTCCTAATTCTGACCTTTTATCTCCTAATTCTGACCTTTTATCTCCTAATTCTGACTTTTTATCTCCTAATTCTGACCTTTTATCTCCTAATTCTGACCTTTTACCTCCTAATTCTGACTTTCCATGAGTATTTTTAATCACAGACAGGAATGTGCTTCCATAGTTTGTCAGCATCAAACACACAGATCTAAATACCTTTGTGTACAGACATGGAACATGCCAGGAGATGTCTGGGGAATATGCACTGACCAACACACCTGGACGATTCCTGTACCACATTGCAAGTACGTTCTTCTGTCTTTTTCTAATATGACGACAGCTAAGTCTCCGGTTGATGTCCCTGAGCTTTTTAAACCTTCTTCCTGCAGAGTGGGGGGCAGACATCGATGCATATGTGGTTCACACAAACTATGATGAGTATGCTATAGTGATGCTGAGCAAACAGAAATCATCTGGAGAGAAGAGCAGCTCAGTGAAGCTTTACAGTGAGTAGACTCTCCACATCCCTGTAACAATACATTTTATTATCTGTATATCATTGATTTAGTAGGAAAAGTGATTTAAACCACGACTATACACACTGTGGAATAAATCTGTATTTGTATATAAAATCTTTTATAGGCGGTATATAATATTATTAAGCCTGACTAATAAGTAATATTTATTTATTTATATCTCCTTTTATCGTAAATAATCAAAACTATTTTATTAGAGAGAATTGGTGTACTATAATAGTTATTTTATTAGTGACTCATTAGTGACTCAGTCAGTCATCTTTTTAATCAGTCATCTTTTTAATATATTATCAGTAGTAAAGTTGCAATTAATGACTGTTTTACTAATTAATTTAGATTTAAACTGTTTGATTATTTAATTATAATCTCCCTGTTAAACATCTTACAGAATATATTCATGTAACGATCCTCAGTGTGATTTATATTCTTTTAACTCTTAGCTTATTAATAAGAATTTAGGTTATTTCAAGTATTTTTTAACAATTTTAGATTTTCTTTTGTAATATTCTAACTATATTTTCTCTGTATCAGCAACATAAATTGACTCTGACTCTTCTGTACTAATAGATTTCTTTTGATAACAGGTTTAATTGTGGTTGTAGAGATATTCCACATTTATTATCATTTATAGCAGGAAAACTGAATAACAGCCCTGGTGCTTAAGTGGTTAAATCAGGTGAATTCCAGTGTTTTACCATGTTAACTTTGACTTTACATCTGCGTTAGTTGAGTTTCTACGTCCTCTGCAGGTAGAACCATGGAGGTGAGAAACTCTCTGCTGGAAGACTTCAAAACTCTGGTCAAACAACAGGGAATGAGCGACGACACCATCATCATTAAAAAGAACAAAGGTACAGACACAAAGATCATCACGTACACACCTTTTTATTTCAAACATTCACACGACATCAACCAAAAGGTGCACAGTGTTTTTATAAAAAGCTGTGAAATAAAATCTATGTTTAGGAATTTACTCTGAATAAAAGTCAACCTTCAGTTGTGAGACAGTGATGCTCACATGTCAAATGTCCATGAGCAATAGGGATATCCTGGTCATGTGAGCTCATAAATTGTATGTCCTTCAAAATAAAAGTCCCCTTTTCACACCTAACTGTAGAAACATAGATTTTATATCACAGCTTTTTATAAAAATAAGATAAATTAATTGTTGGGGATGGGACTCTATTAGATTTTGCGCTAGCATCCTGATCATGTGACCTCATAAATTGCATATCCTTCCAAAATAAAAGCCCTCTTTTCACTTTTCATTTCTTGCTATCTTCCTGTCCCTCGACATCTTAATAATATGTTTGCAAACTGTTTTTCTGTGCAGGTGACTGTGTTCCTGGAGAACAGGTGGCAGAGCCATCAGTTGCACCTCAGCCACAGGTACTTCTAATATATAATAAGTATAATCAGCATATAAATACATCTCATCATCATTTATTTTAAATGTCGTTGCGTTAAAGTGAACAAACATAGATAGACAGATTTGATGCTGTATGAAAACATAGTTTTACATATCATAAACTCCCTCTGTATCATTTGATTCGCCATTAATGAAGCACTGATACATTCTAAGATAATTCTAACTACTGTGGTTCTGTGTGATACAGCGGGTGAGGAGACATGTGGTTCCGACTCTGGCTCCTGCAGATCTGGAAGGTTCTGGTGATGACACACCTCTCTTCAATTCATCCAGTAAGAGTCCGGCTTAAAACGCATTCCAGAAAATGAACGATCATGAGGTTTTTAGCGGTGGGCGTCTATCCCTCTTCTCATTTTACTCCCTCTTTCTGCAGAGGCCTGTATTTCAGCACCGGATGCAGGACCCTGCTTTGGGATCCACCAGCGTTACTACTACAACTCATCCTCTATGAGCTGTGAGGTCTTCAAGTACGGAGGGTGTTTGGGAAACCAGAACAACTTCCACACTGAGCGAGAGTGTCTGCAGAGATGCCGCACTGAAGGTGAGATTTCACATATCATGCAATCGTCAAGGGTTTTGCACTTTGCAAGTTTATTACCTCATGTTTCGGTTATGTTTCAGCTATGTCTGACTGTTTGTTAGCAAAATACCTCAGAAATTTGGCAGGATTTTCATCAAACTTTCAGCGAATGTTAGGAATGGAACCAGGAACAGATGATTCCATTTTGGTAATGATACAGAAGAAAGTATGTTAAATAGACCTTCAAACGGACACCATTGTTTGGGGCCACCTGGTGGTGATATCTAGCACCTGCATAGCTCGTTTTCTTTGCAAACGACACCAGAGACACTTGGACTTTGACTAGACCTGCTTTTCCATCCACAACTTTGCATGTATTCAATAAAATCACATGGCTGATCATGAACAGATGATTGCATTTTGGTAATGATCTGGAAGAAATCCTGGTTCCTGGATCACTTTGAATATCTTGTTTTGCAACATTGCGGTAAATTAAGCTTTAAATAGGTGCCATCATTTGGGGCCACCTGGTGGTGATTTTTGGCAACTGCAATGCTTGATTTCTTTGCACACTACACTCTCTTAGTGTCTACTTTTCATTCCACAACATTACGTGTATGCAGTAAGTGTAGGACAACAATGTTGGGTAGGAGTTACAATATGGCCAGAGCAAGCTGTCGAAACACATAAAACTACAAAAACTAATGAAAGATATCAAAGCTCCTGTGTTCTATGTCCACAGCTGCGTGCCGTCTGCCCTTGGCGCCCCAGTCCTGCACAGGGCAGCCGTCCATCTGGGCCTTTGACTCCAGCCTGGGTCTATGTGTTCCCTACAAAAAGGACCACTGCCAGGCCAACGCCAACAAGTTCTACAGCAAGGGCGAGTGTGAGGAGTACTGCGGGGTGGTCCGAGATGGTGAGCCCAGATATTTTCTTCTAATATGCTAAAATATGGCAACAATATGCAAATATGGAAAATACCTAGTGCAAAATCTAATGGAGTCCCATCCCCAACAATTAATTTATCTTATTTTTTCTAAAAAGCCGTGATATAAAATCTATGTTTCTACAGTTAGGTGTGAAAAGGGGGCTTTTATTTTGAAGGACATACAATTTATGAGGTCACATGACCAGGATATCCCTATTGCTGATGGACATTTGACATGTGAGCATCACTGTCTCATAACTAAAGGTTGAATTTTATTCTGAATTTTGGACAATTTTCACCAAAAATTCATTATATAAGCTAAGTAATTCAATTTAAAAAATGGAAAATTCTTAGTATAGTCCCATTGAGACTATTCTGAGACAATGTTTACAACCTTTTCCTTTATTTAGGCCATTAAGTATTACAAATATTAAAAATGTACCATGTCAAAGTAATATTTCATGCAATAGAGGGTTAAAGATTCTGCAAAATTTGCAAAACTATGAAACAAAACGTGGTGAAAGTATTTTTAAAACACAGAAAATCTCCACCCACGTCATAATAAAAGCATCTCATGTACTTTTTGCTCTTTTACAGATCCTGAGTTCCTGAAGGCAAACTGAGCTCTTCTGAACTCACTATGCAGCGACGCATCATGAACCAGCATCACATAAAACACACTAAACATGATTTTTGTCTCAGCACACACACACACATACAACGTATAAAGTTATATCAAAATAAGATCACCAATAAAGTAACTCAATTTGTTTTGGCTGATGTTTATTGTGTTTTAACCCTCTATTGCACAGTGTTTCTACATAGCAACAGTTACTTTATCTTCATTTTTCCAAAAAGCTGTGATAGAAAATCTCTGTTTTACAGCTAGGTGTGAAAAGAGGGGTTTTATTTTGAAGGACATAGAATTTATGAGGTCACATAGGATATCCCTATTGCTGATGGACATTTGACATGTGAGCATCACTGTCTCACAACAGAAGGTTTTCCTTTATATGGCAACAATATGCAAAAATTGAAAATTCCTAGTGTATAAACCTAATGGAGTCCCATTGACTTACATAGCATGAAACTATCCTGAGACTAGTTTTTTAACCTTTCCTTACATATCTATTATTTAGGCCATTTACATAAGACCACATCTAAGTAATATTTCATGCAATAGAGGGTTAATCAGACTGTAGAAGGGGCTGTAGGCCTAAAATACATTCAACATTTAATATAATTAATAATTCGGCATTTCATATATTTTATATCTAGGATGGTCTGTTGGAATAATTTAAACTGCAATAACTGTTTTGGCCACTGGGGGCAGTGAAAACAATCAGTGAATACGTTACTGGGTATCACCTTTTACAGTGGCCCTATTATGATTTGTAGTGCTTGTGTGTAAATATTTGAGTCTCTGGTGTTCCTGTAGCACACAAATCATGAATAAGACCACAATAAGTGCTGCTGAAACCTGGAAATGGCTCCGGTTGTGATGTCGCAACAGGAGTGGAAGGTACTGGAATGCTCGTATTTGACTTCTGTTTGAGGGGCGGGGTACTTCATAGACAATCACAACGGAGTAGGCCTTTCAGTAGGGAGGGGGGAGGGGAGATGATGTAAAACGCTACCCAATAAACACCAATGAGCAAAAAGGAAAAAGTCTCAGATTATGATGTTTGTTGATACTGTGTGTGTTGGAAGTTTGCAATAAAATTCTTTGGCGCACCAGTAAATTGGATTGAGTGATGGGATTACACACAATGTTATCTGGGCACTTTCAATATCTTCACTTTGGATGTTGGACTTTAAAACTCAGTGAGGATGATGTAAAAAAGTCTGCAGCCAGCCTTCTAACACAGCGCTGCACCAAAAAGGTTTGGCAATATGAGAAAGTCAAAAACTGTTTTAAAATTCAGTTTTAAGAAGCATTCAAGTCATTCCCTCTCAAAATGTACATTCTGTGCTCATGTTGGTTCATGTTGGTTCATTTGGTATATATAATATAGTATATAATCAACCTAGTATCTATAAAACTAGTTGATAGCATGTGTTTTTAATTTTTTAAAACCATTTTAAGAGAGTATAATAACAGTATCTATCTTTCACTCTTTATTTATACATATATGTGTATATATACTGAACGTAGTAGGAGTGACTAAAGTGACATATAGATCTCTTTAATTGTATAAAAGCCACACCCCCTCAATTCTGATTGGTCCATGGTTTTGGGTAAGTAACTTCCTACAACCCATAAACATATATCTACATAAACACTTGAAAAAAAACCAAGTCACCGCCATATTGGATAACAATAGAGAATATATATTACTACATATATATATTATATATATTACTACATTATAAATCCTTGTAGTCTAAGTGTGTAAGTGTTTTTTCTGGATAATTACACCTGCCTCAGTAGAAATAAATGCATTTAGGGACGTATCGGAGACCCATCCAAGATGGTGGCCAGTAAAAGAGGGGTCTATGTATATATGGGTCCTAATAATATGGTGGGAGTGATGTGCAGGGCCTATGGACAGGTTCCTGATATTAAGGCCATGCCTCCTCAATGCTGATTGGTCAGTTTAGTTTGTATAAATGGACCAATCAATACCCTTAGTTTCAAAAGTCCAAGACCTTCCAAACTTGGTAGGATCAGGTGACCCACAGTAATAACCATGGTCCCCCGTGTCCAAATGGACATGATTCCCTAGAAATTGGGACCCCATTCTAATTAGAACGTATTAGAACCTTTCACACTTCATTCTAATTTAACTCATTCATACGCCCTCATTGTGTCTTTATTCAAATAAGCCTTTCAACAACCAAGAAGCCTCTTTTTAATTCTAGTTGTTATTATTATCACCTGATATCGCTATGGAAACAACATTGTTCTACACATATCTGACAATATGTGTGTCAGTCTAACATGTCCAATATTTGTGTGAGGCCCAGACAAGTCAAGCGGGGGATGGGAGTTCAAAATCCAAGTTTTACCCTGTTGCACATACATCGTTAGGAAAGTACATGTGGGGGCAGCAGAGCACACATAACTCACTGGTCAATGCCTTGTCTGGGTCATGATGAAGGCTATATAATGAGCATGGTGATGATGATACCTCATTTCATTCAGACGGGTGAACAGAAAGGACTGACGATATGAAAGCTGTGGTTCTGATTCCTGTGCTGGTCCTGGGGTTGACCTGGACCTTCCAGGGAGTAGCTGCTGAGGAGGTGGTGAGTGGCTGAACTCTGACTTTCTTTCAGTAAAGGATCTTCTATCCTTCTTTTGAGGACGTTTATTGATTGTTTCCACATTTGGCTGCTGTGATGTATGATACAGGAGGGAACTGAGGCCCCTACTAATACTGCTGCTACTGCTGCTGAGACGCTGGCAAATGGTAAGAGATCATCTTACTCAGCTGATTCATTACACACACCATGGTACTTGTGTATATGCAGTACACTTTTGTTGACTATGAGCTGAATAGAAGACAAATGATCCTGATAGTGAAGTTGATCCAAGGAACCAATAATAAACTAGTGGTTTATGTTACAGTGATGTCCTGAATAAAAGTGTTTTTACCTCTTTATCTCTCTTTCTGTAGAGGTGTGTAGTCTGCCAAAAATGATTGGTCCCTGTAAAATGGATGAACCTCGTTTCTTCTACAACTCCACCTCAATGACCTGTGAACTCTTCCACTACGGGGGATGCAAGGGAAACGCCAACAACTTTGAAACTCTAAAAGAGTGTAACGAGACATGTAGCCTTGAAGGTGAGGAGTTGCTCCTCCTTCCATTTTTTACTGAGGATTCCTAGAATTGAGGCCCCCACATACACACAATGATTATTATAATGATTATAATTTATTGCACATTACTTTGGCTCAATATTTACTGTTTAGTGTGGAGTTTGCATGTTCTCCCCGTGTCTGTGTGGGTTTTCACCAGGTTCTCCAGCTTCCTCCCACAGTCCAAACACATGCTGAGGTTAATTGGAGACTCTAAATTGCCTGTAGGTGTGAGTGTGTGAGTGAATGGTGTGTGTGCCCCACGATTGGCTGGCGACCATCTGGGATGTATCCCTGCCTCTCACTATAACGTGCTGGGATTGGCTCCAGCAGACCATGTGACCCTAATGAGGAATAAGCAGGTATAGAAAATGACTGACTGACTGTTTAGTTTGAAGGAGAAAGAAATTACCAGGAAATGCTGTTTTCACTCCACTTTACATGGAATCTTCTGAACCTCCACGGCACATTTGTTGCAATGAAACTCGAATATTACGGTGCATGCTGGGCCAAAATTAGAAAGAGTCCTATTTGCATGGTGTTGCCATATGGCAATAGAAGGTTAACTACTGCTTTCTACTAAAGAGCATTGAAGTTTCAGTCTGTTGAATATATTTTGTGGTAATCTGTGGCTGCAACGTTGCAACTCCCTTCCTCTCTTTCTACAGAGGTGTGTAATGCACCACCAGAATCAGGGATCGGTAACATCACCTGCGGGGGATATTTTCCATCTTATTTCTACAACTCCACCTCAAAGAGCTGCGAAAGCTTCATCTACGGAGGCTGTGGTGGAAACCAGAACAGATTTAGAACTGAGGAGGGGTGTTTGAACAAATGTGACCCTAATGGTGAGGAGTGAAATACAAAAATACATGTTTCACACCTGGAAACGGTCCATGTAAAGCTGACATTTCTGTTCATTTCTTGTTCTCTCTCTGTGTTTCTGTAGAGTTCTGCAAAGAAGCACCAGAGGTTGGTCTATGTAGGGCAAGGATCCCTCGATTCTTCTACAACTCCACCACAAATAGATGTGAAATCTTCATGTATGGAGGTTGTGGTGGGAACCAGAACAACTTCAAGACTATGATATCGTGTCTAGAGGAATGTGGCCATAAAGACTAGGCTTGAAATGCAAAAAAATGACTTGTGTTAATGACGCGTTCATTTATTGTCAACCAGCTTTGCCAAGAACAAGAGGAATATTGTGGTTTGTTTTGTCAGCACTTACAGAAAATGTGAAGTTGCACCACAGCAGATCACCAATAAAACAACTCATTCTATTTGTTGGATGTTTGGCCCATTTTATGTTTTAAATGCATAAAAAGACACTTAATGTTTTTAAAATTTGCATAAAGTTTTTTTCCCCTTAGTTCAACAAAATAAAACAATAAAAAAGTGTTTCCACTAAATGATGAAATGCTCTGGTTGAAAGTCTGACCTTTGTGCTGTTAGGGTCAGTTTTGGCCCATTTATGAAATAAGACTATTAAACAATAATTAGAGATAAAACTGAAATCATAAGTGAACTGGCAGACAACTGACTGGTTCTGATCAAAGCTCTATTGATGAAAGTAATATATTTAGCTAATAACTTCAATAACTTCTATATTGCAAAATGGAGTTTATAATATCATTAATATCATGAATGTTGTACTTTCTTTCTCCAAATCTATATGAGCCTGCAGTAAAACCTTTGAATGGTTCAGTTCTAATTGAGGTTAGAAATAATAATACTATGATATCAATGCTCAAACACACACACACACACACACACACATAGTAAAATACACAAACTCCACACATCCAACCTTTCTCATTCTTGATTCTTGTGTCATTTGTTCTTCTGCTTCCATTTTAACAGGAGTGGGTGGTTAAAAATACAAGTTTTACCCTTTTGTTTATTTATCTGTTGGGAAAGTACATGTGGGGGCAGCAGAGCACACATAAATCACTGGTCAATGCCTTGTCTGGGTCATGATGAAGGCTATATAATGAGCATGGTGATGATGATACCTCATTTCATTCAGACGGGTGAACAGAAAGGACTGACGATATGAAAGCTGTGCTTCTGATTCCTGTGCTGGTCCTGGGGTTGACCTGGACCTTCCAGGGAGTAGCTGCTGAGGAGGTGGTGAGTGGCTGAACTCTGACTTTTATTGATGGTTTCCACATTTGGCTGCTGCACTGGTTCTTTATAGCGACAGGTGTAATTTCCCCTTTAATTTGAGGCAGCAAATGGTAAGAGATCATCTTACTCAGCTGATTCATTACACACACCATGGTACATGTGTATATGCTGAATATGAGCTGAATAGAAGACAAATGATCCTGATAGTGAAGTTGATTCTAGGAACCAATAATAAACTAGTGGTTTATGTTACAGTCATGACCTGAATAAATGATTTTTATCTCTCTTTCTGTAAAGGTGTGTAGTCTGCCGTTAAAGGTTGGTCCCTGTGAAATGAATGAACCTCGTTTCTTCTACAACTCCACCTCAATGACCTGTGAACCCTTCACCTTCGGGGGATGCGATGGAAACTACAACAACTTTGGCAGTGAAAAACAGTGTATGGAGCAATGTAGCCTTGAAGGTGAGGAGTAACATGTACTCAAATAAACTGAAAAAATGAACTCAGTTCATGTAAAGTTGACATTTCTGTTAATTACTTCATTATTCATCAGTGTAATGCCTTTTTCTTGCATTTGTATTTTTTTCTCCTTCAACAATCATCACTTTTGATTAATGCACAAACACTATTAATAAAGACTTTAACTTAACTTTCTACAGAGGTGTGTAATGCACCACCAGCATCAGGGGGTGGTAAAATCACCTGCTGGGGATATTTTCGATATTATTTCTACAACTCCACCTCAAAGAGCTGCGAAATCTTCATCTACGGAGGCTGTGGTGGAAACCAGAACAGATTTAGAACTGCGAAGGGGTGTTTGAACGAATGTGACCCTAATGGTGAGGAGTGAAATACAAAAATACATGTTTCACACCTGGAAACGGTCCATGTAAAGCTGACATTTCTGTTCATTTCTTCTGTGTTTCTGTAGAGTTCTGCAAAGCAGCACCAGAGGTTGGTCCATGTAAGGCAACAATCCCTCGATATTTCTACAACTCCACCACAAAGAGCTGTGAAGTCTTCATGTATGGAGGTTGTGGTGGGAACCAGAACAACTTCAAGACTGAGGAGTCGTGTCTAGAGGAATGTCACCATGAAGACAAGGCTTGAAATGCAAAAAAAATCATTTATTGTCAACCAGCTTTGCCAAGAACAAGAGGAATATTGTGGTTTGTTTTGTCAGAACTTACAGAGAATGTAAAGTTGCACCACAGCAGATCACCAATAAAACAACTCATTCTATTTGTTGGATGTTTGATTTTCATTGTGTAAAGGACATTAATGTGGTTGTCTGGGCTCCAGGAAACAGAACAGAATCAGTAGATCATTAAACCTTGTCACATATATTGTGAGCTCAGCCATTCCTGCTTCTTGTGTGATTTTCTATCTTTTTTCTATGATGATTCACTCGCTGTCATTTGGCAGCAATAATGGATCAATAGGATTGTTGCTTCAAAGCTGTTACATCACTTATGTTCAAACCTTATCTATATCATGAATAATTCAATGTTTTATATGTTTTTTGGCCGTTGATTTTTCGCCTCATCTGGAACCTCATGTATGACCATTAATCACCAAACATGACAATGACTGGACCTAAAGAGTTCATGCTGCATATTTATTGATGTTCTGTCCAGAGATTAAACAGGAAAATAAAGAATAAAGAATTCCTTTTTAGACGACATGCTATAGTATGACCTTTTTTTAATGACATGTTATAGTATGACCTTTTTTAGACGACATGCTATAGTATGACCTTTTTTTAATGACATGTTATAGTATGACCTTTTTTAGACGACATGCTATAGTATGACCTTTTTTAGACGACATACTATAGTATGACCTTTTTTAGACGACATGCTATAGTATGACCTTTTTTGGACGACATGCTATAGTATGACCTTTTTTAGACGACATGCTATAGTATGACCTTTTTTAGACGACATACTATAGTATGACCTTTTTTGGACGACATGCTATAGTATGACCTTTTTTGGACGACATGCTATAGTATGACCTTTTTTAGACGACATGCTATAGTATGACCTTTTTTAGACGACATGCTATAGTATGACCTTTTTTAGACGACATGCTATAGTATGACCTTTTTTAGACGACATACTATAGTATGACCTTTTTTGGACGACATGTTATAGTATGACCTTTTTTGGACAACATGTTATAGTATGACCTTTTTTTGACGACATGCTATAGTATGACCTTTTTTAGACGACATACTATAGTATGACCTTTTTTGGACGACATGCAATAGTATGACCTTTTTTGGATGACATGCTATAGTATGACCTTTTTTGGACGACATGTTATAGTATGACCTTTTTTGGACGACATGCTATAGTATGACCTTTTTTGGACGACATGCTATAGTATGACCTTTTTTGGACGACATGTTATAGTATGACCTTTTTTAGACGACATACTATAGTATGACCTTTTTTGGACGACATGCAATAGTATGACCTTTTTTGGATGACATGCTATAGTATGACCTTTTTTGGACGACATGTTATAGTATGACCTTTTTTGGATGACATGCTATAGTATGACCTTTTTTGGACGACATGCTATAGTATGACCTTTTTTGGACGACATGCTATAGTATGACCTTTTTTGGACGACATGCTATAGTATGACCTTTTTTTGACGACATGCTATAGTATGACTTTTTTTGGACAACATGTTATAGTATGACCTTTTTTTGACGACATGTTATAGTATGACCTTTTTTTGATGACATGCTATAGTATGACCTTTTTTGGACGACATACTATAGTATGACCTTTTTTGGATGACATGCTATGGTATGACCTTTTTTGGATGACATGCTATAGTATGACCTTTTTTAGACGACATGCTATAGTATGACCTTTTTTTGACGACATACTATAGTATGACCTTTTTTAGACGACATGCTATAGTATGACCTTTTTTGGACGACATGTTATAGTATGACCTTTTTTGGACAACATGTTATAGTATGACCTTTTTTTGACGACATGCTATAGTATGACCTTTTTTAGACGACATACTATAGTATGACCTTTTTTGGACGACATACTATAGTATGACCTTTTTTGGACGACATGCAATAGTATGACCTTTTTTGGATGACATGCTATAGTATGACCTTTTTTGGACGACATGTTATAGTATGACCTTTTTTGGACGACATGCTATAGTATGACCTTTTTTGGACGACATGCTATAGTATGACCTTTTTTGGACGACATGCTATAGTATGACCTTTTTTGGACGACATGCTATAGTATGACCTTTTTTTGACGACATGCTATAGTATGACTTTTTTTGGACAACATGTTATAGTATGACCTTTTTTTGATGACATGCTATAGTATGACCTTTTTTGGACGACATACTATAGTATGACCTTTTTTTGATGACATGCTATGGTATGACCTTTTTTGGATGACATGCTATAGTATGACCTTTTTTAGACGACATGCTATAGTATGACCTTTTTTTGACGACATGCTATAGTATGACCTTTTTTGGACGACATGCTATAGTATGACTTTTTTTGGACGACATGCTATAGTATGACCTTTTTTTGACGACATGCTATAGTATGACTTTTTTTGGACAACATGTTATAGTATGACCTGTTTTGGACGACATACTATAGTATGACCTTTTTTTGACGACATGCTATTGTATGACCTTTTTTAGACAACATGCTATAGTATGACTTTTTTTGGACGACATGCTATAGTATGACTTTTTTTGGACAACATGCTATAGTATGACCTGTTTTGGACGACATGTTATAGTATGACTTTTTTTGGACGACATGCTATAGTATGACCTTTTTTTGACGACATGCTATAGTATGACCTTTTTTGGACGACATACTATAGTATGACCTTTTTTTGACGACATGCTATTGTATGACCTTTTTTAGACGACATGCTATAGTATGACTTTTTTTGGACGACATGCTATAGTATGACCTTTTTTGGACGACATACTATAGTATGACCTTTTTTTGACGACATGCTATTGTATGACCTTTTTTAGACGACATGCTATAGTATGACTTTTTTTGGACGACATGTTATAGTATGACCTTTTTTGATGACATGCTATAGTATGAGGGCGACACGGTGGCGCAGGGGTTAGCGCTGTTGCCTCACAGCAAGAAGGTCGCAGGTTCAAGACCTCCTTGGTCCGGGGTCTGGGACCTTTCTGTGTGGAGTTTGCATGTTCTCCCCGTGTCTGCGTGGGTTTTCACCGGGTACTCCGGCTTCCTCCCACAGTCCAAAAACATGCTCAGGTTAATTGGTGACTCGTAGGTGCTATAGTATGACCTTTTTTGGACGACATGCTATAGTATGACCTTTTTTTAACAACATGCTATAGTATGACTTTTTTTGGACAACATGCTATAGTATGACCTTTTTTGGACAACATGCTATAGTATGACCTTTTTTTAACGACATGATAGAGTATGACCTTTTTTGGACGACATGCTATAGTATGACCTTTGTTGGACGACATGCTATAGTGTGACCTTTTTTTAACAACATGATAGAGTATGACCTTTTTTGGACGACATGCTATAGTATGACTTTTTTTGGACAACATGTTATAGTATGACCTTTTTTGGACGACATGCTATAGTATGACTTTTTCTGGACGGCATACTATAGTATGATGAAGTAGTCCTCAAAGGTTCGAACACCACCATTGGAGGAAAAACTGAAAACTATGAGGTAAACTCTCCCTGTAATAAATCTTCAGTGGCTCAATAGGTAAGATGTCTGTATGGAGATGCTATGGTTGGAGGTTCAATCCTCACATGGAACTTTTAAATTCAAAAAACACAAACATAAAGAGTGAAAAGCTCCAAGAAACTTACATCAACATGTCTTGTGATGCAGGTTCCAAGGCTAGGTCGGGTTTCGAACCACAGGATGCGTCGGTAACGTCTTACGGACACGAATATCTACCCTCTGCGCCACCAGTCTTCTTCACACTGAGAAATGTTCTCCAAGCACATTTATCATCTTCACTTTGGATGCTAGTCTTTTTAAAGTGAGTCTCAAAACTTTCTCATATCTTTACATTTACAGGAGGAGTAGAACCAAAATCCCACAGGTTGGGGTTTGATCTTTGCAGGAGCTCAACCTTTTGCGCTAATTTCTCATTTATGCATAAAATGCATTAAAGAATTTACTTGCTGAACACATCATATCCACAGGTGGCTTTGAACCAGCAGACACTCACACCATTGGCACTTCATGGTTGCAACTTAACCAACAACTCCACGAGTCGTCAACACAACAGAGCCAGTTCTCCGTGCACATTTATCATCTTCTTTTTGAGAATTGGCCTTCATAAAGTCCTCAAAAGCTCCCCAGGGCTTTCTACCAGATCGTTACATCTGCAGGTGGATTTGAACCAGCAGCCTTCAGCAGTTCATCATCATAACTTAACCCATCACACTAGTAGTCCTGATCACACCACAGGGAGTTCTCCAGGCGCATTTATCATCTTCACTATGGATGATGGCCAAACTCAAAAAGTGCCCAACTTGTGTTTGTCTGGAGACTGTTTTGAACCAGGTTTCACTGGCACCACCAAGAGTTAAGGGTTATAATTAACCCACCACACCATGAGGACTTCTCCAGCCGCGTTTATCATCTTCACTTTGGACACTGGATGCTGTAAACTTAGTGAAGGTCTGCTTGTATTTTACTGACTTCTTCCTCCCCATGAACTCATATCTGGTTGAGGATCTTCACATCAACAAAGAGTCTTTAATTCTCCACCAGCTGAAGCTACTATCCTCAGGCCTGAATCTAATCCTGCATTAAACTGTGTGTGAATAAACAATATAACTATTAAAATGTACTGTTAGCGTTATTTTTTCAATTTTATTGACAATAAAACAATCTGATAAAAGTCTTGATTCTTATTTATAACCCTGCTATTCTAACCCTTTTTTTAACGTCATGCTATAGTATGACCTTTTTTGGTCGACATGCTATAGTATGACCTTTTTTGGACAACATGTTATAGTATGACTTTTTTGTAACGACATGCTATAGTATGACCTTTGTTGGACGACATACTATAGTATGACTTTTTTTGGACGACATACTATAGTATGACCTTTTTTGGACGACATGCTATAGTATGACCTTTTTTGGTCGACATGCTATAGTATGAGCTTTTTTGGACGACATACTATAGTATGACCTTTTTTGGACGACATGCTATAGTATGACTTTTTTTGGACGACATACTATAGTATGACCTTTTTTGGACGACATGCTATAGTATGACCTTTTTTTAACGACATGTTATAGTATGACCTTTTTTAGACGACATGCTATAGTATGACCTTTTTTAGACGACATGCTATAGTATGACCTTTTTTGGACGACATGCTATAGTATGACCTTTTTTAGACGACATGCTATAGTATGACCTTTTTTAGACGACATGCTATAGTATGACCTTTTTTAGACGACATACTATAGTATGACCTTTTTTGGACGACATGTTATAGTATGACCTTTTTTGGACAACATGTTATAGTATGACCTTTTTTTGACGACATGCTATAGTATGACCTTTTTTAGACGACATACTATAGTATGACCTTTTTTGGACGACATGCAATAGTATGACCTTTTTTGGACGACATGCTATAGTATGACCTTTTTTGGATGACATGTTATAGTATGACCTTTTTTGGATGACATGCTATAGTATGACCTTTTTTGGACGACATGCTATAGTATGACCTTTTTTGGACGACATGCTATAGTATGACCTTTTTTGGACGACATGCTATAGTATGACCTTTTTTTGACGACATGCTATAGTATGACTTTTTTTGGACAACATGTTATAGTATGACCTTTTTTTGACGACATGCTATAGTATGACCTTTTTTAGACGACATACTATAGTATGACCTTTTTTGGACGACATGCAATAGTATGACCTTTTTTGGACGACATGTTATAGTATGACCTTTTTTGGATGACATGCTATAGTATGACCTTTTTTGGACGACATGTTATAGTATGACCTTTTTTGGACGACATGCTATAGTATGACCTTTTTTGGACGACATGCTATAGTATGACCTTTTTTGGACGACATGCTATAGTATGACCTTTTTTGGACGACATGCTATAGTATGACCTTTTTTGGACGACATGCTATAGTATGACCTTTTTTTGACGACATGCTATAGTATGACTTTTTTTGGACAACATGTTATAGTATGACCTTTTTTTGATGACATGCTATAGTATGACCTTTTTTGGACGACATACTATAGTATGACCTTTTTTTGATGACATGCTATGGTATGACCTTTTTTGGATGACATGCTATAGTATGACCTTTTTTAGACGACATGCTATAGTATGACCTTTTTTTGACGACATGCTATAGTATGACCTTTTTTGGACGACATGCTATAGTATGACTTTTTTTGGACGACATGCTATAGTATGACCTTTTTTTGACGACATGCTATAGTATGACTTTTTTTGGACAACATGTTATAGTATGACCTGTTTTGGACGACATGCTATAGTATGACCTTTTTTTGACGACATGCTATTGTATGACCTTTTTTAGACAACATGCTATAGTATGACTTTTTTTGGACGACATGCTATAGTATGACTTTTTTTGGACAACATGCTATAGTATGACCTGTTTTGGACGAAATGCTATAGTATGACTTTTTTTGGACAACATGTTATAGTATGACCTTTTTTGGACGACATGCTATAGTATGACCTTTTTTGGACAACATGTTATAGTATGACCTGTTTTGGACGACATACTATAGTATGACCTTTTTTGGACGACATACTATAGTAAGACCTTTTTTTGATGACATGCTATAGTATGACCTTTTTCGGATGACATACTATAGTATGACTTTTTTTGGACAACATGTTATAGTATGACCTTTTTTTGACGACATGCTATAGTATGACCTTTTTTGGACGACATGCTATAGTATGACCTTTTTTGGACGACATGCTATAGTATGACCTTTTTTAGACGACATGCTATAGTATGACTTTTTTTGGACAACATGTTATAGTATGACCTTTTTTAGACAACATGCTAAAGTATGACCTTTTTTGGACAACATGTTATAGTGTGACCTTTTTTTGACAACATACTATAGTATGACTTTTTTTGGACGACATGCTATAGTATGACCTTTTTTTGACGACATGCTATAGTATGACTTTTTTTGGACAACATGTTATAGTATGACCTGTTTTGGACGACATGCTATAGTATGACCTTTTTTTGACGACATGCTATTGTATGACCTTTTTTAGACAACATGCTATAGTATGACTTTTTTTGGACGACATGCTATAGTATGACTTTTTTTGGACAACATGCTATAGTATGACCTGTTTTGGACGAAATGCTATAGTATGACTTTTTTTGGACAACATGTTATAGTATGACCTTTTTTGGACGACATGCTATAGTATGACCTTTTTTAGACGACATGCTATAGTATGACTTTTTTTGGACAACATGTTATAGTATGACCTTTTTTAGACAACATGCTAAAGTATGACCTTTTTTGGACAACATGTTATAGTGTGACCTTTTTTTGACAACATACTATAGTATGACTTTTTTTGGACAACATGTTATAGTATGACTTTTTTTGGACAACATGCTATAGTATGACCTTTTTTAGACAACATGCTATAGTATGACTTTTTTTGGACGACATGCTATAGTATGACCTTTTTTTGACGACATGCTATAGTATGACCTGTTTGGACGACATACTATAGTATGACCTTTTTTTGACGACATGCTATAGTATGACCTTTTTTGGACAACATGCTATAGTATGACCTTTTTTTGACGACATAGTATTTTATGACCTTTTTTGGACAACATGCTATAGTATGACCTTTTTTTGACGACATAGTATTTTATGACCTTTTTTTAACGACGTGCTATAGTATGACCTTTTTTGGACAACATGCTATAGTATGACCTTTTTTTGGACGACATGCTATAGTATGACCTTTTTTTGACGACATGCTATAGTATGACTTTTTTTGGACGACATACTATAGTATGACCTTTTTTTGGATGACATACTATAGTATGACCTTTTTTTGACGACATGCTATAGTATGACCTTTTTTGGACGACATACTATAGTATGACCTTTTTTTGACGACATGCTATTGTATGACCTTTTTTAGACGACATGCTATAGTATGACTTTTTTTGGACGACATGCTATAGTATGACCTTTTTTGGACGACATACTATAGTATGACCTTTTTTTGACGACATGCTATTGTATGACCTTTTTTAGACGACATGCTATAGTATGACTTTTTTTGGACGACATGTTATAGTATGACCTTTTTTGGACGACATACTATAGTATGACCTTTTTTGATGACATGCTATAGTATGAGGGCGACACGGTGGCGCAGGGGTTAGCGCTGTTGCCTCAGAGCAAGAAGGTCGCAGGTTCAAGACCTCCTTGGTCCGGGGTCTGGGACCTTTCTGTGTGGAGTTTGCATGTTCTCCCCGTGTCTGCGTGGGTTTTCACCGGGTACTCCGGCTTCCTCCCACAGTCCAAAAACATGCTCAGGTTAATTGGTGACTCGTAGGTGCTATAGTATGACCTTTTTTGGACGACATGCTATAGTATGACCTTTTTTTAACAACATGCTATAGTATGACTTTTTTTGGACAACATGCTATAGTATGACCTTTTTTGGACAACATGCTATAGTATGACCTTTTTTGGACAACATGCTATAGTATGACCTTTTTTTAACGACATGATAGAGTATGACCTTTTTTGGACGACATGCTATAGTATGACCTTTGTTGGACGACATGCTATAGTGTGACCTTTTTTTAACAACATGATAGAGTATGACCTTTTTTGGACGACATGCTATAGTATGACTTTTTTTGGACAACATGTTATAGTATGACCTTTTTTGGACGACATGCTATAGTATGACTTTTTCTGGACGGCATACTATAGTATGATGAAGTAGTCCTCAAAGGTTCGAACACCACCATTGGAGGAAAAACTGAAAACTATGAGGTAAACTCTCCCTGTAATAAGTCTTCAGTGGCTCAATAGGTAAGATGTCTGTATGGAGATGCTATGGTTGGAGGTTCAATCCTCACATGGAACTTTTAAATTCAAAAAACACAAACATAAAGAGTGAAAAGCTCCAAGAAACTTACATCAACATGTCTTGTGATGCAGGTTCCAAGGCTAGGTCGGGTTTCGAACCACAGGATGCGTCGGTAACGTCTTACGGACACGAACATCTACCCTCTGCGCCACCAGTCTTCTTCACACTGAGAAATGTTCTCCAAGCACATTTATCATCTTCACTTTGGATGCTAGTCTTTTTAAAGTGAGTCTCAAAACTTTCTCATGTCTTTACGTTTACAGGAGGAGTAGAACCAAAATCCCACAGGTTGGGGTTTGATCTTTGCAGGAGCTCAACCTTTTGCGCTAATTTCTCATTTATGCATAAAATGCATTAAAGAATTTAGTTGCTGAACACATCACATCCACAGCTGGCTTTGAACCAGCAGACACTCACACCATCGGCACTTCATGGTTGCAACTTAACCAACAACTCCACGAGTCGTCAACACAAGAGAGCCACTTCTCCGTGCACATTTATCATCTTCTCTTTGAGAATTGGCCTTCATAAAGTCCTCAAAAGCTCCCCAGGGCTTTCTACCAGATCGTTAGATCTGCAGGTGGATTTGAACCAGCAGCCTTCAGCAGTTCATCATCATAACTTAACCCATCACACTAGTAGTCCTGATCACACCACAGGGAGTTCTCCAGGCGCATTTATCATCTTCACTATGGATGATGGCCAAACTCAAAAAGTGCCCAACTTGTGTTTGTCTGGAGACTGTTTTGAACCAGGTTTCACTGGCACCACCAAGAGTTAAGGGTTATAATTAACCCACCACACCATGAGGACTTCTCCAGCCGCGTTTATCATCTTCACTTTGGACACTGGATGCTGTAAACTTAGTGAAGGTCTGCTTGTATTTTACTGACTTCTTCCTCCCCATGAACTCATATCTGGTTGAGGATCTTCACATCAACAAAGAGTCTTTAATTCTCCACCAGCTGAAGCTACTATCCTCAGGCCTGAATCTAATCCTGCATTAAACTGTGTGTGAATAAACAATATAACTATTAAAATGTACTGTTAGCGTTATTTTTTCAATTTTATTGACAATAAAACAATCTGATAAAAGTCTTGATTCTTATTTATAACCCTGCTATTCTAACCCTTTTTTTAACGTCATGCTATAGTATGACCTTTTTTGGTCGACATGCTATAGTATGACCTTTTTTGGACAACATGTTATAGTATGACTTTTTTGTAACGACATGCTATAGTATGACCTTTGTTGGACGACATACTATAGTATGACTTTTTTTGGACGACATACTATAGTATGACCTTTTTTGGACGACATGCTATAGTATGACCTTTTTTGGTCGACATGCTATAGTATGAGCTTTTTTGGACGACATACTATAGTATGACCTTTTTTGGACGACATGCTATAGTATGACTTTTTTTGGACGACATACTATAGTATGACCTTTTTTGGACGACATGCTATAGTATGACCTTTTTTTGACGACATACTATAGTATGACTTTTTTTGGACGACATACTATAGTATGACCTTTTTTGGACGACATGCTATAGTATGAGCTTTTTTTGACGACATACTATAGTATGACTTTTTTTGGACGACATACTATAGTATGACCTTTTTTGGACGACATACTATAGTATGACCTTTTTTGGACGACATGCTATAGTATGACCTTTTTTGGACGACATGCTATAGTATGACCTTTTTTGGATGACATACTATAGTATGACCTTTTTTGGACGACATGCTATAGTATGACTTTTTTTGGACGACATACTATAGTATGACCTTTTTTGGACGACATACTATAGTATGACCTTTTTTGGTCGACATGCTATAGTATGAGCTTTTTTGGACGACATACTATAGTATGACCTTTTTTGGACGACATGCTATAGTATGACTTTTTTTGGACGACATACTATAGTATGACCTTTTTTGGACGACATGCTATAGTATGACCTTTTTTTGACGACATGCTATAGTATGACCTTTTTTGGTCGACATGCTATAGTATGACTTTTTTGTAACGACATGTTATAGTATGACCTTTGTTGGACGACATGCTATAGTATGACCTTTTTTGGATGACATGTTATAGTATGACTTTTTTGTAACGACATGCTATAGTATGACCTTTGTTGGACGACATGTTATAGTATGACCTTTGTTGGACGACATACTATAGTATGACCTTTTTTGGACGACATACTATAGTATGACCTTTGTTGGACGACATGCTATAGTATGACCTTTTTTGGTCGACATGCTATAGTATGACCTTTTTTGGACGACATGCTATAGTATGACCTTTGTTGGACGACATGCTATAGTATGACCTTTTTTGGACGACATGTTATAGTATGACCTTTGTTGGACGACATACTATAGTATGACCTTTTTTGGACGACATGCTATAGTATGACCTTTGTTGGACGACATGTTATAGTATGACTTTTTTGGACGACATGCTATAGTATGACCTTTGTTGGAAGACATGCTATAGTATGACCTTTTTTGGACGACATGTTATAGTATGACCTTTTTTGGTCGACATGCTATAGTATGACCTTTGTTGGATGACATGTTATAGTATGACCTTTGTTGGACGACATGCTATAGTATGACCTTTTTTGGACGACATACTATAGTATGACTTTTTTTTTGACGACATGCTATAGTATGACCTTTTTTGGACGACATACTATAGTATGACTTTTTTTTTGACGACATGCTATAGTATGACCTTTTTTGGACGACATGCTATAGTATGACCTTTTTTTAACGACATGCTATAGTATGACTTTTTTTTTGACGACATGCTATAGTATGACCTTTTTTGGATGACATGCTATAGTATGACCTGTTTTGGACAACATGCTATAGTATGAAAAACATGCATTTGTGGTCATAACAATACTTGAATCTGTCATTTCTGTATTTTTCACCTTCAATGTTTAATCCCAGTCAATAAATGAAGCAAGTTTTACCCTTTTGTTTATTTATCTGTTGGGAAAGTACATGTGGGGGCAGCAGAGCACACATAACTCACTGGTCAATGCCTTGTCTGGGTCATGATGAAGGCTATATAATGAGCATGGTGATGATGATACCTCATTTCATTCAGACGGGTGAACAGAAAGGACTGACGATATGAAAGCTGTGGTTCTGATTCCTGTGCTGGTCCTGGGGTTGACCTGGACCTTCCAGGGAGTAGCTGCTGAGGAGGTGGTGAGTGGCTGAACTCTGACTTTCTTTCAGTAAAGGATCTTCTATCCTTCTTTTGAGGACTTTTTTTGATTGTTTCCACATTTGGCTGCTGCGACGTATGATACAGGAGGGAACTGAGGCCCCTACTAATACTGCTGCTACTGCTGCTGAGACGCTGGCAAATGGTAAGAGATCATCTTACTCAGCTGATTCATTACACACACCATGGTACTTGTGTATATGCAGTACACTTTTGTTGAATATGAGCTGAATAGAAGACAAATGATCCTGATAGTGAAGTTGATCCAAGGAACCAATAATAATCTAGTGGTTTATGTTACAGTCATGACCTGAATAAAAATGATTTTTACCTCTTTATCTCTTTCTGTAGAGGTGTGTAGTCTGCCGTTAGTGGTTGGTCCCTGTAAGATGGATATCCCTCGTTTCTTCTACAACTCCACCTCAATGACCTGTGAACCCTTCACCTTCGGGGGATGCGATGGAAACGTCAACAACTTTGGCAGTGAAAAACAGTGTATGGAGCAATGTAGCCTTGAAGGTGAGCAGTGAAATCTGAACTCGGTTCATGTAAAGTTGACATTTCTGTTAATTACTTCATTATTCATCAGTGTAATGCCTTTTTCTTGCATTTGTATTTTTTTCTCCTTCAACAACCATCACTTTTGATTAATGCACAAACACTATTAATAAAGACTTTAACTTAACTTTCTACAGAGGTGTGTAATGCACCACCAGAATCAGGGATCGGTAACATCACCTGCACGGGATATTTTCCATCTTATTTCTACAACTCCACCTCAAAGAGCTGCGAAAGCTTCATCTACGGAGGCTGTGGTGGAAACCAGAACAGATTTAAAACTGCGAAGGACTGTTTGAACGAATGTGACCCTAATGGTGAGGAGTGAAATACAAAAATACATGTTTCACACCTGGAAACGGTCCATGTAAAGCTGACATTTCTGTTCATTTCTTCTGTGTTTCTGTAGAGTTCTGCAAAGCAGCACCAGAGGTTGGTCCATGTAAGGCAACAATCCCTCGATATTTCTACAACTCCACCACAAAGAGCTGTGAAGTCTTCATGTATGGAGGTTGTGGTGGGAACCAGAACAACTTCAAGACTGAGGAGTCGTGTCTAGAGGAATGTCACCATGAAGACAAGGCTTGAAATGCAAAAAAATCATTTATTGTCAACCAGCTTTGCCAAGAACAAGAGGAATATTGTGGTTTGTTTTGTCAGAACTTACAGAAAATGTAAAGTTGCACCACAGCAGATCACCAATAAAACAACTCATTCTATTTGTTGGATGTTTGATTTTCATTGTGTAAAGGACATTAATGTGGTTGTCTGGGCTCCAGGAAACAGAACAGAATCAGTAGATCATTAAACCTTGTCACATATATTGTGAGCTCAGCCATTCCTGCTTCTTGTGTGATTTTCTATCTTTTTTCTATGATGATTCACTCGCTGTCATTTGGCAGCAATAATGGATCAATAGGATTGTTGCTTCAAAGCTGTTACATCACTTATGTTCAAACCTTATCTATATCATGAATAATTCAATGTTTTATATGGTTTTGGCCGTTGATTTTTCGCCTCATCTGGAACCTCATGTATGACCATTAATCACCAAACATGACAATGACTGGACCTAAAGAGTTCATGCTGCATATTTATTGATGTTCTGTCCAGAGATTAAACAGGAAAATAAAGAATAAAGAATTCCTTTTTTTAACGACATGTTATAGTATGACCTTTTTTGGACGACATGCTATAGTATGACCTTTTTTGGACAACATGTTATAGTATGACCTTTTTTAGACGACATGCTATAGTATGACCTTTTTTAGACGACATGTTATAGTATGACCTTTTTTAGACGACATGCTATAGTATGACCTTTTTTAGACGACATGTTATAGTATGACCTTTTTTAGACGACATGTTATAGTATGACCTTTTTTAGACGACATACTATAGTATGACCTTTTTTAGACGACATACTATAGTATGACCTTTTTTGGACGACATGTTATAGTATGACCTTTTTTGGACAACATGTTATAGTATGACCTTTTTTAGACGACATGCTATAGTATGACCTTTTTTAGACGACATGTTATAGTATGACCTTTTTTAGACGACATGCTATAGTATGACCTTTTTTGGATGACATGCTATAGTATGACCTTTTTTGGACGACATGCAATAGTATGACCTTTTTTGGACGACATGTTATAGTATGACCTTTTTTAGACGACATGCTATAGTATGACCTTTTTTGGACGACATGTTATAGTATGACCTTTTTTAGACGACATGCTATAGTATGACCTTTTTTAGACGACATGCTATAGTATGACCTTTTTTGGACGACATGTTATAGTATGACCTTTTTTTGATGACATGCTATAGTATGACCTTTTTTGGACGACATACTATAGTATGACCTTTTTTTGATGACATGCTATAGTATGACCTTTTTTGGACGACATACTATAGTATGACCTTTTTTTGACGACATGCTAATATATGACCTTTTTTAGACAACATGCTATAGTATGACTTTTTTTGGACGACATGCTATAGTATGACCTTTTTTGGACGAAATGCTATAGTATGACTTTTTTTGGACAACATGTTATAGTATGACCTTTTTTGGACGACATACTATAGTATGACCTTTTTTGGACGACATACTATAGTATGACCTTTTTTTGACGACATGCTATTGTATGACCTTTTTTAGACAACATGCTATAGTATGACTTTTTTTGGACGACATGCTATAGTATGACCTTTTTTGGACGACATACTATAGTATGACCTTTTTTTGACGACATGCTATTGTATGACCTTTTTTAGACAACATGCTATAGTATGACTTTTTTTGGACGACATGCTATAGTATGACCTGTTTTGGACGAAATGCTATTGTATGACTTTTTTTGGACAACATGTTATAGTATGACCTTTTTTGGACGACATACTATAGTATGACCTTTTTTTGATGACATGCTATAGTATGACCTTTTTTGGATGACATGCTATGGTATGACCTGTTTTGGACGACATGCTATAGTATGACCTTTTTTAGACGACATGCTATAGTATGACCTTTTTTTAACAACATGATAGAGTATGACCTTTTTTGGACGACATGCTATAGTATGACCTGTTTTGGACAACATGTTATAGTATGACCTTTTTTAGACAACATGCTAAAGTATGACTGTTTTTGGACAACATGTTATAGTATGACTTTTTTTGGACGACATGCTATAGTATGACCTTTTTTAGACAACATGCTATAGTATGACTTTTTTTGGACGACATGCTATATAGTATGACCTGTTTTGGACGACATACTATTGTATGACCTTTTTTTAACGACATGATATAGTATGACCTTTTTTGGACAACATGCTATAGTATGACCTTTTTTGGACGACATGCTATAGTATGACCTTTTTTTGACGACATACTATTTTATGACCTTTTTTTAACGACGTGCTATAGTATGACCTTTTTTTGGACGACATGCTATAGTATGACCTGTTTTGGACGACATGCTATAGTATGACCTTTTTTTAACGACGTGCTATAGTATGACTTTTTTTGGACGACATGCTATAGTATGACCTTTTTTGGACGACATGCTATAGTATGACTTTTTTTGGACGACATGCTATAGTATGACCTTTTTTTGGACGACATACTATAGTATGACCTTTTTTTGACGACATGCTATAGTATGACCTTTTTTGGACGACACGCTATAGTATGACCTGTTTTGGACGACATGCTATAGTATGACCTTTTTTGGACGACATACTATAGTATGACCTTTTTTTGACGACATGCTATTGTATGACCTTTTTTAGACGACATGCTATAGTATGACTTTTTTTGGACGACATGTTATAGTATGACCTTTTTTGGACGACATACTATAGTATGACCTTTTTTGATGACATGCTATAGTATGACCTTTTTTGGATGACATGTTATAGTATGACCTTTTTTGGATGACATGTTATAGTATGACCTTTGTTGGATGACATGTTATAGTATGACCTTTGTTGGATGACATGTTATAGTATGACCTTTTTTGGATGACATGTTATAGTATGACCTTTTTTGGATGACATGTTATAGTATGACCTTTGTTGGATGACATGTTATAGTATGACCTTTGTTGGATGACATGTTATAGTATGACCTTTTTTGGACGACATGCTATAGTATGACCTTTTTTTGGACGACATGCTATAGTATGACCTTTTTTGGACGACATACTATAGTATGACCTTTTTTGGACGACATGCTATAGTATGACCTTTGTTGGACGACATGCTATAGTATGACCTTTTTTGCATGACATGTTATAGTATGACCTTTGTTGGATGTCATGTTATAGTATGACCTTTGTTGGATGACATGTTATAGTATGACCTTTGTTGGATGACATGTTATAGTATGACCTTTTTTGGACGACATGTTATAGTATGACCTTTTTTGGACGACATGCTATAGTATGACCTTTTTTGGACGACATGCTATAGTATGACCTTTTTTGGACGACATGCTATAGTATGACCTTTTTTGGATGACATGTTATAGTATGACCTTTTTTGGACGACATGCTATAGTATGACCTTTTTTGGATGACATGTTATAGTATGACCTTTTTTGGACGACATGCTATAGTATGACCTTTTTTGGACGACATGTTATAGTATGACCTTTTTTGGACGACATGCTATAGTATGACCTTTTTTGGACGACATGCTATAGTATGACCTTTTTTGGACGACATGCTATAGTATGACCTTTTTTGGATGACATGTTATAGTATGACCTTTTTTGGACGACATGCTATAGTATGACCTTTTTTGGATGACATGTTATAGTATGACCTTTTTTGGACGACATGCGATAGTATGACCTTTGTTGGATGACATGTTATAGTATGACCTTTTTTGGTCGACATGCTATAGTATGACCTTTTTTGGACGACATACTATAGTATGACCTTTTTTGGACGACATGCTATAGTATGACCTTTGTTGGATGACATGTTATAGTATGACCTTTGTTGGATGACATGTTATAGTATGACCTTTGTTGGATGACATGTTATAGTATGACCTTTGTTGGATGACATGTTATAGTATGACCTTTTTTTAACGACATGCTATAGTATGACCTTTTTTTAACGACATGCTATAGTATGACCTTTTTTTAACGACATGCTATAGTATGACCTTTTTTGGATGACATGCTATAGTATGACCTGTTTTGGACAACATGCTATAGTATGATAAACATGCATTTGTGGTCATAACAATACTTGAATCTGTCATTTCTGTATTTTTCACCTTCAATGTTTAATCCCAGTCAATAAATGAAGCAAGTTTTACCCTTTTGTTTATTTATCTGTTGGGAAAGTACATGTGGGGGCAGCAGAGCACACATAACTCACTGGTCAATGCCTTGTCTGGGTCATGATGAAGGCTATATAATGAGCATGGTGATGATGATACCTCATTTCATTCAGACGGGTGAACAGAAAGGACTGACGATATGAAAGCTGTGGTTCTGATTCCTGTGCTGGTCCTGGGGTTGACCTGGACCTTCCAGGGAGTAGCTGCTGAGGAGGTGGTGAGCGGCTGAACTCTGACTTTTATTGATGGTTTCCACATTTGGCTGCCGCACTGGTTCTTTATAGCGACAGGTGTAATTTCCCCTTTAATTTAAGGCAGCAGATGTTTAAAATCTACTTCCTGTACGTTAATATCTCCCTCTGTAATTACATTACAACCAAACTGGAAAAGATGTTTTTCTTTTAGCCACTAAACATGTTTAGGTGTAATTGTCTGTCATTGTGGTTATGATACAGGAGGGAACTGAGGCCCCTACTAATACTACTGCTACTGCTGCTGAGATGCTGGCAAATGGTAAGAGATCATCTTACTCAGCTGATTCATTACACACACCATGGTACTTGTGTATATGCAGTACACTTTTGTTGAATATGAGCTGAATAGAAGACAAATGATCCTGATTGTGAAGTTGATCCAAGGAACCAATAATAAACTAGTGGTTTATGTTACAGTCATGACCTGAATAAAAGTGATTTTTACCTCTTTATCTCTTTCTGTAGAGGTGTGTAGTCTGCCGTTAGTGGTTGGTCCCTGTAAGATGGATATCCCTCGTTTCTTCTACAACTCCACCTCAATGACCTGTGAACTCTTCCACTACGGGGGATGCGATGGAAACGTCAACAACTATAAAACTGAAAAAGATTGTATGGAGCAATGTAGCCTTGAAGGTGAGCAGTGAAATCTGAACTCGGTTCATGTAAAGTTGACATTTCTGTTAATTACTTCATTATTCATCAGTGTAATGCCTTTTTCTTGCATTTGTATTTTTTTCTCCTTCAACAACCATCACTTTTGATTAATGCACAAACACTATTAATAAAGACTTTGACTTAACTTTCTACAGAGGTGTGTAATGCACCACCAGCAGCAGGGGGTCCTATTGTAAATTGTGGGGCATATTTTCCGTCTTATTTCTACAACTCCACCTCAAAGAGCTGCGAAAGCTTCATCTACGGAGGCTGTGGTGGAAACCAGAACAGATTTAAAACTGAGAAGGACTGTTTGAACGAATGTGACCCTAATGGTGAGGAGTGAAATACAAAAATACATGTTTCACACCTGGAAACGGTCCATGTAAAGCTGACATTTCTGTTCATTTCTTCTGTGTTTCTGTAGAGTTCTGCAAAGCAGCACCAGAGGTTGGTCCATGTAAGGCAACAATCCCTCGATATTTCTACAACTCCACCACAAAGAGCTGTGAAGTCTTCATGTATGGAGGTTGTGGTGGGAACCAGAACAACTTCAAGACTGAGGAGTCGTGTCTAGAGGAATGTCACCATGAAGACAAGGCTTGAAATGCAAAAAAATCATTTATTGTCAACCAGCTTTGCCAAGAACAGGAGGAATATTGTGGTTTGTTTTGTCAGAACTTACAGAGAATGTAAAGTTGCACCACAGCAGATCACCAATAAAACAACTCATTCTATTTGTTGGATGTTTGATTTTCATTGTGTAAAGGACATTAATGTGGTTGTCTGGGCTCCAGGAAACAGAACAGAATCAGTAGATCATTAAACCTTGTCACATATATTGTGAGCTCAGCCATTCCTGCTTCTTGTGTGATTTTCTATCTTTTTTCTATGATGATTCACTCGCTGTCATTTGGCAGCAATAATGGATCAATAGGATTATTGCTTCAAAGCTGTTACATCACTTATTATGTGGTCCAGGTTGAATTCTCTAACTAGTTGCTCTAGTTTTACTCCACACATCCAACCGTTCTCATTCCTGTGTCTTTGGTTCTTCTGCTTCCATTTTACTAGAAGTGGGTTGTTCCAAATACAAGTTTTACTCTTTCCCTTATTTATCTGTGGGGGCAGCAGAGCACACATAACTAACTGGTCAATGCCTTGTAGCGGCACGAGGTATGAAAGGTCAAAGATGGGCAGTATTAGTAAAATGTTGAATTGTTTAACGGCACCCTGGGAATTTCACCCAGAGATTCAGCCAGAGAAAAGCATTCAGGTCTGTTTTGCAAATGAGGACAGAGACAGTGGTTCGGAAATACAAAGTCTCGGGCATGAATATCACACTGAATTTAAAAAGCAGCCAACCAGGCTGAAACCTACGGTGATGAAATGGGTTCAAAAGAACAGGGATCCCAGGGACACCACATGTGAAGCAAACAAGAAAAAGATGAGTGCAAACAATATAAAAAAGGGACACAACCAACACCAATCCACCACCGTAGGCTCAGCACCTGGGTTGGGAGAACCAGATTAGGAAAATAAAACAAATGCACTTAATCACAATAAAACTATCCAGATCATAAAGAAACACAAAATAACCCAATAGACAAACTCAAAATAATCCTAAGAGCAAAACTAATTTCTGCAAAGAAAACACAAAAAACTTAAACTTCAATTCCACTCAGTTCTCACCCAAGCAGCAACATCACCATTTAACCAGCCGACAACCAGTCAGGAGGCAGAGGAATAACAGTGGAAGTGAACAATCTGTATAAAAGAAAAGCAGAACAAGGCAAATCCCCAAGAGGCAAAGCAGCAGTGGTTTAGCACCGACACTGTGCTGCTGTACAGTCTTTAGCCCTACAATGACAAATAGAAACTTCAGAGCAGCCAGAACCCAAACAGAACTCTAGAGAACAAAGAAAAGTACAATCTGTCCTGGTCAGACCACATCAGGAACTATACCACACAGAAGCCTGAGTAACAAACAAGATGTGACACACCCCAACCTCAGCCAAGCAGAATAGAGACAGGTGTTCTCTGCCCGCCTCTATACAGATTTCTCCCCCCCTGATTGGCTGAGACAGCGACGCAGATGAATGTCATTAGGACCAATGAGTTCATCCTGCTGCACCTTGTCTGGGTCATGATGAAGGCTATATAATGAGCATGGTGATGATGATACCTCATTTCATTCAGACGGGTGAACAGAAAGGACTGACGATATGAAAGCTGTGCTTCTGATTCCTGTGCTGGTCCTGGGGTTGACCTGGACCTTCCAGGGAGTAGCTGCTGAGGAGGTGGTGAGCGGCTGAACTCTGACTTTTATTGATGGTTTCCACATTTGGCTGCTGACGTAATTTCCCCTTTAATTTAAGGCAGCAGATGTTTAAAATCTACTTCCTGTACGTTAATATCTCCCTCTGTAATTACATTACAACCAAACTGGAAAAGGTGTTTTTCTGGCAGCCACTAAACATGTTTAGGTGTAATTGTCTGTCATCGTGGTTATGATACAGGAGGGAACTGAGGCCCCTACTAATACTACTGCTACTGCTGCTGAGACGCTGGCAAATGGTAAGAGATCATCTTACTCAGCTGATTCATTACACACACCATGGTACTTGTGTATATGCAGTACACTTTTGTTGAATATGAGCTGAATAGAAGACAAATGATCCTGATTGTGAAGTTGATCCAAGGAACCAATAATAAACTAGTGGTTTATGTTACAGTCATGACCTGAATAAATGATTTTTACCTCTTTATCTCTTTCTGTAGAGGTGTGTAGTCTGCCGTTAAAGGTTGGTCCCTGTAAGAGGGTTGAACCTCGTTTCTTCTACAGTTCCACCTCAATGACCTGTGTACTGTTCAACTACGGGGGATGCCAGGGAAACGCCAACAACTTTGGAAATCTAAAGGAGTGTATGGAGACATGTCACCTTGAAGGTGAGCAGTGTAAAGTTGACATTTCTGTTATGTCATTCATCAGGTTGCATTTGTATTTTTTTTTTTCTCCTCCCAATTTGCACTAAGGTTTCAAGAAATGAGGCTCCCACATGCACACAACTATCGCACTATTAATAAAGACTTTAACTTTCTACAGAGGTGTGTAATGCACCACCAGCAGCAGGGAGTGGTAACATCACCTGCCTGGGACTATTTCCATCTTATTTCTACAACTCCACCTCAAAGAGCTGTGAACGCTTCAACTATGGAGGCTGTCTTGGAAACCAGAACAGATTTGAAACTGAGAAGGACTGTTTGAACGATTGTGACCCTAATGGTGAGGAGTGAAATGCAAAAATGCACATTTCACACCTGGAAACGGTCCATGTAAAGCTGACATTTCTTGTCCTGTGTTTCTGTAGAGTTCTGCAAAGCAGCACCAGAGGTTGGTCCATGTAAGTCAAGGATCCCTCGATATTTCTACAGCTCCACCACAAAGAGCTGTGAAATCTTCATGTATGGAGGTTGTGGTGGGAACCAGAACAACTTCAAGACTAAGAAATCATGTCTAAAGGAATGTCACCATACAGATGAGGCTTGAAATGCAAAAAAGACTTGTGTTAATGACGCATTGTCAACCAATTATCAATAAAACTCATTTTATTTGTTGGATGTTTGATTTCATTGTCTAAAGGACATTAATGTGGTTGTCTGGGCTCCAGAGAACAGAATCAGATTGTTGAATTATCACATACAGTGGCTTCAAAAGGTTTTCATACCTCTTGAACTCTCCCACATTTTGTCACATTCTGACCACGAACCTAAATATTTTATTGGTGTTTTAGATGAAAGATCAACACAAAGCGGTTCAGCCCTGTTTTCTCAGAGTTCAACCAGTTGCCTAATTGTTGAATAATCAGCTGTTGACTTAATGATTAAATGGAGTCCACCTGTGTGTAATCTAACCTTAGTTCATACAGCTGTTCTGTGATGGACTTAGAGGACACCGGTCAGTGAACAGCATCAGGAAGTTCAAGGAACATGTCAGGGATAAAGTTGTGGAGGAGTTTAAAGCAGGGTTGGGTTATAAAAAGGTTTCACTGTTAATCCATCAAGAAATGGAACAAGTCTGGCACAACTGCAAACCTACCCAGACAAGGCCGTCCACGGGAAGCTCCACGCCGAACAAGGAGAGACTGATGGAAGACGCCCATGGTAACTCAGGAGGAGCTGCAGAGATCCACAGCTCAGGTGGGGGAGTCAACTAGTCATGCACTGCACAAACCTGGCCTTTACTGAAGAGTAGCAAGAAGAAAGAAAGCCAGAAGAAGTCTTGTTTTCTTGGAGAAAGGTGCTCTGGTCAGATGAGACCAAAGTGGAACTTTTAGGCCAAACATGGTGGTGGCAGCATCATGTTGTGGTGCTGCTTTTCTTCAGCAGGGACAGGGAAGCTGCTCAGAGTCGATGGGAGGATGGATGGAGCCAAATACAGGACAATCCTGGAAGAAAACCTGCTGGAATCTGCAAGAGACTTGAGAACGGAGGTTCAGCTTCCAGCAGGACAACGACCCTGAACATAGAGCCAGAGCTACGATGCAATGGTCAAAGTCCAGACCTGAATCCAATCGAGAATCTGTGGCGAGATCTGAAAACTGCTGCTCACTGTAACTGCAGTGAGAGGTATTGACACGGGGGGATGAATAATAGTCAGGTATAATTTTCCTTCTACTTCACAATTGTGTTGATATTTCAACTAAAATGCCAATAAAATATATTTGTTTGTGGTCAGAATGTGACAAAATGTGGGAAAGTTGAAGGGGTATGAATACTTTTTCAAGCCTTTAAGAGTTTATGCTGCATATTGATGTTCTGTCCATAGATTAAACAGGAAAATCAAGAATTCCTTATTGAGGGTATTATAAACATCTATATGGTATCAATATTTTCTTGAAATACAATCTTTTCTTTATCTTGTGCCAATATTTTAGATCTCTAATGGACATGACATTAAGAATAAAACATGTATAATAGAATACTACACTAGATTGTATAGCTACTATCTACCTGGAGTTCTACCTGTAGGAAATAAGCATGCAGACATTTGTCGCCCCCTTCTGGTGATAAGAGGAATTACAAAAATGTCTATATTCTGCAAAAATTTGGATTATAATATAATTAATTTTGCACTTTTTTCTCCAAATCTATATGAGCCTGTGGTAAAAACTGGTTCAGTCACACTGAGGCGTTGAGGTTAATATAATATAAATATAATATAAATGAATATATGAGTAGCATCACTATGTTAACACACTGTACATTCAGTGTCTGTTACTAACTTCATGGAGAATTAAATATTCTTTAATGCACGAACTGGATATTTGTCATTTCTGTATTTTTCACCTTGTTTAATCCCAGTTCAGAGTCAAGAAATGATTGAAATCAATTTAAATCAATGCAAACCCTTTCATTTAATGTGAATAACCAGGAGAGGGTGATGTTGCTCTAGTTTCAGACACACACACCTCCATAAACACACACACACACAGTAAAATACACAAACTCTACACAGCAAAACCTTCTACTTCCATTTTAACTCTGTCATTGCTGTTTATATTTGTTTTCCTATAGAAAATGTTGCTGCTAAATCACCACAAAGTTGACTATAGTTAGATACTAGTATTGAAGCACTATCTATTATATAGAAAAAGTAGAAATAAACATTTATCTACATTTTTTCACTCACAAACAAAAACAATGACCATAGAAATAATAGATGAATAAATAAACGTTTGTTTGTTGCATGCATGAACAATTTAAACAGAATATTAAAGTATTTTATGTAAAATATTCATCTGCAAATGTAAATTTGCATCCTCACTTTGCAGTACCTCAAAGTTGTACTTTGTTAGATTCCTCTACTGTTTGAAACTGTTGTTTTTATGGCTTTAAAACCTTTATAAGAGAGTTAAACCATCAGGAGAATGTACTTTGAGTATTAAAAGGTGCCAGGTGGAACTATTTCTGTTAATATAACTGAGCATTTCTCTTTCTTTACTTAAATAAAATCAGTTAAGATGTTTCAGGAAGTCACTTTTTATAGAAATCTGGGATATTTTCCAATGAAAATCAGTGGAGTTGAGGGAAATACTTAATTTCTGGCTTCATTAGACGTTCTATATATATGTACAGCTGCATTTATTCATCTATTTATTACATAGTTTATCAACAGAATTAAAGATAATTGTCATATTTTTTCCCAATATCTTTGGGGTTTTAGACTCTAGACACGAGATCTGAAGATGTCACCATGTTTTTATGGTTACATCAGATATTATTGATTTTAGTGCATAAAATATAAGCGAATCATTATAAAAGTCTCTCTCTTTTCTCTCTCTCTCTCTCTGAAGGAGCCAGGCTTCCTGCTCTTAGTTCCCAGAGTTCCCGGCTGGCAGGAGAATGCTGGGAATATCCGGAGAGGAAGGGGAAGTGACATCACAGCGGTGACCTTCCGTACCGGGCCATATCACCTGGTGCTGCCTGGAGGAGAGCTAGCAAACACACACACACACACACACACACACGTGCACGCGCATTCACTGAAACAACCTGCCTTCAGTCTGGTGCTGTTCAGGAGGAAAAACACACAACAAGCTGTGAGTAAGTTCCCGTGAAGCTGGAGAGGAAACGCAGCTTCTATTGGTCATGCAGAAAAACTTCCAGCATGGACAGACTGTGGGAACCAACATGTCTGACTGTCTGCTTTATATAAAATATAGAAATAAATATATAAAACACACAACCAGCCTCACTCTGGTCTGACCATTAAAGAAATGACAAATTAGAAATAGTTATTTAACCCTTATAAAGTCTTTGGGTCATTTTTTGGGGCTTTAACTCGACAAATTTCAACCTTTTTTGCTGAAATACTACGAATAATAAGTAATATAAACAATGGAATAACATGGAAGCGTTGTTTAATATTAAATAATTAATAATTTATGATTAATAATGACTGTCAGCTGTTTTTGTTGCTGTCGACTCTTTAATTCAACATATTAAAACATATTTACTTCATTCCATTTGCAAGTAATATACACAACCTTATTTGTGTTGGTTACAACATTAATGAATAGAAATGTCATGTTTTTATTTATTTATTTTATTGAAATATAACAAAATAAGTAAATGCAAGAGTTATTTATTAAATGTGTTCACATCTCTCTGAAGAACATATTAATCCGAACTTTTCTTATGTGAAAAACTGAGCCGAAGACGTTAAAAGGGTTAAGAATTAAAAATAGGACCATACAAATAAAGACATCTTCTGTTTTGTTCAAGCAAGATATTCAGTTTATCATCCTAAAGATCATAAAATGTTCACATTTGAAGAGTTAGAATCAGAAAATACTTTCTTTAATCTGTAATTAATAAATAAAGATTGCAGCTATACAACAGAAGATATATGGTAATATGTCCCAGCATTTCCATAAACTTCCTGTTTGCATCTTAATTGATTTTATTTAACATCACAAACATCAGGGGAAAAGTTCCACCTCACAGCAGCAACGTACTTTAACTTTACTTTCTGAGTATTTCTGATAGAATGGTTGTGCTTTTACCTGAGATTATAAAAGGTTGAGCACCAGCAAATGAAAGAGAAGTCGTCAATACGCACAGGTTGCACCCAGATGGAAGCTGGACGTCCACACAGTGGACATATGGCCTGTAGAGGAGGTATTTACTGAGTCTCTCAGAGGTTAAATTCTTTAGGAGCAGAGGCTGGAAAACGCATATATACAAACCCACAGAATCACACTAACACAGAAACACAGGCAGAAAAGGAGCTGGATCGAGTGTCTGCAGAAACAGGATGGACAGAAGAAGACGGTGTGTGTGTGTGTGTGTGTGTGTGTGTGTGGTGGAAACGTCATTATACGGGATGACAAAAGAAGAAGGGATTCTCTGGTCAGCTGCTGCTGCTGCTGCTGCTGTCTATTGTCCTTTTAACAGAAGACCCCCCCCCCCCTCACACACACACACACACACACACACACACACACACACACACACACACACACACACACACACTACTCTCGCTCTCATCCTGTGTTGGACATCACTTTCTTTCCTTCTTCAAGTTCAACAGAGATTACATGGCGACCAACTGGCAGCGTTTAAAGACCCTTCTCCCCCTCCTCTGAAAGCCCAGCTGTGTGAGATCCGACAGATGTTTCCTCCAAATAAACCAAAACACAGAAAACTGGTCAAGATGTTCAAAAACTGAATATCTACTAATAAATATCAGTACTACTTAGTCATGTACATTATTTAACCCTCTATTACATAATGTTGTCATGTGGCAACAATTACTTTTAAAAAGCTGTGGCATAAAATCTATGTTTTTACAGTTAGTTGTGAAAAGGGGGCTTTTATTTTGAAGGGCATTCAATTTATGAGGTCACATGACCAGGATATCCCTATTGCTGATGGACATTTGACATGTGAGCATCACTGTCTCATAACTGAAGGTTGACTTTTAGTCAGAATTTTGGAAAATGTTCATCAAAATAAAATATATATATATATAAGAAAATATAGTCTCAGGATAGTTTTAGCTGTGTAAGTGAATGGGACTTATATAATTTACTATACCGGAAATATTGTTTATATATGGCAATATATAAAAGAAAAGAAAAACTTGGTAAAAATTACTTAATCTTATTTTTTTTACAGTTAGGTGTGAAAAGGGGGCTTTTATTTTGAAGGACATACCATTTACTGGGGTCACATGACCAGGATATCCCTATTGCTGATGGACATATGACATGTGAGCATCACTGTCTCACAACCAAAGGTTGCGTTTTATCAGAATTTTGCTAAATTTTAACCAAATAAAAAGCTGAACTCACTATTTAGGGTAAGTAAACTTTATTTACTTATAATTATTATATTTCCATTTAATTTCCATTGTTCTTTATACTTCTACTTCACTGTTTTCCAGTGGAAAATGTCCCAGCATTTCTATAAAAAAGTGACTTCCTGTTTCTTCTTAATTGATTTTATTTAAGTAAAGAAGTTAAGAAATGCTCAGTTATATTTAAACTGAAAAAAAGTCATGTGGATAGTTTAACACATGCTATCAACTAGTTTTATAGTGTAGGTGGATTATAGATTGTTAGAAAATGCACAAAATCATGATTTTTGTGCAGAAAAATGATATAAATGGACTTTTAAATGATAAGAAATCAACATGAACACACAATGTACATTTCTTCTTCTTTCATTCTTCTTAAAACTGTAAGTTTTTAACTTTCTCATCATTATTATTTGTCACTGACCCATTTTTATATATGTATATATTATCTATAAAGAATCAATAAAGCCATTATTTACTATTTATAGCATATACCTTATCCAATATCTACTTCAGTGAATGTTTTCCAAAAAAAAAGCTGCTCAATTAAACTAACAAGTGCTTGTAATTAGTCGTTTTCCACCCACGGAGAAGTCGTATTGTTTCTGGGTGTTTTTATAAGAGGAGGCGATAAATCCAGCCACCTAATAGAAGCAGCTATGAATGAAGCCCTTTTCTTCCCTTTGTGTGTTGCTGTGTATGTATTCGCCTCACGTAGCCTCCAAAGGTGCTGAGCTCTGCATTATCATTTATCTGCTTCCTTGGTGTTTTCCCCCTTGGACTGTGCAGCGTTTCCATGTCCGCGGCTCAGAATATTTATAAATATATATATTTAACGTTCAGAAATGTGACTTTTTCTTCTTTTTTTCCCACGTGCCGTTTTCGTGCCGGTGTCAATCCAGAGCAAATGACCCTTGACCAACTGACCTCAAAGAACATTCAACACTCCACTCTGTCTCTGCATAGTGTGTGTGACGCCCATTCTACTTTGATCGACCTCTGTTTGACTCACACACACACACACACACACACATATATGACCACTCGGTGACACCAGCAGACAGACAGACACAATAGAAGAGCCGGCACATTCCTTTTCCCCAGGTGGCATAAAAGATGCAGCCGGATCAATGGCCTAACGGGCCCCAGACCAATGGCCGACGATCATTAACCCCCAACGAGGGTGAGTCCGTCATACCCCTGGCCAGACTATTGTGTGACCATTGTGTGTTTGTATACAGGCCATTGTGTGAAGGGTTTTTTAAGTTTTTCTTTTCGTGTCGTGTGGAGCTGGTTAACTGCTGGACGAGGGGGTCTAAGTTAGAGACGGTGGAGCAATATCTGCAGAGGACATGTGGAAAAAAATCCTATACTACTATAATAATCTGGTCCTAACTTCTGTGCAGCTTGTCTTTTAAGTTCACTTGTATTAAACGATGGTAATAAAAGTAGGGATTGGGTTAATTTTATTGGACTGCAGCCAAGATGCTGCTGGTTTACTGGTGTGTTTGGGGTCGTTTTCTTGTTGAAACTCACATTGAGGGTGTTTCCTCTTCAGCATAAGACAACGTGACCTCTTCTAGTATTCTGATATAGGCAAACTGATCCATGATGCCACGTCTTCATTCTGTAGAGGAAACAATTTGCCAAAGAACACATCAACTGGTCTAAAGAGAAATAGAGAAACATTTTGAGGATTGATGAAAGTTATTTTTGGGTCATTTCGAGTGAATTTCCTCTTCAGCATAAGGCAACATGACCTGTTCAAGTATTCTGATATAGGCAAACTGATCCATGATGCCGTGTCTTTTTTCTGTAGAAGAAATAATTTGCCAAAGAACACATTAACTGGCCTAAAGAGAAATAGAGAAACATTTTGATGACAGTTCTTTTTGGGTCATTTCGAGTGAATTTCCTCTTCAGCATAAGGCAACATGACCTCTTCAAGTATTCTGATATAGGCAAACTGATCCATGATGCCGTGTCTTTTTTCTGTAGAAGAAATAATTTGCCAAAGAACACATTAACTGGCCTAAAGAGAAATAGAGAAACATTTTGATGACAGTTCTTTTTGGGTCATTTCGAGTGAATTTCCTCTTCAGCATAAGGCAACATGACCTGTTCAAGTATTCTGATATAGGCAAACTGATCCATGATGCCTTCTATACGATAAATAGGCCTGACACCATAGTAAGAGGAACATCCCCATATCATGATGCTTCATTGTTTGGTTGTCTGACTTTCATCAGTCGGTTGATGTGTTCTTTGGCAAATTGTTTCCTCTACAGCACAAAGAATAGATGTCACGGATCAGTTTGCCTATATCAGAATACTTGAAGAGGTCATGTTGCCTTATGCTGAAGAGGAAATACCCTTGAAATGTGAGTTTCAACAAGACAACGACCCCAAACACACCAGTAAACCAGCAGCATCTTGGTTCCAGACAGTCTCCCAGCAGTTATTGGGCTGCAGTGATATTATTGGAGTGGTGAGTAGCTGCAGATTCCCTCTTTTTAGCACTTTAACAGCTCTCAGATTCAGCAGGAGCTCCCTCCTCATCCCCAAACAACACTCCATCCCTCTCCTCCAGGCCTCCACTCCAATTCCACAGAGCCTCTACAGCCGTGTGTGTGTGTGTGTGTGTGTGTGTGTGTGTGGAGGGCTGGTCGTGGGAGGACAATGGGCAGTAAGGGGGCTGGTTGAATGGGACCATTGAGTCTGCTCAGCCAAACAGAAAAGCATCTCCCATCTCACTTCAAAAACCCACAGTTTCAATCTGTACAACCAGGCCTTTATTCTCCATAATTACTCCCTGACACACATATGTACACACACATGCATGCACATACACACATGCATATGCATATATATATTTATATATACACTGTGTGTATATCAGGTAAGTTGTTCCACATTTTGGTAAATAACACAACACCAAATATACATTTTCCATGTATATTTATGATTAATAATGACTGTTTCTGATCATTTTGTGCTTGAATTATGTGATAAAATATAATTATTTAGGTCCTTATTAATCCCATAAGGCACTAAAATAGAAAAAACCCAAAGATATCGTCAAAACTGTAATTGTAATGTAATATAACAGAGCTACAGTGCTGCACACTTACTACAAAGCCACAGTTTTAATTCTATTTTACATGGACTACATTTCAATCCAAGGCAGATCTCCTTTGGCTCAAAACACGTATAAAATAAGAATCCCACCACAGCATAGAACCTGCCAGTGTTTAAAACTATTACCTTAAGATTTAACACGTTTTCTTTGCTGTAATAGAAGAAAACCACTTGCTGCAACAGTTGTGCAGCAACATGTGTTAACAACCTAATTCACCGTGATCCCTTTTACCAGGAACTAGGCTATAATCAGCAAACAGCCCCAGTAAACAAAGGCTGCAGGCCTTGACAGGGAGAGTGGTATCAGCGACAGGTTTTTGTCAGCGTCACACTGGGTCATTTAAACTCCACCGAGCTCGTTAGCCCAGATCCAGACCTGCAGCCAGGCTGGTCTTTGTGGGTCCAGCACACTGAATCATTGTGTAGGAGGATAATCTATAGACAGGGCGGCTGTTACACACCATCATGGAACACCGAGGGAGGTTTAGGTGGGTTGATGTCAATCAATCATAGGTGTAACTCCCAGGTTTTTAATGGGATTAAGGTTTGGGGGATTGGGTTGGCTACTACAGAAGATTCTGCTGGTTTACTGGTGTGTTTTGTGTAATTTTCTTGTTGAAACTCACATTTCAAGGGTATTTCCTCTTCAGTATAAAGCAACATGACCTCTTCAAGTATTCTGATATAGGCAAAATAATCCTTGATAACTTGTTTTCATGCTGAAGAGGAAACAATTTGCCAAAGAACACATCAACTGGCCTGAAGAGAAATATAGAAACAGAGGCAAAATAGGCAAACTGATCCATGATCCCTTCTATGCATCTAAGAAATATTTCAGTCATTTTGTCTGTAAAATATAAAAAAGGTCATTATAATTTCCCACGGCTCATGGTGACATCTTCAGATGTCTTGTTTGGTCTGAATAATCGTCCAAAACCACAGAAATATTCAGTTTATCATCCTAAAGATCATAAAATATTCACATTTTAACTTAAGAACTTAATTATTTCCATTGTGTTGTTTATGCTTCAACTCCAATGTGCCAGCATTTCCGTAAAAAAGTGACTTCCTGTTTGAAACATCTTATTTTTTTATGTAAAGAGGTAAAGAAATGCTCAATAATGTAAGTAATGGATGCATGCAATAGAGGGTTAATACCAAAATGGAAAGTAAAAGCAATATTTCTTTCTTTTCCTGCACAAAAACCTGACTCAGTTCGATGGAAACTGAGGATTTAATCTGCTAAAATCACAGCCGGCTGTGATGCTGAGGCTGTTTCTGTGTGTTGGCATGTTAGTTGTTGGTGTCAGCAGCAGCTTTATGCTGTGGCAGCATGTGTATACGTCTGTTTTTTGGCGTGTGATGGAGAGGGGGATGGTGGTGACGGAGGAAGGCATTTCTCTCTTTCTGTCCCTCCTGTTCTGTTATTTACTCCTGTGTGGTGTGACCCTGTGCCCCATCGGGGAGGCATGGCCCATTTGACATCTGCCTGTTTGTAGGGGGGAGGGGGGATGCAAGGGGTGGGGGGGTCCCCATATGGAGTTTCTACCCCCCGACCCTGACACACACACACACACACACACACAACATCACATCGCCTGCTGCCTGCACCCTTTGTTCTACCATGTGTGTGTGTGTGTGTGTGAGATGTCATGTCATTCCAACACACAGACCTGCTGCAAGCCAGACTGTGGGCTGTATTTGCATAGATCATAGGCGGAAATCCCAGGAGGGGACACAGGGGGGCATGACCCCCCCCCCCCAAAAAAAAAGAAATCATATAATTGAAATAAATAATTGTGAATATTAAATAAATGTTAAATAAACACACAGCAAACGTGCTGCTAAATGTCAAACAATGTGTTTCTTACTAAAATTCTGACCTCCCCCCCTTTATTCCTCAAAGTGGTTTGGTCCAGATGCTGTTTCCCAGTGGGTGGGGCCAGTGGCTAACGGCTAGCAGCTAGCTACGTGTTAGAAACCAATCAAGCTAACATGTAGCAGCCAGTAACTAGTTCAACATTAGTCCAGAATCAGCCTCTTTTTACCAGTTTAACTGGTTCAGATCAGACCTGATGATCGTTAACGATGGATGTTACCATAGCAACAGTAACTAGGGGAGGGAGGAGGGAACAGGAAGTAGAGTAGAGAGAAGAGGAAGTGGATTTTCATAGTTTTTACCTCATTGATTGATGATCATTCACCTTATGTGTAAATATAAATAAATACGGAACACTGTTATAACTACTACTATTATTATATTATATATTAATTATATTATTATTATTACTGTTAATACTATTATTTAAACATGATGAGGCTTAAACCTGCAAAGGACAGAGAAAGAAGAAGATTATTATGGTAGTATAGTATATTTATTTATTTATTTATTTAGTATTTAATATTTATTTTTATAAGTCCCCTCTAGACTTTAATGTACTGCTTATTGTCCCCCTCATCAATTAAACAGCATTTCCTCCCCTGGTTTGACTGCTTCTCCCTTCATAGTCGCATGCTGCACGTTCAGAGACCTGCGTCCATTCACACAGGCTCATAAGGTTTTTATGAGAGCAGTTTCTGTTAAAACACACTCGGCTGATAATTTATTAGGTTCCTGCTCCGAGCTGACAGCCTAATGCGCTTTATTACAGCAGCGCTGAAAGAAATGCTTCATTCTGAATGGTATTAAATGGAGCAACGTTATAAGACTGTAAATTACCAAATAACAGCCAGGGTGTTTATTTGGTTCAGTCACTTAACAGATGAGGTGTTTCAGCAGTTTGGGACATGAGATTAATTCAAAAACCTTCCTCAGAAAAACTGGAAATTAGAAATAACCAGTATGACTACTGTATAACTTACATTTTACACCTGGAAAAAAGTGTTTTGAATGTTTTATTTGTATTTTTCTAAAGTGCTGTGACATAAAATCTATGTTTTTACAGTTAGGTGTGAAAACAGGGCTTTTATTTTGAAGGACATACAGTTTACGGGGGTCACATGACCAGCATATCCCTATTGCTGATGGACATTTAACATGTGAGCATCACCGTCTCATAACTGAAGGTTGACTTTTATTCAGAATTTTGGAAATTATTATTTATAATTATTAATTATAATTATTTAACATTTCTTTAATATTAAAAATGATTTATTTGTATAAAGATTTTTGAGGATTTCTGCCTAGGAACCAAACTCAAGGACAGGTGTCGGTTGTGTGTGTGTGCTTGCATGCATGCATGTGTGTGTGTGTGAAGGTATGGGCTGCGGTCCTAAACAAAGCAAGGGAATGGACACACACACACACACACACACACACACACAGGCTGCAGTGTGTGTATTGAGCCCTGAATGGTTACGCCTGCAGGGCAGGAGTAAGGTTACTTTACATACTGCACTTACAGCTCCCTTTACCACTGGGGTATAAAATGGATTTGAATGAGAAAGAAGGGGACCAGAGGAGGGAGGAGGAGGAGGAGGAGGAGGAGGAGGAGGAGGAGGAGGAGGAGGAGGGCCGGGGGACTCCCCCTTTTGTGTAACAGGAGGTCTGCTGCTGCTCTGGCATGGCTATGGAGATGGAGGAGAGGGGTCACTCTCCCTCCATCCCTCCCTCCATCCTTTTACTATAGGCCGGCTACTCTGTCTCTCCTCCTCCTCCTCCTCCTCCTCCTCCTCCTCCCTCCATCCTTCCCTTCCTCCCCATTAGCATAGCAGCTGCCTGATACAGGCTGTAGGGTGGGGAATGGCCAGGTTGCTGTGTGCATAAGCGTGTGTGAGGGGTGTTTTGTAGAGGGAGGGATGTTCGGGGTGTGTGTGTGTGTGTGTGTGTGTTGGGGGGTTGTGGTAGTGGTGGGGGTCCAGTCAATGGCGGTCCGTCTGGCTGCTGAATAGCAGCTAAAGCAGGCCCCCGCAAGCTAGACAAAGGAGCGAGGGAGGGAGGGATGGAGGGAGGAGGGAGGAAGAATGAGGCGGTGAATGGAGCCTTGTCACTGGAGCTATGGAGAGAAGCACAGAATGAATTGGAAGAATGAAAGAAAAGTTCAAAAAGGAGCGGAGGGCAAGGAAAAGACCGGCCCGACCACCTGTCTATCTCTCTCTCACTTTATTTCTTTTACTCCCCTTCTTACTCACATGCAGACGTTCAGAAAGGAGGAGGAGGAGGAGGAGGAGGAGGGGAAGGGGTTCCACCGGTTCATGTTTAGCGACAGACATGTTTTTGTTTTCGCAGGGAAAATGTGCAGCATCAGCAGGATTTAAAGCTCGCCGTCATCCGTCGCCATGTTTGATGCAGCAGCTTTTCTTGAAACTATCGCAACAAACGAAAAGCAAAGAAAATATTTCATCGTAGTTCAAACCACAAAGTCTTTATAAACACAAATATATCATTTTGAAAAATAAAGAAATGTTAATGCACAACACAAAAGCTGCTAAATGTAAAACAATGCATTTCTTAATTGTTGAAAAATTATGACCCCCCCCCCCTACTTCGTCAAAGTGGTTTGGTCCAGATGCTGTTTTCCAGTGGGCGGGGCCAGTGGCTAATGGCTAGCAGCTAGCTACATGTTAGAAACCAATCAAACTAACATGTAGTAGCTTTTTTTCTAAAAAGCTGTGATATAAAATCTATGTTTTCACAGCTAGGTGTGAAAAGGAGACTTTTATTTTGAAGGACATACAATTTAGGAGGTCACATGACCAGGATATCCCTATTGCTGAGGGACATTTGACATGTGAGCATCAATGTCTCACAACTAAAGGTTGTCTTTTATTCAGAATATTGGAAAATTGAACTGACTATCTTATATATTTTATTATTTTTTACATTTAATTAAGTTTTGATGTTTTTATTCTAAGATGCTGAAATAGATTTGTTGCCGAGTTCCTAGTATTTTTTACCATGTTTAAGGAATATTTTATGCATTAGAGGGTTAACGGTACCATCATGACGGGATATTTAAGGTCTGAATTTCACTGTAAGCATTACTGTGAGATATCTCGTAGCTTGTGAGTCACTTTGTTGATTCTTGAGTCATTTTGAGACAAACAACACGTCACAGATAAGGTTTTAAATGATCGTATCACAGCACTGAGCAGGAATCCACTCACTATGACTCACTTCACCTGAAGATCATAAAGCAAATGACTTTAGAGTCGTGGGAAATTCAACCATCAGAGTTGGTGAAGCCAAAAACCGACTGATTGTAGATTTAATTACTATAAATGAATATAAAAGAGTGTAGGATCTGAGAATATTCATATGAAGCAGCTTTAATACAGACATGTGTGTATAAACACCACTATTATTATTTAGAATAAAAACGTATAACATCAATATTTCATTAAATGTAAAAAAAATGCTTAAAATTTACTTATTTAGTTAAATTTACGTTTACTTACCCTAGATTTTGAGTTCAATTCAGAATAAAAGACCATAAAAGTCCATCAGCAATAGGGATATCCTGGTCATGTGACCTCATAAATTGTATGTCTTTCAAAATAAAAGCCCCCTTTTCAATGTTTTAAATGTTGTTATTATTTAAAATAGCCTGGTTTAATAAATAATAATTGTATACACTAGGAATTTTCTATATTTGTATACAAATCTAGTTTAGCATATGTTAAATATCCATCAGCAATAGGGATATCCTGGTCATGTGACCTCATAAATTGTATGTCCTTCAAAATAAAAGCCCAGTTTTCACACCTAGCTGTAAAAACATAGATTTTTTATCACAGCTTTTTAGAAAAATGAAGAAAAAGTAAGTAGATCACTTCAATTGACGAATCAAAGGGATCAATAAAGTACATCAGCATAGTCTTAGCTTTAAAAAAATAAAAGCACCATGAGTTAGTTTCAACTCAACAGCTTTACAGGTGCCAAGAAACAAAAAAATCACAGTTCAACAGAGTGGAACAGCAGTTACAGCGAGTTCCTCTTTATGTGGTCGGCATCAGCCTCATCGGTTCCTCATACGTGTGTTTCCATCTAAAAACACACCACAGATTTCATCCAAACCAGTCCTGTAATACGTTATTACCCAACCGGACCGCGGCCGCGCCAAAGATGAGGAACTCCACGCATGTTACACACAGGTTCTCACCATTAAAAGCCATAAGTAGCCGTTATAAAACCATGAATCCCATATTGCAAAACCAATTAAGTTGCATTTTACACATAATCACAGGACATGCAGTTAATCTGGTGTCGTACGGCTCATGTGTAACCCTCTAAACGAGGGCTGTGAGCAGGGTATGAATATTTTATGAGGTGCTGAACAATGGCTTTTTTTGAATAGAGACAGAAGATTATCACACAGATGGAGCTGATTGCAGCTGCTGTAACATCGAGCACATTTAACCCTCTGCTGCATGAAATATTACTTAGACCTGGTAAAAACTGTGTTTTATTACTTTAAATGGCCTAAATAATGGAGATGTTGAAGAAATATGTAAGAAAAAGTTGTAAACAGCACAGTTTCATGCTATGTAATCACTCCATTAGGTTTATACGCCAGGAATTTATCATATTTGCATATTGTTGATATATGGACACAAATTTATTTTAGCATATTCAATAAAATAATAATTATTAAATGTAAAAACTGAAGTAAAATATATAAGATTGTGAGTTCAATCTTTCAAAATTCTGAATAAAAGACATCACATGTCAAATGTCCATCAGCAATAGGGATATCCTGGTAATGTGACCTCATAGATTGTATGTCCTTCAAAATAAAGGCCCACTTTTTGACCTAGCTATAAAAACCTAGATTTTTAGTGCAGCTTTTTAGAAAAATAAAGATAAAGTAATCGTTTGGTTATGAGACAATGATTCTCACATGTTAAATGTCCATCAGCAATAGGGATATCCTGGTCATGTGACCTCATAAATTGTATGCCCTTCAAAATAAAAGCCCCCTTTTTCACACCTAACTGTAAAACATAGATTATATATCACAGCTTTTTAGAAAAAAAGCTGCTAGATGTTAGTTTGATTGATCACAGTTGTTTTTTTAGAAAAATTTAAATAAATCAATTGTATGCAAGAGAGGGTTAAACACCTGATTCTATTAATAAAGGTCCTTTAATTTAATTACATTTTTTTAATTTGAAGATTTTCTGAAATCCTGAATAAAAGTCAACCTTCAGTTATGAGTCAATGATGCTCACATGTCAAATGTCCATCAGCAATAGGGATATCCTGGTCATGTGACCTCATAAATTGTATGTCCTTCACAATAAAAGCCCTCTTTTCATGCCTAACTGTAAAAACATGGATTTTATATCACAGCTTTTTATAAAAATGAAGATGAAGTAATTGTAGTAGTAATTAATTGGAGTAATTGGAATAGTAAGTAATGGGAACACTGTAATGGAGCAAATCAGACTCAGGCACTAAATCCTGTAATGCCCTTCAAAATAAAAGCCCCCTTTTCACATTTCAATGTTTTAAATGTTTTTTTATTATTTAAAATAGCCTGGGTTAATAAATGATAATTGTATACACTAGGAATTTTCCATATTTGTATACAAATCTATTTTAGCATATGTCAAATGTCCATCAGCAATAGGGATATCCTGGTCATAAATTGTATGCCCTTCAAAATAAAAGCCCCTTTTTTCACACCTAGCTGTAAAAACATAGATTTTTTAGATGAGATAAAGGCAACACTACGCAGTAGAGAATTATCTGACTGTCACCTGTTATTCTGGACCTGTTTTCCTAAATAAAAATAAGTAAATAAATCAATAAAATCTCATTTTCTGTACACAAATAACCCCCCCCCCCCCCCAGACCAGGGCCGAGGAAAAGCCAAGGCACATGAAGAACCTATTAGGGGGCCTAGCGGCCAGCAGCGAGCCCTGGGAGGCCGGCCAACTCAGTGTGTGAACAATGGGAACCCAGCTCAACAAAAACATCCTGCAGAAGTGAGAGACTGGGGAGGGAGAGAGGGAGGGAGGGAGGAAAAGGACAAGCGAGCCAGATAGAGCCCGGTTCAGCCCGCCACGGTATCAAAACAACGAGGGGGGGGGGTTCAGAGGCGCTAACTTTTCCTGGTGTAGGAGGGGATGGAGGGGGGGGGCATGTGAGAGTCGTGACAAAAGAAAAGCATCAGATCGACGAGGACGGTGCAAAACATTTAAGCCGAGGAGGAGGAAGAGTTTAATACGGAGCTGAAATTCTAATAGAACAACACGGGATCACTGCTTTACATGGATCATCCTCTGCTGCTGCAGAATTCTGCAGAAAGACAGAGATGTAGGAATGTGCAACCACGACATACAGCTACTACTGCATGTGTGTGTGTTCCAGTCATTTCAACACCTCATTCTGCTTAAAGAGGAACCAGGAGTGGAATGAAGTGACTCAAGAACAACAGTAGAGACTGTGGAGAGCAGGAAAAGATGCATGGAGGAGATTTTCATTAAGTTTCGGTGCATTTTCAGCAGATTTTTGGTAGATTTTCAGTAAAAAGAGAAACAAAACAAACAGATAAAGGTTGTTTTGGAAAAGAATGAGCTGAGAATTTCACTTTTCAGAGGTTTTTTTACTTGCAATCATAAATATCTGCAAAGAGATTTGTGTTGGTTTCACTACGACCTGGATTCACTGCATCGAAAGACAAATCAAAGATATTACACTTCCTACACCCTTTCAAAATAAGACCTGCCCAGTCTGATCCAGAGTAATACAGCTCAGGACGTGCATTTTATTCTGAAATCAGCATCTCTACATGTATTCCAGTCATTTCAAAGTCACAGAACAATGGAGAGCATGAAAACTGGGATTTATTGCACCAAATATTGATTTCTGAACTTTTCTTAAGTGTAAACATGAGTATTAAGTTGTTTTAGAATGAATTTGATCTTGTTTGAGGTCTGAAAACATCGCATTTTTCTATTATTTTGACAGTTTGGGGTAAATGTCAGTAGTTTACACACACCTATAAGTCGTTAAATCAGGAACAAATGTGATAATTTTGCAGTGGTCTCTTATTTTGAAAAGATAAGAGGAGAAAATTCTAATTAAACAGAGATTATCATGTGTAATCAGCTGTGAAACATGTATTTCTATGAAATCACAGGTTTCAGCTCAAATTCACAGGTGGTAAAAGTAAAAACACACGTGGGATACAACTCACAGCCTCTAATCTGGTTTATATCAGTGCAGGAATAAAATAAAAGGTCATATTTAACTACGTGTTTTTAACTGAAATCAGGAGCATTTTCCTTTTTCAGAAGATGAAGCTGCAGAAACGTTGCAGCTCATTACTTTACATTAGTGAAACATCAGGATGTGAAGAATGTAATGCACCTAAAGAACACTATTAAACACTATTAAACACTATTAAACAATATTAAACCACTATTAAACACTATTAAACACTATTAAACACTATTAAACACTATTAAACCACTATTAAACACTATTAAACACTATTAAACACTATTAAACAATATTAAACACTATTAAACACTATTAAACCCTATTAAACCACTATTAAACACTATTAAACACTATTAAACCCTATTAAACCACTATTAAACACTATTAAAACACTATTAAACACTATTAAACCACTATTAAACACTATTAAACACTATTAAACCCTATTAAACACTATTAAACACTATTACACCCTATTAAACACTATTAAACCACTATTAAACACTATTAAACCACTATTAAACACTATTAAACACTATTAAACCCTATTAAACACTATTAAACCACTATTAAACACTATTAAACCACTATTAAACCACTATTAAACACTATTGAACACTATTAAACCACTATTAAACCACTATTAAACACTATTAAACACTATTAAACACTATTAAACACTATTAAACCACTATTAAACACTATTAAACCACTATTAAACACTATTAAACACTATTAAACCCTATTAAACCCTATTAAACACTATTAAACACTATTACACCCTATTAAACACTATTAAACCACTATTAAACACTATTAAACCACTATTAAACCACTATTAAACACTATTAAACACTATTAAACACTATTAAACACTATTAAACACTATTAAACCACTATTAAACACTATTAAACCACTATTAAACACTATTAAACACTATTAAACCACTATTAAACACTATTAAACACTATTAAACCCTATTAAACACTATTAAACCACTATTAAACACTATTAAACCACTATTAAACCACTATTAAACACTATTGAACACTATTAAACCACTATTAAACCACTATTAAACCACTATTAAACACTATTAAACACTATTAAACACTATTAAACCACTATTAAACACTATTAAACCACTATTAAACCCTATTAAACCCTATTAAACCCTATTAAACACTATTAAACCACTATTAAACATTATTAAACACTATTAAACACTATTAAACCACTATTAAACACTATTAAACCACTATTAAACACTATTAAACACTATTAAACCACTATTAAACCCTATTAAACACTATTAAACACTATTAAACCACTATTAAACACTATTAAACCACTATTAAACACTATTAAACACTATTAAACACTATTAAACCACTATTAAACACTATTAAACCACTATTAAACACTATTAAACACTATTAAACCACTATTAAACACTATTAAACACTATTAAACCACTATTAAACACTATTAAACACTATTAAACACTATTAAACCACTATTAAACACTATTAAACACTATTAAACACTATTAAACACTATTAAACCACTATTAAACACTATTAAACACTATTAAACCACTATTAAACACTATTAAACACTATTAAACACTATTAAACCACTATTAAACACTATTAAACCACTATTAAACACTATTAAACACTATTAAACCACTATTAAACACTATTAAACACTATTAAACACTATTAAACACTATTAAACCCTATTAAACCCTATTAAACACTATTAAACACTATTAAACCCTATTAAACACTATTAAACACTATTAAACCACTATTAAACACTATTAAACACTATTAAACACTATTAAACCACTATTAAACACTATTAAACACTATTAAACACTATTAAACACTATTAAACACTATTAAACACTATTAAACACTATTAAACCACTATTAAACACTATTAAACCACTATTAAACACTATTAAACACTATTAAACCACTATTAAACACTATTAAACACTATTAAACACTATTAAACACTATTAAACACTATTAAACCCTATTAAACACTATTAAACACTATTAAACCCTATTAAACACTATTAAACACTATTAAACACTATTAAACCACTATTAAACACTATTAAACCACTATTAAACACTATTAAACCACTATTAAACACTATTAAACCACTATTAAACCACTATTAAACACTATTAAACCCTATTAAACCCTATTAAACACTATTAAACACTATTAAACCACTATTAAACCACTATTAAACCACTATTAAACACTATTAAACCACTATTAAACACTATTAAACACTATTAAACCCTATTAAACCCTATTAAACCACTATTAAACCCTATTAAACCCTATTAAACACTATTAAACCCTATTAAACCCTATTAAACCCTATTAAACCACTATTAAACCCTATTAAACCCTATTAAACCCTATTAAACCCTATTAAACCCTATTAAACCACTATTAAACCACTATTAAACACTATTAAACACTATTAAACCACTATTAAACACTATTAAACACTATTAAACACTATTAAACACTATTAAACCCTATTAAACACTATTAAACCCTATTAAACACTATTAAACACTATTAAACACTATTAAACCACTATTAAACACTATTAAACCACTATTAAACACTATTAAACCACTATTAAACACTATTAAACCACTATTAAACCACTATTAAACACTATTAAACCCTATTAAACCCTATTAAACACTATTAAACACTATTAAACCACTATTAAACCACTATTAAACACTATTAAACCACTATTAAACACTATTAAACACTATTAAACCCTATTAAACCCTATTAAACCACTATTAAACACTATTAAACCCTATTAAACCCTATTAAACCCTATTAAACCCTATTAAACCACTATTAAACCACTATTAAACCCTATTAAACCCTATTAAACCCTATTAAACCCTATTAAACCCTATTAAACCCTATTAAACCACTATTAAACCACTATTAAACACTATTAAACACTATTAAACCACTATTAAACACTATTAAACACTATTAAACACTATTAATCACTATTAAACCACTATTAAACACTATTAAACCACTATTAAACACTATTAAACACTATTAAACCCTATTAAACACTATTAAACCCTATTAAACCACTATTAAAGACTATTAAACACTATTAAACCACTATTAAACCCTATTAAACCCTATTAAACACTATTAAACACTATTAAACCCTATTAAACACTATTAAACACTATTAAACACTATTAAACACTATTAAACACTATTAAACACTATTAAACACTATTAAACACTATTAAACACTATTAAACCCTATTAAACACTATTAAACACTATTAAACACTATTAAACCCTATTAAACACTATTAAACCCTATTAAACCCTATTAAACACTATTAAACACTATTAAACCCTATTAAACCCTATTAAACCCTATTAAACACTATTAAACACCATTAAACAGCAGCAGTAGTTTAACATTTCCAAGAGATTCAGAGACATGAGAACCGCTTCAGCAATAAGGACGAAGCTGCAGAGCCAGTTATTTTTAACTCACCTCCATTTAAATACAACAACATAGTGATGGTGATAATAACATCACAGCTCTGATAGAACGTGTCCAACACACACCAACACACAGTTTCTCAACAGTTCTCTGGCTTATTTTCGCCCTAACGAGGTGAGATTTGTTAACAGCTTCGACCGTTTTTTGATGCATTAGCAGCTGGGGAGAGAACATATTTCACAAGAAATAGAAAACAAACAAAAAATAGAGAAATAACAAGCAGGAATGCTTCCCCTTTCCAAGAAATCAGCGATTTTTTTCCCTTTTTTTTAAACCCAGACACAGAATATAAAGAAAACGGGTAAGTTGAATAAAAAAAGCAACTATAAATAAGAAAAAACAGGAAAAGCAGCAGCAGCAGGTTGGTGCAGAGGAGAAGAGTGTGTGTTGGAAAGTTTTCTGTGTGTGTGTGTGTGTGTGTGTGTGTGTGTGTGTGTGTGTGTGTGTGTGTGTGTGTGTGTGTGTGTGTGTGTGTGTGTGTGTGTGTGTGTGTGGTGGAGGGGGGGGGGGGGTAACATAAAACCAGCTCTCCCACAACACACACAGGGGAGGTTACCCTTCTTTAAACTGAGCCTACCCACAATGCACTGGGCTCTTTTATCCCGGCAGTGAAAGGATGAGGCCAGATGAATGACAAAAGGAGAGAATGGGGATCTGGGTTGGGCCCGGGTTGGAAGAAGAGTGTGTGTGTGTGTGTGTGTGTGTGTGTGTGTGTGTGTGTGTGTGTGTGTGTTTTCCTATGAAAAATGCAGGCTAGAAGGGGAGGGGGATGTGAACCAGAGAAACATGTAACTTTTGCTTTTTTTTTGTCTTTTAGATGAGGAAGAAATGTATGCATCCACACAGAGAGAAGTTTTTTGAGTTTAATGATTTCTTTACTGGCTTGTACACAAACGTACAAAAATAATACAGCACTCATCTCCACGTGACGTCACGTCATCATCACAGTGTTACAAACGTTCAAAAAAAAAAAAAACAGGATACAAACACAAACAAACAAACAAACATGATGGAACATCTGCATCACTCATGAAAAAAATCTGCTGTTTCCTTCTCGCTTGAAATGAAGCAAGACCCAGAAACACGACTTGGTCCAAAAAAAAAAAGAAGTCAGCACCTTTTTTTTTTTTCCTTTCTTTTTTTTTAAATCATCTCATGTCTACACCAATCCGGTGGCTGGATCCTTACGTCATAAATGTTATGACCCTGGAGCCAAACTACCACACAACCGTGCAATTTTTTTTAATCATGTTACAATGATCTTACCATCAAATGTATTATTCCCCTTTCAAAATAAAACAGGAAGACAGCACTTCAGAAAAGAAAGTGCCCCAAGATATCATCATCATCATCATCATCATCATCAGCGTTGATATATATATATCCATATGTATATATACATACACCCAATCACAGAGATACACACATCTTTGTTTTCCACAAAGTAACACACACATTAGGACATTATCACCTGGAGCATATATTTATACAATAGTATTTTGTTGTGTTTGATTTTTTTCTATTCAGAAAAAATTTAAATGTTGGCAAATAAAAAGCCAACGTTTCAACAACAGTCATCAGTGCAATATTCAAAAAAAAAAATAATAAAATAAAATAAAACATCAAGTTTAAGACAAGCGATGCATATTTCATGTTGTTGATACCGAATCTAAACCTTGATGTGGCGGATTTATCGCTTCACTTACTTGTGGTTGTTCCAGGTTCTTTTTTTTTGCTTTTTTTATGTTTTTAATTGAAAAATGGGAATTCTGTCAGTCTGGTGCTGACTTGTTGTAACACAGAGACACAGGAGGCCTCATGAGAAGCAAAAAACACACAAACACACACTCACACACACTTCAAATCCAACAAAAAAAACAGGTTCTCAACAGCTTCTCATGAGGTGAACCAGTGCTGCTGTGAAGCTTCTATACAGCTGTTGGCCATTTGAGCAGTAGGCTTTAAAAAAAAATAAAAATCAACATTAATAAAAACTTAAAAATAAGAAAAATACAAGCAGCATTGATACAAATGTTAGGGTGCCATGACTTTTCAAAAAAATGCAGCAGGCAAGTTTATGAAACCATCGTTTTGTTGCTTTTTTTCCTTTTTCTGTGACGTCCTGCGATAGTCATGAGTTGTTAAAGTCTTCATCATCCAACAGTAAAGAGGCTCCTGCTCAGTAGTAGAAACTATTCCAAAGCCTTGGCTCCTGCAGTTACCCCGTACAAACACTGGGGGCGCTCAAGGCTCCGCATTTTTTTTTTTTGTGCAATAAAACTCCCTGCATTTATAAGTCATGCGATACAATTCCATTTTTTTTTGTATGACTGGAAAAAGACAAAACAAAAGAGGCTGAAGACAGAGAAAGAGGAAAGGTGGAGGTTTATAGGGAAACAATGGAGGTGTGTGTGTTTGCATGTGTGTGTGTGTGTGTGAGACAAACTCCTCTTTTTTTCAGAAAAGACAAAAAAAAATGATGCACGTGTGAATCGGTTTGGTTGTAGTGTGTAAAAATATAAAACCTGACTGAGGATGCAGGATTTTGCAGGAGTTCAATGCATCTTCTGAAGAAAAGAGTAGGAATGTCTGTCAGCTACATAGCAAAAAATAAAAAGAAGGAGGAAAACAACATACTGGCATGTGGATGACCACAGACAAAACTGTGAATCTCTTCAGACTCCAAACAACGTGGCAAGAAGAGGTGAGAGCTGAACAACTTGAGAATACTTAATAGTCGAGGTAGCTGGCAATAGGCAACCAAACAAAGTCATTTGATGCAGAAAGAGAGAATCAACAGGATAAAACAGATTCTGGGACAGTTTAAACTACGAGTCTGAAGCAGCTTGAGTCACCCTAGATATTCTTACACTTATAGACTTAAAAAGAAGAAGAAGAAGAAGAACCACAACATATTTAATAAAAAAAATGCATCTTCTCAATGTACCTTCATAAATACAAAAAAAACCCAGCCTGCTTTCACAGTGATGACTAGGATGTTAATAAAATACTGAAAGGAGATTATAAAGTGAATTTTTTCCAAAAAAAAAAACTTTTTTTCTTCTTTTTTTTCTTGATACAAAGCGAAAGCAGCGGTTTTCTTTTAGTAACACGATGACCATCGGCAAAGTGGTCGCACTGGCCTGGAAAAAAACAAAAAATGGACGCCAGCATGGCAAGATATCTGCGCATTTTCTTATTTTAAAACCAAAAAAAACAGGAATAAAGTAAAGCTATTGTGTACAGTACTTCACAACATAGATGAAGTCATATGTTGTTACATAATGAAAACACATCTGGAGGAGAGAGAGAGAGAAAGCGTGTTGGATAGCCATAATGCCGCTCTTTGAGTTTGTAAAAAAATCAAAAAAAATCAAAAAAAATGCACCGTTGGAGTCAGACCTCAGGTCGCCGACAGAGGGCAACAACTTCTCTGGTTCATGTGTCTTCCCTTTCAGATTTTCCAGCATGCAGCCATGTAGCATCAAGTGCCGTGTTTCATATAAAATAACTTAAAATGGGTTGTTGTGTTTTTTTGTATTTTTTTTTACATGTGAACAATGAGGAGCAACAGGTCAGATCTCCTCCTCCTCCTCCTCCTCCTCCTCCTCCTCCTCCCACAAAGAAACTATTCAACTATACTGAGGATGGGAGGTCATGTATAGAAAAAAAACTGGGCCATCTGCACTCTGGAGTCCACACACACACACACACACACATCTGATACACACACACACACACACACACACAAAGGCTGGCTTCTTTTATAGTGGACGACACGATCTAGTTTACACATTCAAGAGGAAAGCTTTAGTACCAACAAACTCACCGAAATGGTGTTTTCTGTTTTTTTGTTAAAAGATTCGTGTTGAAGCCCTGATGTGTGTGTGTGTGTGTGTGTGTGTGTGTGTGTGTGTGTGTGTGTGTGTGTGTGTGTGTGTGTGTGTGTGTGTGTGTGTGTGTGTGAGAACCATGCGGTGCAGACTGGGCCCCGTTTGGTTTTTACAGTGAGGGAAGATTATTGTGCAGGTCTGTTTTTCTTCTTTTTCTCTTTTATTTCCACGTCATATAATTTGGCACAACTATGAATAAACGGCAGTTTGTTCGCGTCTTTTTCTTCTTTTTTTTCCTTTTCTGGTTTTTATACAAGAGCCTGACTTTCCCCGTGTGTGTTGCAGTTTATTTCTCATAAAGTTCTACTTCTTGTTGATGATATTTTCTTTTCTTTTACCTGACAGCAGAGACAGATCACCGGGCGCCAGAGGAGTACTTGGCCTTGGTGATGAGGTATAACACAATGTCCTGGTGGCCCCCGAAGGCGGCGATGTGCAGCGCGCTCCAACCCTCCCGGTTGGCCAACCGGATGTCGGCGCCGAACTTCACCAGCAGCTTGACCAGCTCCAGGTTCCCGTCGATGACGGACTGGTGCAGCGCCGTCTGCCCCTCCGGCCCGAACGAGTTCACGTTGAACTCGCAGTTCGTCATGTTCTGCAGCAGCGAGTGCAGCTCCTTGGTGTTGCCCTTCTTCACCGCCTCCTGGAAAACCCGCTGCGGCGCGGAGCACGTCGACACGTCCGCCTGGCTCATGGTGGAGTGGGTGGTGGAGGTGGAGGTGGAGGTGGTGGTGGGGAACCAGTAAATCCCGCCTGGGTTTATAAAGCTGATAATAAGCGTCTTCTCCCTGTGTAGCGTCTCTGCTCTGGTAACAATGCCACAGTTACACTGGATTACAACCAGTTATTAAGGCACTAAAATAGCAAGAAAAAAGGTAACTGTATATATCCCAAAAAGGACAAGAGAGTAAAAATGGCACACTTGGTGTGCAAAAAAAGTGAATATTTGAGAGATCCTGAAATCCCTAAAATATAAAAGGGGCTCTGGAGGATCCAGGGGTGAGGAGGTGTAGTTTCCCTCTGTAGCAGCAGCAGGTAGCCGGGAAAAGCAGGGGATGGAGAAGGGAGACACCTCCGGAGCTGGAAGCCTGGGGACTATCTCCAAAAGGGGCAAACCTCCTCCGCGGCGCTGGGTCCCCCTAGACCTGGTTCCTACACGTCCTGGTTTATATGTCGCTGCTCATGTGGCCAGGGGAGGGGGGGGGTCTGCAGGGAGACAACAAGAGAAAAAAAAGACAAATGAAGTCCGCGTGAATCCATGAGTCCTCTCAGAGGGACCCCCGCATTCCGCCACATCCAGAGCGAGAGGAGGAGAAACCCTCCGTGCGCACACGTTTACGCACGGATACATTCGCCGCTAAAACACGTCTATATGGGAGGGGATTAGAATCCGCTGCGGGTTTTTCTGGGGGGACTTACCTCTGACAGATGGACGGGTCCGGAGCGACGAAAAAGGATAGAAAAATCCACCGTGTGGGGCCCGGGTCTGCGTCCTCCGCGCGGTCCGTGTGAGTCTCTGCCCGGCGCTGCGCTCTGGGGAAGATTTTACGCGTCCTTTATTTGCATGACAATACCTTCCCGAAGAATCAACTGTGGAGGAATGGGCGGAAACCCGGGGAGGTTATAGGCTGCCGGCTCGGTGAAAGGGGGCGGGGCCACGGCGCTGTGAATGTGCAGGGATGGAGGGGGCGTGGTCTTCCTAAAGCGAGAGAAGTGTGTGTGGAGGGGGGGGGGGGAGCCAAATGTTGCTGCAGAGATATTAAACAAGCCGCCCGCAGCAATATTATGGTGAGCTCTATATCCGATCTCCTGGAGCTGACCCCAGGAAGCGGAGACTGAAGCCAGAGGCGCGGCCGCTGCCAAGAGCTGTAAACCGCTGAGAGAGAGAGGATCAGCCGCCGGATTATCAGCAGCGGGAACCTGAAACAAAAAAAGTCAATTAAGACCTCGTTGACAGGGATGTAAATGACTAGAGAGAATCAGGGAGGACTGAAGGACGCTGCAAATAAAACGAAGTGCGGGTTTTCTATGAAAACGCAACATCAGGCGCAGCCAGTGTGAGATGATTAGTTCTGTGTTTGCTGCTTTGACTGTCACTGTAGGTGAAAGTTGGAAAGTCACTTCAATCACTTCACTGCACTTGTTAAAAAGCAGCAATTGGCTCTGAACCTGAAACAAAAGGTTCAGAAGTTTCTCTTTTTGTGCGTAAAAGCGGATCTGGACTCATTAACGGCCTTTCATGTTAAATGGGGGCTGAAGGTGCTGATAATGACACACTATCCAGGAGAGGGTGTGGTTGACAGCTACGTGCCGCTGTAGTAAACTAGTGGCCCAACTTTCTCTGCTGTGTCACCCGGAAACAAAAAAAAAGCCAGTGAACGTCAAGTAAATTACGCACGAACATAAAATTAAAGAAACGCGAGGACTTTGCTGTAAAGAGATGTTGAGATGTTAATGGAAGAAGATCAGATGTTTAATTCTAATCCACATGATGGGTTTAATCATAAAAAGGTGTCATTCTTGTTCTCGGGGACACTGCTCATGTAAAAACCGTGAGATCCTGGGTCGTTTCCTCTGAACCAAATGGTGACGACAGTAAAAAGGTACAAATAAAAACCCTCAAACGGACCGAGGAGTGTTCAGGTCTAATTACCTACAAAATAAAACACCTGTGGAGGAGATGGGCTCTAACAGGCGGCCGCTGGCGTCAGAAACCGCGGATTTATTCCAGTTGTTTTTAAAGCAGGAGACGGGGAGACTTCACCATAACAAAAGCCCTGCGCCACTTCCCTTTTTGCAAGTGAAAAGAAGTGACGCTGCGCAGATCGACGCGCTGCGCCGCTGCCCCCAGCCACCGTGGGAACTGGGCGCCTCGTTGTGCGCGCGCGTGCGCGCGAGAGGAGGAAGAAGGTGGTGCTGCTGATTGATATTTGATAGATAGAAAAACATAGTAAGACAGAAAGAATGTCGGCTATGCGAAAGTAACGAGAGCGAGAAAAAAAGGAAAGAGACGAGAAGAGAAATATGTGGAAACCGCAGCCTCCCTCGGGCCGTTTGCTCCGTTTGGCGTCTCCCCCTCCCCCCTCCCACCCCCGTGCACTCCTGTCTCATCCGTGCGCGTTGAAACCGCGCGCTGCTCTGATGGTTTGGCGGCTTTCACACTGTCCTCCGTTTCCCACAGTCTCAACTGTACAGTTTGGCGCACGTCTGCGGCCTGCGTCTGCCTGCTGCACCGTGTGAGTGCGCGTCGTGCGTCAGCGTGAGCGAGTTGGATCCAAACATAATAGGTCACAACCTGATTTATTTCAGCAAAAAAAAAGAGTAAGAAAAAAACACTAGTTGTCTGAGTGATAATCAGAAACAGACGCAGCCGCTCCGCGTCTCTCAGCTGCAGCAGGTGGAATCAGAAACACAAGTTACCTGAAAAGTTTCTAAATCAGCGCATGAAGCTGATCATGAAGCTGCAGAAAGACCTTCATGTTGTTTTGTTACCACAGAAACTCACTTCACTCAAACACAAGAACCAGGTTTTGGTTTTTCCTCCAAAAATGTTCCAGTTTGTTCATTATTCGTCCAAATCTGAACACAGCAGCGTTACTAATAAACGTCTAAAAGTCTCTGTAAAGCAACGAGCTGCAGAGAATCCAGTTCTACTGGTCTAATAGAGTCTTTAACAGGAACTCATCAAAGTTTGAACCATAGATGCTGAACAGAAGATGCTGTGGTTACGTTATAGTTTAATGATGGTTGAAAGGTTGGACTTTAATACCTGATCACGTGACAGTTAAACTGAAGCTGTGAATTATTCAGTTTCTGGACACGTGGAGCTGCATCTGCAGGTGACTCTGTCTGTTTGTTCCTCTACAACAAAGTGACCCACAGCTGCAAACGCTGCGAAACAAAGACTGAAGCTGTGACTCATTCATAGAAATGTGGTGAGAACCTTTTTTCTTCTTAAATGGAAGCTAAAGAAACAGATGTGTTCCTCTCAGCTCTTGACCCGCGTAAAAGCATTAAACTTATGGGCTGGAGTCTCTTTTTCTAGGATCACTCTGCGTTTTGATTATGTTTATAGACCTGTGTGTGTGTGTGTGTGTGTGTGTGTGTGTGTGTGTGTGTGTGTGTGTGTGTGTGTGTGTGTGTGTGTGTGTGTGTGTTTTCTTCGTAGAGTTAGTGAATGGTGCAGAACATCTTCTGGAAAATCAAAAACATCTGTCCGCTATCAGAACTTTGGCTGCAGCGCGTCTGGACACTTGGAAAACATTTGCGCAGACCGCAGGAGCCAAAAGTTTCTCCGATTGGATGAGTTTTCTCCCCCAAACTCTGTGGCATTTGCTCCCCCCCCTCCCCCCTCACACACACACACACACACACACACACACACACTATCCACCAGCACCGAGCTCCTGCAGCCTGTCTCCGTGATGTTTATCTGGGAATCAGCCAACATCAGATACAGCAGTTCGAGGTAAACTCAAGTAGCGATAAACTCAGTCCTTTTTAAACAATCCTCCCTTTTCTCTTTGATGAGCACGTCCTGGTTTATTATCACATTACTTATGTAAAGAGTTATTTCATTTGGAAATAACAGAACGGGATCAAATTCCCTTAAACTATCATCCAAAAGATATTCCATGCGTGCGTAAAAGCGCACGCCAACAATAACCGCTTAAGTCATCCTGAAGTGAGGATGGCGCAGAGCTTCACACTCCTCAAACTTGTAATGGATAGAAACACAGAGATAATACGAGTCTATTCTGGTTCTGTTGCTGTGTTGATAAACAATATTTGGTTTTTGATCCAGGACAGAGAAAGCAGCCAGACTCGTGCGTCGGAGCGCATGGATCTGTGGGGGAGGGGGGGGGGGGGGCGGCTCGGCTGAGAACGGGGCCGGGGTTTGGCGCCGAGAGCCGGGGCAGCTGGGGCCAGACGAGACGGGACGGGAGGAGCCTCCTGTCCCGGGGTTTGCTGCGCGTCCACGGCTTGAAGAGAAGAGGAGAGAGCGCAGATATGGAAAAAAGCGAGAGAGAGAATAAATGTAAAACTGTCACGTAAAAATGTCGATTTTTATCTTTTTTTTTTCATCGCGACGCTTTGGCAACGTCGTTATTTAACATTCCTGCCAGAGAGAAGCTGAAGTCAACTCTGAGAGAGAGAGAGAGAGAGAGAGAGAGAGAGAGAGAGAGAGAGAGAGAGAGAGGGGGATGACGTTTTACCAGGAGGGCGGGGCCTCTGAATCCAATTCATTCCGGGCACCACGTGTCCTCGGAGCGTGGGAAAGAGTCGAGCTTTTCTTCCCAGCAAAGAAAGAGCAAGGATCAAATAACACGGTGCTGCAGCAGAAAGATGTGGCTGCGACCACCAGGACGGACTGCTGCTGCTAACACTGCTGCTGCTGCTAACACTGCTGCTGCTGCTAACACTGCTGCTGCTGCTAACACTGCTGCTGCTAACACTGCTGCTAACACTGCTGCTGCTGTTAATGCTGCTGCTGCTGCTAACACTGCTGCTGCTGCTAACACTGCTGCTGCTAACACTGCTAACACTGCTGCTGCTGCTAACACTGCTGCTGCTAACACTGCTGCTGCTAACACTGCTGCTGCTGCTGCTAACACTGCTGCTAACACTGCTGCTAACACTGCTGCTGCTAACACTGCTGCTGCTGCTGCTAACACTGCTGCTGCTGCTAACACTGCTGCTGCTAACACTGCTGCTGCTGCTGCTAACACTGCTGTTGCTGCTGCTGCTAACGCTGCTGCTGCTGTTAATGCTGCTGCTGCTAACACTGCTGCTGCTGCTGCTAACACTGCTGCTGCTAACACTGCTGCTGCTGCTAACACTGCTGCTGCTGCTGCTAACGCTGCTGCTGCTGTTAATGCTGCTGCTGCTAACACTGCTGCTGCTGCTAACACTGCTGCTGCTAACACTGCTGCTGCTGCTGCTAACACTGCTGCTGCTGCTAACACTGCTGCTGCTGCTGCTAACACTGCTGCTGCTGCTGCTAACACTGCTGCTGCTGCTGTTACTGCTGCTGTCACTGCTGCTGTTACTGCTGCTGCTGCTGTTACTGCTGCTGCTGCTGCTGCTGCTGCTAACACTGCTGCTGCTGCTGCTGCTAACACTGCTGCTGCTGCTAACACTGCTGCTGCTGCTGCTAACACTGCTGCTGCTGCTGCTAACACTGTTACTGCTGCTGCTGCTAACACTGCTGCTGCTGCTGCTGCTAACACTGCTGCTGCTGCTGCTGCTAACACTGCTGCTGCTGCTGCTAACACTGCTACTGCTGCTGCTGGAGTCACACTAATACTAAATAATACAAACCAGGAGCTGGATGAGCTGCTTCTTTATGGTAAAGTCTGCGTTTAAAGACCTGCCAAGATGTTTTGGGGGCATTTCAGGGTGTTGGAGAGAATAAAAAGGTCATAACAGAGTTTATTAGTCTTCTTCATCAAACCACATTTTATGGATATAGGTTTTCTCTACCCAGACTGATCTGAACGACCACCTCCTGCTGGAAACATTAGTCACAGTCCAGATAATCATCACCCCCTCCACTCCACTAAAGTCTAATTGGAGATAAAATAGGTGGAAATCTGTTTCCCCTGAAAGAAACACATGAATGAGGAATAAGAACTGAATATTTCCACAGGGATTTAAACTGGAAACGTCTGTAGAGAAAATAAAACATGTAAAAAAACACTCTAATAAGTCGCTATAAAGACTTTATTGTTGTATAATACAAGGAATATAAAGTAGTTATGAAGCTTTTGGTTGTTCACTATATATATACATTATATATAATATAGAACTTTTACTTATTTCATTAAAATTCAGACTGAATAGGAAATTAACTCATGTACATAACGATATCCCTAACTTAATGTGAGTAGTGTTTATATATACACACATATTAAAGGTTATCTTATGATACTTTTCAAAATAAGAGCATATATATATATATATATCAACACAACACCAAATCTGTCTTTTCATGTATATTTATGATTAATATCGACTGTTTCTGATCATTTTATGCTGTAATTATGTGATAAATATATATTTTTAAGTCCTATAAGTCCTACAAGGCCATAAAATACTAAATATATTATCAAAAATGTAATTATTGCAAAAGTACTTCAGTACTGTGTTAATCACAGTAATGTTATGATAATTACTGTATAATGCTGTATATTTCACAATAAATCACATTATAATCAGCCAGTACTGTAAATACAGTGAATATCACAGTATTTAATTGACTTTTATTGTACAATTAATCACTCAGTACTGTAAATATAACAATATTGTGAAATACCAACAGGAAGTCGGCCATGTTGAATTGAAGCTTTACCAAATTCATACTAAAACTTCAGGTAAACGAGTTTTTATCAGATAATTCCAACACAAACTGATCAGAAACAGTTATTAATCATTAATATTCATGGAAATGACAGATTTAGCGTCGTCTTATTGTCCCAGGTGATTTACCTGATATCATCTTATAATATACAGAATAAAACTATGATGTTGGAGCTGGTTTAACACGCGAATCCAAAAATGTTGTGATTAAAATTCAATGAACTGCAAAGTCTGAGATTCACTGGATCTGATACTCACACACACGATGATGATGATGGAAAACCTTCATCTGGTTTTGGAGAAACTTTACAAATAAATCCTCTCAGTTCCCGATGCAGGAAGTGCAGGAACACACACACACACACACACACACACACACACACACACACACACACACACACACACACACACACACACACACACACACACACACACACACACACACACACACACACACACACACACTTACCTCAATGACTCAGTATGACGCGTCACTCTGTGGTTTTCTTGCTGCAGTGAAGTGGTCACTGAATGAAAAGTTCACATCTGCCATCAGTTAAAGCCTCTTTAGATTCTTCCTCTGCTGTTTTACACAATAAACGCAGAAAAACACACGTGCATGTTCTTATTTGCATCAAGATATTTTAGTTTTACTTCATCAGGATCCTCTGCTTCAACAAAATAAAACAAAAAAAGTGGTTTTAATAAATGATAAAATGCTCTGGTTGAAATTCCAGTTATAAAATACGATTATAAATCAATAATTAGAGATAAAACTGATAAACTGGTTCTGATCTTCATGATAAAAAATATATATTTAGCTTCTTTTATTGAATTAAATAAATATGAGTCAAAAATAAATTAAAAACTTGGTTCCAGATGGTTTAACTCTCTTAAAAATATTGAAAAATCACATAATTTCAACCAAAACTGATCAGAAACGTCATTATTAATCATTAATATACACGGAAAAGACAGATTATATATATATATATATATATATATATATAAAGAAACAGCTACTTTTCACAGATTATTAAATGAGAAAAACACATTTATTAACACATTCATTAGTTTTTCCAGCTAAATTATTTGACTAAACATTTAAATGTATTAGCAGGAAATAAAATGTACAGTATCAGGCTGATAAAAATGCTGCAATTAAAAAAAAACAACAGAAAATGACAGAAAATGTTGTGAAAGCGTCTTAAATTCAATTAAATTTCAGTCCAATCGTCATAAAAATCACATGGAGGAACAAAACAGTGAAAACAGAAATGACTCAAGTCTAAATACATCAAGTTTTGGTTTGATAAACTGAACATATGTAAACATATTCATATATAACGGTGGTTTTAGTTGATTTTTGGCTGTAAAATAATAAAATTATCACTTTAAATTTACCCAAATTATGTTTTTAACCCATTGAAACATTGTTTTAACCCATTGTTTTAAGCAAAAATAAATTCCCAATAAAACAAATTTTATTTAGATTATTCAGGTTTTCAACCCTGTTTATATCTATTTAATCTCTAGAATAATACGGGATAAATAGAGTTTTGTTTATGGGCAGATTTGTGCAAAAAGCAACTATAATAATGATTAAAATGATATTTTCTGCAAAGAAAAGCATAAGAATTTAATGCTGTTTCATGCAGATAATGTTATGCATCTATCTTTTTACTTTTTTACTCTTTTCTTTGCAGAAAACAGCATCAAATGCATGAAATCTTGGGTTTAAATGTGAACTTACTGTTGAATCTTCTCGATTCTAAAAGGTTTTATGTCCCTTTTATTATTTGATCGAGTTAATTTCATTAAAAAAAGCCAAATAGTTTCGTACCAGACGGTTTAAAGTGGATTCAACGTGTGAGATATTCGGATTTTTGAGGTTTTCAGGTTAACGACAGCAGTCCACATCAGTCAGATCCGGGTCCTGAGGCGGGTTCCGGGTCCTGGTCCGTTAAGTCCAGGACCTCCTGGAACATGGAGAGGACCCGGCTGAAGTGGGACCCCTCCCAGAACACCTTCCCACATCTGGTGCAGACGTAGAACAGCTGGATCCGGTCCAGGAGGCCGGGGGGCACGGCGTGGAGCTGGACCGCCGACCCCCCGGGAAAGGTCAGGGTTTCAGGGTCCAGGCCGGACAGCGGGGCCCAGCGACACTGGGGGGCGTACCTGGGGAGGTCAGAGGTCACGCCCGGGGTCGGGACGTCGTCGTCCGGCTTCTCTTCTTCCTGTTGAGGGCGGGAAGAGTCGTGATCCTGAAGGAATCCTTCACAGGGAAAAACAAGAGGGTTTAGTGGATTATTACTGATTAATAACCATCGATTATAGTAAAATATATATGTTAATGATTTTATTAATTAAATGGTCTAAATAACAAGTCAATGGGACTCCATTAGGTTTAATGAGACAGTGAAGCTCACATGTCCATCAGCAATAGGGATATCCTGGTCATGTGACATAAATCGTATGCCCTTCAAAATAAAAGCCCTCTTTTCACGCTTAATTGTAGATACATAGATTTTATATCACAGTTTTTTACAAAAATTAAGACAAACATGATGTTCACATGTCAAATGTCCATCAGCAATAGGGATATCCTGGTCACGTGACCTCATAAATTGTGTCCTTCAAAATAAAAGCCCCCTTTTCACGCTTAATTGTAAAAACATAGATTTTATATCACAGTTTTTTTTACAAAAATTAAGACAAACATGATGCTCACATGTCAAATGTCCACCAGCAATAGGGATATCCTGGTCATGTGACCTCATAAATTGTGTGTCCTTCAAAATAAAAGTCCCATTTTCGGTCTCGCTGCTTAAAAGTCCACAAAAATCATGATTATTTCCTAAATTCTGAATAAAAGTCAATCTTCAGTTGTGAGACAGTGATGCTCACATGTCAAATCTCCACCAGCAATAGGGATATCCTGGTCATGTGACCTCATTAATTCCATGCCCTTCAAAATAAAAGCCCCCTTTTCACGCTTAATTGTAATAACATAGATTTTATATCACAGCTTTTTAGAAAAATGAAGATAAAGTAATTGTTTCCACATGGAAACACTACGAAATAGAGGGTTAATTAAAGAATTTGAGTAAATTATCATGTTTTTCCAGTTTTATTTGCTACTTTACGTATGTACAGTGTTATTAATAGCAGTTATATCATATATATATATATATATATATATATATATATATATATATATATATATATATATATATATTTACTGACCTTTCTGTTTCAGCATCCTGTTCATATCATCTCTGGGTACGGCCACGTACTCATCACTGTTACACGCCTGAAAACACACAAAAACAACCAGCAGCTTCAAAATAAAGTTCCCAGGAATCATTTCACATGTCAGAAATATCTCCGGGAAAAAGTAGAGAATGAAAAATAAACTTCCTCCATAATTTAGCTTCAGTCTGCTCTTTATATGCAAACCTTGACGGTGAAATATTTGTCTTTTTTTTCCATGTATAAACTGGAACTTGCTACCAGACGGTTTAACTGTCTTAAAAAGGTTATAAAAACACACTCGTTTATATTCTAGGGGGTTTATATTTTAAATTTATCATTATTTTTTGGTTCTCAAAAAAAGAAGAAGCAGAAAATCCTGATTTACAGCAGTAACGTTGTGTTTTACTGAGGTTTTCTGCTGCTGTTTATGAATAAAAGTGTGTTTTCCTGTATTTCACCAGGTAAAGTCTGAAAGTCTAAAGGTGTAAACGTGTGCAATGATTTACAGCTGCAGCCTCCAAGTGGAATGCTGTTTGCTGGGTGGAGCTCAGGTGTGTTGACAAGGCTTTTAGCACTGATGTGCTGTCAGGACGCCTCACAGACGAGTGTGTGTGTGTGTGTGTGTGTGTGTGTGTGTGTGTGTGTGTGTGTGTGTGTGTGTGTGTGTGTGTGTGTGTGAGGGGCCGGCAGACAGGAGGTCCCTAATGTCCTCTCAGGTAGACTTTTACCATGTTTGGGGGGTAGAACATCATGGACGTGTGAACGTTACTGAGGCGTGAACGCCGTCTCACACACACACACACACACACAAACACACACACACACGCGCACAAACACACACACACCTGAGCCGTCAGCCTGGGAATAGATGTGTGTGAATGGACTCTTACAGGTTATCAGCAGCTTTTAACACAGGTCCGACACTTTCTACCTTCACCAGGTGAAACCTGGTTGCCATGGTTACCACGGAGCCGCTTCAGTAAACTTATATTATCATCCTAAAGAAAAACGGACTTAAAAAGGTTTTTAAAGAGATTAAAACGCTGGTAATTCATAATTGTTTTACGGTTCCACAATAGAAAATAATCCAGAAGTGTGTTTATTACACATTTTATTTAAATCCATTAATGCAGAAAAGCTGAGTTGTTAACTATTACTGGATTCCTGAACATTGATATCTGTCTGTTTTTGGTCGTTAACTGATTATTTTTGTACCATTTAAATGTCTCATATTACAGCAAAGATCATCTCAGTGTAGTTTCCCAAGCTCCTGTTGTGTTTTAGGTCAAATTGACTCATTTTAAACTGTGAAGATCTATGAAAAATAGTAAAAAATGCTTTTTTTTCCAGGTTGAAACGTCTTAATTTTGCCTTAATTAGTATAAAATGATCAGGTCAGTTTGACTCAGCATCAAACTGGAGGTAAAAATGTGTCAGAAACGTCTGAATCTTTATTTCTTTGCAGCTTTAAGACATATTAAACACACAAAAACTACATTTAAATGTCAAATATGTTGAGAGAAACACTTGAAGCAGCAAAAACTAGTGATTTAATAGAATCCTATAATAGTTATTAATGGAGTTAATCATCAAATATTATAGATTTTGGTCATTGGTTCAACCATTGCATGACTTTACATCAGTCCTGAGCTTGTTTTAAGGTTTCTCTGTGGATATTAACACACTCTCTGCTCTAATAAATCGATATTAATTGGAATTAAACTGATTAAACGCGTGTTTTCTGGTGTTTGTCTGTGGCGGCTGAGGTCAGAGCGGCAGAAAGCAGCGAGACGCTGGAGGTGTGGGAACAGCAGAGGTGTCATCTCCCGTCCTGTCTGTGGGAATGAAGCTCGCTGCACGCACACACACACACACACACACACACACACACACACACACACACACACACACACACACACACACACACACACACACACACACACACACACACACACACACACACACACACACACACACACACACACACACACACACACACACACACACACACACACACACACACACACACACAGAACGTCACTGCTCAGACAAAACACTTGACTTCTTCTTCGCGGCTGCACCGGCGGGCGGCAGCAGCCAGGAAAACGCAGCTATTTGCTCAGATCAGAGTTTCCCAGCGCTGAACGAGCCAGAACCTGCTCTGAGTCTGAGTCTGAGTCTGAGTCTGAGTCTGAGTCTGAGTCCTGGACACGAAGCTGGATGGAAATAATTCCACCTCCGGTTAATCCGAACACGCAGGAACATCTCTGAGGTTAATGAGTGGAGCTCGACTTCACTAAAATAAAACAGAGGCTTTAACCCTTTAGGTGACAGAGGTTAATGAGTTTTAAAAGAGATAATCTATAATTTATCAGTTTTAACTTGGAGTCGGGGTCAGTTTTCATAAAAAAGATGAAAACCTGACGTGATTTCATGTTAATTTATGGTTTTAAACTGGTTTTTATGGGTTTTGAAGGCTCAAAATGTCCCATAATGCCTCAAAAATAGAAAAATCAGGTTTTGAATATTAGATAAATTACTAAAATTACAAAAATATTAGATAAATGATTAAAATTAAAAATACATTTTTAGATAAATTACTAAAATTTGTAAATTATTTGTTAATAAAAAATGTAGGTCAAATCTACATAGTAAATAAATAGCTCAAATATATATAAATATATATATGTATAGGCATTTCATGTTAATTTATGGTTTAAACTGGTTTTTATGGGTTTTGAAGGCTCAGAATGTCCAATAATGCCTCAAAAATAGAGAAATCAAGCATTGAATATTAGATAAATTACTAAAATTACAAAAATATTAGATAAATGATTAAAATTAAAAATACATTTTTAGATAAATGACTAAAATTTGTAAATTATTTGTTGATAAAAAAATTTAGGTAAAATCTACATAGTAAATAAATAGCTCGAATACAGATAAATATATATATATAGGCTTTATCTTCATTTTTCTAAAAAGCTGTGACATAAAATCTGTTTTTACAATTAGGTGTGAACAGAGGGCTTTTATTTTGAAGGGCATTCAATTTATGAGGTCACATGACCAGGATATCCTGTTTACCAGTCGCTTTTGTTCATGGACATCTTGTTTTTACATGTTTTACATGTTTTTACAGCTAGGTGCGAAAAGGAGGCTTTTATTTTGAAGGACATGCAAGTTTTATAGTGAATACAAACGGCTGAATCTACAAAAGAGAGAGTGTTTGTGGACTCCACTTTGCTCAAATCCTGGTTTATAATAGTTTAGTTTTTATATATTTTCATGTATTTAAAAGGGGAAAAGTGTGATTTAAATCTGATGTGTCATTATTTTTATTATTAGCATTATTTCTTTTAAATTCAAACATGAACTGACTTTATTTTTACAATTATTTGTCGGAACTGTTTTAACATAGTGTTTTTGTATGGCCGCTAATACTTTATCTTAATTTTTCTAAAAAGCTGTGACATAAAAATCTATGCTTTTACAGCTAGGAGCGAAAAGGAGGCTTTTATTTTGAAGGGCATGTCATTTATGAGGTCACATGACCAGGATATCCTGTTTACCAGTCGCTTTTGTTCATGGACATCTTCTATCTTTATTTTTTCTAAAAATCTGTGATATAAAATCTATGATCTTACAGCTAGGCATGAAAAGGAGGCTTTTATTTTGAAGGACATACAATTTATGAGGTCACATGACCAGGATATCCCTATTGCTAATGGACAACAAACCAAAGGTTGTCTTTTATTCTGAATTTTGAACGATTTTCACCAAAGTTCCTCTGACTTACGTAGCATCAAACCATCCTGAGACTAAGTTTCCTACTTTTTATCTTTTATATCTGTTATTTAGTCCATTTTAAGTAATAAAACCAGGTCTAAGTCATATTTGCTGCGTTGGAGGGGTTAAACTCTCGCTGTATTTTCTTACACTTTGTGTCTTTTGTTCTTTCTGTGATTTCCAGGGAACCTCCGGCATTCTCACACTCCGTGTGGCCATGCCACAGAAAGAATGCTGCTCGCCGGGACAACAAAGGCTATCTGGAGTGTGATACTGTGATTCAAAGGATGGGAGGAGGTGGAAAAAGAGAAGGGGAGAGAAAGGGGGGATGGAGGAGGAGGAGGGGGAGGAGGAGGTGGAGGGTGAGGAGGAGGAGGAGGAGGAGGAGGAGGGAGGTTTCTCTTTTTTTTCCTAACGTGCTCAAACACTCACACGCTGCAGTGGCCCTGTCGGCAGATCCCATGGGAAAAAACCTTAGACCGATCTAAAAAAAAAAAGGGGGCGGGGCTTTTTAGGGCAGGCACGGGTCACATGGTGCCCTGCAGCCAATCAGACGCCGGTGATTAGATTCAAACCGTGGTAAGTCAGGTAAGGAGGCAGCGTGGGAACCGGAGAGGAGGAAGAGGAGGAGGAGAAGGAGGAAGAGGAGGAGAAGGAGGAGAAGGAGGAAGAGGAGGAGAAGGAGGAGAAGAAGGAGGAGGAGGAGAAGGACATGAAGATGAAGAAGGAGAAGGAGGAGGAGGAGGAGGAGGAGGAGAAGAAGGAGAAGGAGAAGGAGGAGGAGGAGGAGGAGAAGAAGGAGAAGGAGGAGGAGGAGGAGAAGAAGGAGAAGGAGGAGGAGGAGGAGAAGGAGGAAGAGGAGGAGAAGGAGGAGGAGAAGGAGGAGAAGAAGGAGGAGGAGGAGAAGGCGGAAGAGGAGGAGAAGGAGGAGGAGAAGGAGGAGGAGAAGGAGAAGGAGGAGAAGGAGGAGGAGAAGGAGGAGGAGGAGGAGAAGGAGGAAGAGGAGGAGAAGGAGGAGAAGGAGGAGAAGGAGGAGAAGGAGAAGAAGGAGGAGGAGGAGAAGGAGGAAGAGGAGGAGAAGGAGGAGAAGGAGGAGAAGGAGAAGGAGGAGGAGGAGAAGGAGGAAGAGGAGGAGAAGAAGGAGGAGGAGGAGGAGAAGAGAAGGAGGAAATCCACCAGATTTCATGTTTTATTTTGAAAATGTCTCTGTTTTGAGGCATTATGGGATATGTATGCACACTATTTGAATTTATCACCTTTAAAACACTTTAAATAAGCACCAATCCAGTCTAGTAACATGGAACTGCATCAAATACTAAACATAAAATGTTGTTTCTCATTCATTATCAGTAGTATCAGTTTTAACTTTTTAAATGAAAACTTTTCATTGTGAATCTGTTTATAAATCCTGTTTCTGTGGTGTAAAACAGAAACACGTCAGAAATCAACTTTACTTTGATAGAAACGTCAAATCAAACAAGAAGCATCTTTGTTGGCTCCCATCAGCCCAGGTATTAAATGACTAAATAAACACAGATAAATAAGCACATTACTCATTATAAATTAGGGATATTGTTATTTACATGAGTGTTTTTTCTATTTGGTCTGAATTTTAATGAAATAAGTAAAAGTTTCCTTTAGTATTGAATTGAATTCCTCATGTGTGAAAACGTATAAAAAGACATTAACATTCAGGTTTTTACCTCCTACAGTCAACAAGATGCTGATTGGTTAGTTAATTGGTTAATTGGTTAATTGGATTTCTCCATTTTTGAGGCATTATGGGACATTTTAAACCTGGAAAACAGAAGAATTGAATTCAACTCTGTTCAAAACTACTAAAAAACTGATTAAATCCCAGAAATTAAGATTAAAATTCCTGTTTTTCCTGAAATAAATTCAGGATATGGGTCAGTTTAACCCTAAAAACCTGGTACTCTATAGAAAACAGATGCTATCAACTAGTTTTATATTATAAGTGGATCAAATATTTAATCAGATGAATAAAATCACACAAAACTGTTCAATTTGTAAAAGAAATGATCTAAATGTACGTTTAAATAACAAGAAACCAACATAAAACACAAAATGCACATTTAAACCCTCATTTAAAGTAGAATTATCTTATTAAACTGGCAGATAATTTGATTTATTTCACATTTTTTTCTTGATTTTAGGTAAAACTGTATTTTCTCGTCACTGATCTTTATTTAAAGTTATTTTTTCTGGTTTTGTCTTGTTTTAAATAAAGTAAAAACACATTATTTTGCAATATTTAACTATATATAAAGTATAAAACACATAAAACATACGTTTTCAACCCATTTAAGCCTGAGAGCTGCTAAATCATTTTATATATATTATATATGCATGTTATACATCTATTTATTTCCATTTTCTACTATTTTCTTTGCAGAAAATCTCATTTTAATGATTATTATAGTTGATGTTTGCACAAATTTCCCCATAAATAAAACTATTTATCTCATGTATTAAATTCTAGAGACTTGAATAATTAAATATCATTAAAAATCAGAATAATCTGAATAAAACGACTCTTTCTGGAGGGTTTGTCTTCTCCATGTTCTCAGGAGGAAGTGATGACGTCATGTGACAGGAAGTAGATGCAAACTTTATGTTTTTTTGCTTAAAACCCTTTTTTTTTGTGGATGGATGGTTCAGATTGGAGTTTTACCTCTTTACATGACAAGAAACGTAGAAATTTAAAGGTTTTATTATTATGTTTTTAATTCATAAGGTAATTATAGATCAGATTTACTGATTTAATGGGTTCATTTTGGACTTTTGTACTTTCTCTGTGTGTAATATGTGTAAAAACAACATTTATAGACCTTATTATTGCTGAATAAAACTGGATTCTACTAATTTTTATCTCACCAAACATTATTTGTCACTGACCCACGTCTGCAGCCGTGTAGAAACTGTTGTAACTTTATTTATTTATTGCCATTAGTCTTCAAAATGCTGCAGTTATTGATTTAAATGAGTATAACACGTCAGGATGGGGTCAGTTTTCTCCTGAGGGATCTGGTCAGTGTCTCCTCAGTCTGAGGTAATTAACTAACCACCAGCACCTGACACCAACCTGAACCTGGACCACAGCAGAGCCTGTCTGGACCTGACACACACACCTTCCTCTGACTCACACACACACACACACACACACACACACACACACACACACACACACACACACACGCAAATATACAGGCAAGCATACACTGCACACACAACCACACACTAGAAATGTAAAAAACTCACCTCACACACACACATAGACAGACACACACACACATAGACAGACAGACACACACACACACAGACAGACAGACACATACACACACACACATAGACACACACACACATAGACAGACACACACACACAGACACACACACACACACACAGACAGACACACACACACACAGACACACACACACATAGACAGACACACACACACACAGACAGACACACACACACATAGACAGACACACACACACAGAGACAGACACATACACACATAGACACACACACACACACACACACACACACACACACACACACAGACAGACACACACACACACAGACAGACACACACACACACACACACACACACACACACACACACACACAGACAGACACACACACACATAGACAGACACATACACACATAGACACACACACACACACAGACAGACACACACACACATAGACAGACACACACACACACACACACACACATAGACAGACACATACATAGACAGACACACACACACACATAGACAGACACACACACACACACACATAGACAGACACACACATAGACAGACACACACATAGACAGACACACACATAGACAGACACATACACACATAGACAGACACATACATAGACAGACACACACACATAGACAGACACACACATAGACAGACACACACATAGACAGACACATACACACATAGACAGACACATACATAGACAGACACACACACACAGACAGACACACACACACACATAGACAGACAGACACACACACACACACACACACATAGACAGACAGACACACACATAGACAGACACACACATAGACAGACACACACACACACACAGACAGACACACACACAGACAGACACACACACACAGACAGACAGACCACACACACACAGAGACAGACACACACACACACACACACACAGACACACACACACCCTGGCCTGACTCATGTTGCACCCACTCATTTCACCTGAAACACAAATTATACTGTAGTCACATTATTTCCTTTTCCCAGGAGGAAACTCATCATCATCCAGTCACGTTAACCCTCTGTTGGATAGTGAAACAATTACTTTATTGTAAAAATATAAAATAAAATCTATGTTTTTACACCTAGGCATGAAAAGGAGGCTTTTATTTTGAAGGACATGCGATTTATGAGGTCACATGACCAGGATATCCCTATTGCTGATGGACAACCAACCAAAAGTTGTTTTATTCAGAATTTTGAAAAATTTCTCACCAAATAAAAAAGTTACTACATTGATAAGTGAACTGTAATTTATTATTATTTTTTACTTTATTTATTTCAGTTCTTTTTTCACCAAAACAAAAAATAACTCACTATCTTGGTTAACTTTATTTATTTATTTATTTTTTGGAGTCTGGTGTCTTTATTCAGAATTTGATATCTCAAAAAGTAAAGAAATAAAATAAAAATAAATAATAAATATGATAATAATAATTAATAATACTACTAATAATAAATTAAACTTTAATTTATTTTATTTTTTAATTATATTATTTTTTAATTTTAATTATCACTATTATCACTATCTTGCTAAGTTAACTTTAATTTTTTCTATTTTATTTTTTGGAGTCCCATGTCTTTATTCAGAATTTGGCATCTAAAAAAATAATAATACAAATAATAATAATAAATATGATAATTAATAATAATAATAAATTAAACTTGAATTTATTTTATTTTTATTTCATTTATTTTTTTTAATTATATTTAATTTTTTTATTTTAATTATCTCTATTATCACTATCTTGGGAAGTTAACTTGAATTTTTTTCCTGGTGTCTTTACTCAGAATTTGGCATCTCAAAAAATAAAAAATAAAATTAAATAATAATAAATTAACTTGAATTTATTTTATTTTTATTTTATTTTTTTAATTATATTTAATTGTGTTGTCATATATCAACAATACACAAATATGATAAATTCCTAGTGTATAAACCTAATGAGTCCCATTGACTTACTTCAGACTATGTTTACAGCTTGTTATATATATATATATATTTAATATAACTTTTATTTTAAGTAATAAAACAGTCAAACCAGTCACATTTAATGTAATAGAGGGTTAATATTTCTCTGATTTAACGTGTTTTTATCGTATTATTAGCAGCAGCCATGATTTCTTGCCTCTTTCCTTCACAGAACATAAAGAATCCTTTCTAATTTATATTGTATGAGCTTCTTGTTACTTTAACTCTTGCACAATCTCTTTTTGTTTCTCCCTCTTGCAGCTTTGTTTTCCCGTTTTCCAACCGTTTTTCTCACCCTCTCCTTGGCCTCCTCCACATTTCTGCCTTTTCTTCCCTCCCTCCGTTTCGCTCCCTCTATTTTATTATTGGAGCTGGCTAAAAACGGGGGTAATGAAGAAGATAATAGTCTCAGAGTCTCGCAGATAACAGTGTCGCCGTCACCCAAATAGCTCGACTGCTTTCCCCCTGGACTCGGCAGCCGCTTAATTCTGTTTTTCAGCCTCTCAACCTTCAACCTCCACCTCCATCTTCCCCCTTCAGTCTCCTTCTCTCTGGTCGTCTCTCACCTCTAACCCCTTTTCTGTCTCTCTTCTTTTTACCTTCCACTCAGTCTAAGGGAAAAAACAAGTGAAAAGCTCCGTTGACAATGCTGCTCTCTGGGTAATGAGGTTTCTACAGAGGGATAAACACATAAAACGATGGGATTAAACAGCAGTTTGCTGCTTTTTTTAATAATTACGGGTCAGAGTAAACAAACAGGACCATGCAACACTCGACTCATTGTGTTTCCCAACTGTCGATGGAGTTAATTCCCATGCAACTTCTGGTTTATCACAACTGAAAGTGTCTCTTTGCTGTAGGAGTTTCGCCTGTAAACATGACGGTCTGAGTAATTCTGAGGACTAATAACTGAAAACCTGCCGGTGGAAAGTTGTTATCTGATCAGAAATCCTTAACATTTACAGTAAGTGACTGGCAGCAATCATCCAGAATAGTCTTTAAGATTAACAAACTAGAAGAAATGTTGTGATTTCAGTTGTGGTTTAATCCTAAAAACTTGGTACCAGATCATTTAACTCTATTTAAACGGTTTTAAAAAGTTAAAAACACACGATATCTACTAGTTTTATATTCTCGGTGTTTCTGTTACACCATTTGACCTTTTCATGTCAAAAAAAATGCATAAAATCATGATTTTTGTGGACTTTTAAGCACCAAGACTGAAAATAGGGCTTTTATTTTGAAGGACATACAATCTATGAGGTCACATTACCAGGATATCCCTATTGCTGATGGACATTTGACAGTCTTTTATTTTGAATTTTGGGAAAAAATTTCTGGGGTAACTTTAAATATTTTTGTGTCTTTTATTCAGAATTTGGAAATTTTTCAAAAATAAAAAAAAATGAACTCACTATATTGGCTAAGTAAACTTTAATTTATTATTATTTTTTACATTATTTACATTAAAACAATGTAAAATTACCTTAAAAATTGTATAAAATTGTACTCAAATTCTTTTATTAACCTTCTATTTCATTTTTCTAAAAAGTTGTGTTATAAAATCTATGTTTTTACAGTTAGGCGTGAAAAGGGGGCTTTTATTTTGAAGGACATACAATTTATGAGGTCACATGACCAGGATATCCCTATTGCTGATGGACATATATATAATTAGGGCTGTGTAATTTTATTTTCTTGCATTTAATTTCAGTTATTAACCCTCTATTGCAAATTTATCTTCATTTATCACCAAAGCTGTGATAGAAAATCTACATTTTTACAGTTAGGCGTGAAAAGGGGACTTTTATTTTGGAAGGAAATACAATTTATGAGGTCACATGACCAGGATATCCCTATTGCTGATGGACATTTAACATGTGAGCATCACTGAAGGTCGTCTTTTATTCAGAATTTTGGAAAATTTTCACCAAATAAAAAAATGAACTTACTATATAGGTTAAATAAACGTTAATTACTTAAATTACATTTCATTTAATTAAAAAAAAAGGAGAATAGTAAATTCCTAGTGTTTCCAACCTAATGGAGCCCATTGATTTACATGCATGAAACTATCCTGAGACGTTTTCTTATATTTCTTAAATATTTCTAATATTTAGGCCATTTTAAGTAATAAAAACACGTCGAAGGTGTATTTCATGCTATAGAGGGTGAAGTGAATTGCTTTTTATCTTCGAATAAATATAGTTTGACCCAGATAAATCATAAACGATCACACATGTAATGAAATAATCCTCTCGTTTGTCATTAAAACCTATTTCACAAGGTTAAACAGAGAAACCTTTTCTGTCGTCTACTGGGGAATGAACCACGGACTGGATGTTTCTGCAGCAGCTGCCCGTTAACAGGAGTTTTTGAGCGAGACCTGGCACTCTGAACGTTTGTCCGACATTTACACACACACACACACACACACACACACACACGCACACACACACACCAGCGGCGTCTACATATCTCCGTTTTTCCCATGCCTCCGCTGCACCCGTTCAACCCCGACGTGGTTACGACATCCACAGCTTCCCTCGACATGCGCTAACAATTCTCAAACTGTCAGTACACCCACACACACACGCTGCAAACTGAAATCCAACCCGGGCTACCTGAATGCAACCTCAACTACACACACACACACACTCTTTCTCACACACACACATTGCCGTCATGGGAGAGCCACCGGCGGATTCCTTTGCTTGAATGTTTATCGCTACCTGCCTGGTGCACATTTCAGCCTGCAGCACCCTCTTCTCTCTGCCTTTTCCTTTTTTCTTCTCATCCCTTCCTGATGTTTAAGGCACGCAGGGAATGTTATTGTAATGCAGAGTGATTCATCCAGGACTGTAAATATTGACAGTGGCTGCTGCTCCTGAAGAGCTGAGACTCTCCCACACGGGTTTTTCTTCTAACTCTGACAGACGAGGTGTCCACTGGTTGGAGAAGTTGGCGTAACCATGATGAGGGAGGTTCTTTACATGTGCTGCCACAACAGAGATGGAGGGAAAATGTAAAAATAAAAACCACAAAGTTAAGACAGCTGCTGAAAACTCACTCCACTCACATGCTCTGTTAGTTTCCTTGTGTTTGATTTGCAGAAAAGTGATAAATTGCTGCAATGCATTTAGATTTTTGCAGTAATTTAAGGCGTCAGAGGGATAAAATGGTGGTTTCACTCAATGCATTGTTGCTAAAATTGCTTGTAACATGACAAAAAATGTAAAATACTATAGAAAACGGAGGCTTCTAATGATGTGAACATGCACCAAATAAATGAATAATTAATTAATTAATTAATGGCTTGGAGATGAGTGAAGCTGGATTTCACATTCTCCAGATGGAAACACGCTGATTTATGTTGCATTACATATGTATTTTTTGCATTTTTGCATTTATTGCATCATGATGCATGTAATTATTTAATTAAAACAGTTAAATCTACAAAAGAGTCAGGCTGAAAATGACTGTGGTGACTTGTTTTTATGTATTTTCCTGTATTTAAAAGGTGGAAAAGGTGCAAAATAATAAAAAAATAAATCTGATGTGTCATTATTTTTATTATTAGCATTGTTTTAACTGTTTTAACCCTCTATTTCATAGTGTTTCCATATGGCAGCAATTTATCTTCATTTTCCTAAAAAGTTGTAATATAAAATCTATGTTTTTACAGTTAGTTGTGAAAAGAAGGCTTTTATTTTGAAGGACATACAATTTATGAGGTCACATGACCAGGATATCCCTATTGCTGATGGACATTTGACATGTGAGCATCACTGTCTCATAACCGGAGATTGTCTTTTATTCTGAATTCTGGGAAAACTGAAAAGGGGGCTTTTATTTTGGAAGGACAACTTTTAATCAACTCTTCAACTGACAAGTAAATGGATTTAAATTTAAAAAAAAGCTGCTGTTCATCACAAAGCAAAGAGAGCTGTGTTAGATGAATTCTATTAGTGATAACTACACACACACACACACACACACACACACACACACACACACACACACACACACACACACACACACACACACACACACACACACACACACGACACACACACACCTATAGGTCTCATATATATTATCACGATGCACACAAATCACAATGAACAGGCTGTGGAGGAGTGAGATAAAGGCAAAAAAAGAGAGAAAGGGTTCAGGGTTAAGTGGCAATAATGATGCAGGATAAGACGTGTGTGTGTGTGTGTGTGTGTGTGTGTGTGTGTGTGTGTGTGTTCTACACTCACTTCAAAGTGTCTCTGGGAGCCTTGTTCACGTCAACAGGAGACACGGCGTTAGAAAAGCGAAAAGAGAGGTAGAGAGAGGGGGAGGTTAAAAAAAGGAGGATGTGGAGGTAAAAAAGAAAAGGAAGCAGTGAAAACACGAAGGAGAACAAAGGAGGAGGAGGAGGAGGAGGAGGAGGAGGAGGAGCAGGAGCAGAGGAGGAGGAGGAGGAGGAGGAGGAGGAGGAGGTGGAGGAGGAGGTGGTGGAGGAGGAGGTGGAGGTGGAGGAGGAGGAGGTGCAGGAGGTGGAGGAGGAGGAGGTGGAGCAGGAGCAGGAGGAGGAGGTGGAGGAGGAGGAGCAGGAGGAGGAGGAGGAGGTGGAGGAGGTGGAGGAGGAGGAGGAGGAGGGGGAGAGGAGCAGGAGGAGGAGGAGGTGGAGGAGGTGGAGGAGGAGGAGGTGGAGCAGGAGGAGGAGGTGGAGGAGGAGGAGCAGGAGCAGGAGGAGGAGGTGGAGGAGGTGGAGCAGGAGCAGGAGGAGGAGGTGGAGGAGGAGGAGCAGGAGGAGGAGGTGGAGGAGGTGGAGGAGCAGGAGGAGGAGGAGGTGGAGGAGATGGAGCAGGAGGAGGAGGAGGAGGTGGAGGAGGTGGAGGAGGTGGAGGAGGTGGAGGTGGAGCAGGAGGAGGAGGTGGAGGAGGAGGTGGAGGAGGTGGAGGTGGAGGAGGAGGTGGAGCAGGAGGAGGAGGAGGGAGGAGGAGGTGGAGGTGGAGGAGGTGGAGAGGAGGTGGAGGAGGAGGAGGAGGAGGAGGAGGAGGAGGTGGAGGAGGAGGAGGAGGAGGGAGGAGGAGGAGGAGGAGGGAGGAGGAGGTGGAGGAGGAGAAGGAGGAGGAGGTGGAGGTGGAGGAGGTGGAGGAGGAGCAGGAGGAGGAGGAGGAGGTGGAGGAGCAGGAGGAGGTGGAGGAGGAGGTGGAGGAGGAGGTGGAGGAGCAGGAGGAGGAGCAGGAGGCCGGAGGAGGTGGAGGAGGTGGAGCAGGAGGAGGGTCGGAGGAGCAGGAGCAGGAGGTGGAGGGAGGAGGAGCAGCAGGAGGAGGAGGTGAAAGGTTGGAGTATTTCTGGGGTTCACCTAGTGTTAAAGCATGGATGTGGATGGAGTTCCTGTCATCCAGCAGCTTTAATTCCTCTAAACTCACAATAATAGATATTTATATATATATATAGATATTTATATTTATCCACATTCTATAACATCACATGTTGTAGATTCATTTTAATTCCAGCTTTAAGTCCAATAACTAATGTAGTTACAGAGATATTCACCATTTATTATCATTACAGCAGGAAAAGTGAATAAATAAAATAAAACAGACTTCTTTTAAATAAAATAAATGAGATTTTTCCATATTCTTGCTCTATTTGCTCTATAACAGCAACATAAATTGATTCTGACTCCTTCACAGATCAGTTGAGTCACTAATAATCATGTTATGCATCTATATCTTTGCAGAAAATCTCATTTTAATGACTTTTATAGCTGCTGCACAAATTTCCCCATAAACAACATGTACTAAATTCCTCTTTTGGTGGATTATTCTATAGACGTGAATGATTAAATAGATATAAACATATCAGGGTTAAAACCAGAATAATCTAAATAAAATGGTGACGTCATGTGACAGGAAGTAGTTTTATTTTTTTGCTTAAAACATAAAAAGTCGTCTATTATCATGTCAGAATATAAATGTATAGAGTAACATTTAGATTTTTTATTTTAATTATAAAACAACAGTCATAGACTTAAATTCTCATAGACTTAAATGAGTTAAACTCAGAATTTTGGCAAATTTTAAGTGATAATTTTATAATTTTACAGCCAAACCAATAAAAATGTGCACATTTATTATGCACATGTATATTATTATCTCTATTAACTCATTTAAACACTGATATTTTGGATTTCATGCATATATTATATCATTTTTTGCACTATTTTCTATTTATCTCATGTATAATTTATTTATTGGTGAATTATTCTGGATAATAATCTAAATTAAACGACTCTTTCTGGAGGGTTTGTCTTCTCCATGTTCTCAGGAGGGAAGTTGATGACGTCATGTGACAGGAAGTAGTTGCAAACTTTATTTTTTTTTTTGCTTAAAACCGTTTTTTTGTCTAAGTCAGGAGTGTCAAACATGCGGCCCGAGGGCCAGAAGTGGTCCTCCAAAGGGTCCGTTCAGGTCCATGTAAATGGATGGTTCAGATTGGAGTTTTACCTCTTTACATGACAAGAAACGTAGAAATTTAAAGGTTTTATTATTATGTTTTTAACTCATAAGGTAATTATAGATCAGATTTACTGATTTAATGGGTTCATTCTGGACTTTCTCTGTGTGTAATATGTGTAAAAACAACATTTATAGACCTGATTATTGCTGAATAAAACTGGATTCTACTAATTTTTATCTCACCAAACATTATTTGTCACTAAAAACTGTTTTAACTCTATTTATTTATTGCTATTAGTTATTATTTATATATTATTTATACATTTAAAATGACTTATCTCTATTAACTCATTTAAACACAGATTTCATGCATATATTATATCAGTTTTGTCACTAATGATCATGTATAGTCTCCTATTTATCCCATGTATAAATTCTTTATCGGTGGATTATTCTAGAGACTTGAGTGCTTCAATACATATCTACATGTCAGGGTTAAAACCAGAGTAATCTAAATAAAACAGGTCTTTCCTGTGTCATCCAGCAGCTTTAATTCTCCTCCTCCTCCTCGGTCCTCTTCCCTCTCTGAGACCGGCCCCAGTGAATTCCCCAGGGCCAGGGGCAGTCCCCTTTCAGTCTCCAGTGACACAGTAATTAGAAGTGTGGGAACTGAATCCATCGCTCTTTTCTGAGCCCTGCAACCCCCCTCCATCCCCTCCATCCCCTCCCTACCCCAGCTAACTCCCCCCATCCACTACCCTTCCCCTCCACTTCCTTTGCCACCTCTCGTCTGTGTGACCCACCTCGGGTCCACTATCTCAGGAAGTCACATCCAGCCTCAGAACCAGCGTCTCTGAACACATCACACGCTGACGTTGACCCGTTATTAACCCTCTAATGCACAGAGCTGACATATGGTGAGTTATAATAATATCCATCATGTATTTTTATAGTACATCTGTATATTTAAACACATTATCCTATTTAAATACTATATATATGATCATTACCGTGTATTTATACATGTTTAATGACAATAATGTGTCTAATCTAATCTGGCAACAATTATTTTATCTTAATTTTTCTCAAAAGATTTTGTTTTTACAGATAGGTGTGAAAAAGAGGGCTTTTATTTTGAAGGACATACCATTTATGAGGTCACATGACCAGGATATCCCTATTGCTGATGGACATTTGACATGTGATAAAATAGATTTGTATACAAATATGAAAAATCCGTAGTGTATACAATTATTATTTATTAAACCAGGCTATTTTAAATAATAAAACACCTTTAAAATATTGAAACGTGAAAAGAGGGCTTTTATTTTGAAGGACAAACAATTTATGAGGTCACATGACCAGGATATCCCTATTGCTGATGGACATTTGACATTTGCTAAAATAGATTTGTATACAAATATGAAAAATCCGGAGTGTATACAATTATTATTTATTAACCCAGGCTATTTTAAATAATAAAAAAAACATTTAAAGCATTGAAACGTGAAAAGAGGGCTTTTATTTTGAAGGACATACAATTTATGAGGTCACATGACCAGGATATCCCTATTGCTGATGGACATTTGACATGTGAGCATCACTGTCTCACATCTTTTGGAAGAGGCTTTTATTTTAAAAGACATACAATTTATAAGGACCAGAGAAAAGGGGGCTTTTATTTTGGAAGGATGAGATCACATGACCAGGATATCCTGTTTGCTCACGGATGTTTGACATGTGACAGCAACAATTACTTTATCTTAATTTTTCTAGAAAGCTGTGATATAAAATCTATGTTTTTTGCAGCTAGACGTGAAAAGGAGACTTTTATTTTGAAAGACATACAATTCATGAGGTCACATGACCAGGATATCCCTATTGCTGATGGACAATTAACGTGAGCATCACTGTCTCGCGTCTTTTATTCAGAATTTTGGAAAATTTTCACCAAATAAAAAATTTAACTTTATTTATTTTTACATTTAATTAAACTTTGATTTTTTTTTTTATATGCTAATATGCTAAAAAGGTTTGCTGTCATATATCATCAATATGCAAATATGATAAATTCCTAGTGTATAAAACTAATGGAGACTATGTTTAGAACTTTTTCTTATATTTCTATATATTATTTAAGCCACTTTAAGTAATGTTTTTACAGTTAGGCTTTTATTTTGAAGGAGGTCACATGACCAGGATATCCCTATTGCTGATATTTGACATGTGAGAATCATTGACTCATAACTGAAGGTTGAACATTATTTTATTTGATTAAGTTTGTATAATCTGCTAAAACAGATTTATTACCATATGTCAACAATCTGTAAATATGATAAATTCCTAGTTTAACATGAAACTATCCTGACACGACTTTTTTAAACATATTTCTAATATTTAGGCCATTTTAAGTAATAAAAACACTCAAAACTACGACGTCTAAGTGACATTTCATGCACCAGAGATTAAAATCTGCATCAAATCAACAGAATTTAACAGAAACTGATGATGTGAATATCATCAATTAAAAAATCAAACATAAAAAATCCATAATGGATGAACCCTCGTGGGCCACCTGCAGCGTTTCATGGGAGCTCCACATCACACACTCTCACACACACACACACACACACACTCTCACACACACACACATCCCTGTACCCTTCATTCACTCCCCCTCCCTCCAGCCAGAGTCCCCTATCTCTTTTTGAACAGAGCAACGCTGTCTCTCCCTCTCTTGTCAAACCCACCACCATCACCCCCCCTCCCCCACCCACCACACACACACACACACACACACACACACACACACTCGCTATCTCCGCGGCGATAACCATGGGAACAGCAGCACTGTGGGAACAGGCCACCAGTTGACCAAAATAGACAGCAGGAAAATGGAGGGAAAGAAAGAAAGAAAAGGCTCCCTGCGACCAAGGAGGCCTGTGTGTGTGTGTGTGTGTGTGTGTGTGTGTGTGTGTGTGTGTGTGTGTGGAGGAGGTCCATGGGATCATGCAGACAGACAGGTACTCAGCCTCTCCGGTCACCTCTGGTTTCCATCGGCAACAAAAGAGGACGCCGAGCGGCTTTAATTCATTAATGAAGCAGCAGCTTCTGATGATGATGATGATGATGATGATGTTCTCAGGTTAAATCTCAACCCATTTAATCGATTTGTCGCAAAAACTCAAACCACAGCAGGTGAAAATGTCTTGTTTTTAGTGTAATTAGGTTAAATATTGAGTAGAATTATCTTATTCCACCAGCAGATAGTTCTTTGCTCTTTATTTTAAGGAAAAGATTAAAACAAATTGACCCAAAACATTGAATTATTTGAAAAAACTGAAAAATAAAGCTGTGATTTACCCTCATGTTGAGTTTACTGATCAAATCTGAACCATTTCAAGTCAGAGCAGCTGAAAATATCTTGTTGTTGGTGCAAATAGTTCAATATTCAGCAGAATTATCTTATTCCACTGGCAGATAATTTAGCTTATTTCAATTATTTTACTTGATTTTAGTCAATTTTAATATTTAATTTAAATGAAATGTGACCAAATCATGTAGAAATTGTGTTTTCTTTAGAATTTAAGATGTGATTATGTTGATTAAAACAAATCTAACCCAACAACAGGTGATAATATGTATTATTACAGTTTTTAACCCATTTAAGCCTTGATTTTCTAAATAAGACACTGAATGACTGCATGTTTTATGATAAACTATCTCCTTTTCAAACGACCTTTAACCCATTTAAGCCCAGATTTCATGCCTATAATGACATCAGTTAAGTCACTAACAGTCATGTTATATGTATTTTTTCCATATTCCAGAAAATCACATTTTAATGGTTGTTATAGTTGCTGTTTGCACAAATTTCCCCATAAAAAAACTGGAGAGGGTTTATTTTAATTATAAAACAACAGTCATAGACTTAAATTCTCATAGACTTTAATGAGTTAAACTCAGAATTATGTCAAATTTTAAGTGATAATTTTATTATTTAACAGCCAAACCAATAAAAATGTGCACATTTATTATGCACATGTTTATTATTATCTCTCCTAACTCATTTAAACACTGATATTTTGGATTTCATGCATATATTATATCAGTTTTATCACTAATAATCATGTATATTTTCCTTTTTGCACTATTTTCTATTTATCTCATGTATAAAATTCTTTTTTTGTGGATTATTCTGGATAATAATCTAAATAAAACGACTCTTTCTGGAGGGTTTGTCTTCTCCATGTTCTCAGATTTAAGTATAAAATGACTTAAACGCTTTAAATGTGTTAATTTGACCAGAAAACAAGCCGATAAACAGGAAACATGAAGGTTAAAGTTCTCACACACAGAATAAACCACACACTGTTACCATCCTAGATAACAGCAGCCAATGCAAGAGGCTACACCCTAAACCACAAAACACCCACACCCTAACAGCACGGCTCACTATTACTACACACACACACACCCAGTCACACACACACACACACACACACACACACCCAGTCACACACACACAGTCACACACACACAGTCACACACACACACACACACACACACACACACACACACACACTTTAAACACATGTGCTGACACATGTAGGACAGTCAGAGTTTATACGAGTTCAGCTGAGAGGTGACGGCCCAGAAACAACAAGGATTACCTCCATTTCTATTATATATATATATTTATTATGGATTTATGTTGTTATGGAAACCATTTGATTGTTAAAAGCAGGTGTCAAACTTAATTTAAGCCAGTTAAAATGCTATTTGTACAAAACGAACCCATTAAATCAGTAAATCTGATCTATAATTACCCTATGAATTAAAAACATAATAATAAAACCTTTAAATTTCTACGTTTCTTGTCATGTAAAGAGGTAAAACTCCAATCTGAACCATCCATTTACATGGACCTGAACGGACCCTTTGGAGGACCACTTCTGGCCCTCGGGCCGCATGTTTGACACTCCTGACTTAGACAAAAAAACGGTTTTAAGCAAAAAAATAAATAAAGTTTCCATCTACTTCCTGTCACATGACGTCAGCAACTTCCTCCTGAGAACATGGAGAAGACAAACCCTCCAGAAAGAGTCGTTTTATTCAGATTATTCTGATTTTAAACCTGATATTTAATTATTCAAGTCTCTAGAATTTAATACATGAGATAAATAGTTTTATTTATGGGGAAATTGGTGCAAACAGCAACTATAACAACCATTAAAATGCAAAGAAAATACTGCAAAAATGGAAATAAATAGATGCAGAACATGATTATTAGTGACTCAACTGATATAATTATATGGATAAATAATCTATATATGATATAGACTCAGCAGCTCTTATATAAAACTATGTTTATAGATAAGAGACATAGAGATATATGAAAATTGTTCTCTGACTTCACATTTATGTATAAAAATAGGATTTTTCCCCGTTTTTTGTCCCATTTGGTTCAATAATCCATAGATTTACTTCCGTTTAATGACTGGATCAAAGCTTCTAGACAGGAATAAATAGCTGCTGCTCATATTGTTGTGTCCTTCTATAAAAATAAAAAGTCTCCAGAGAGAACTCAGTAGAATACGTCCATACAAACTCCTCAGACGTCACCGCTCCAGTAGAAACGCTGGATGAAGTTCCGATGAGAAACATCATGAAAGGGGAGGAAACATCATCTTCATGGTTTTTCTGTTTTTTTACCTACTGTGGCTCTAATTTTCCATTCCATTTATATCCTGTGTGTCTCAGAAGTTCAAGGAATCCTCTTATTTTATATCTATTCCTCTTTGCTGCTGCTAAACTTGATGAATGAATGATTCTGTTTAGTTCTGATTTCTCTTTTTATGTTAACGCGTCTTAAATCAGCTGTAAAATCCAGTAAAAACATCATTTACCAACCAGTTACTTTCTAAGCTCTTGGTTCATTAACCATTAAAATACTGGTTTTAATATATATATATATTTTTAAATCAGTTAAAGTAGATAGAGCAAATAGAGTCATATATATATATATATATATATATATATATATATAGGTTGTTGTGATTGTTTCTGAAGGGCATTAGAACACATTTCTAGAATAAATTTGTTAATTTTTTAATTTTAATATTATTAAATAATAATATATATATAATAATAATATTATTAATAAATAATAATATAATATTACTTATTATATTGTTATTTTAATATTCTTATATTAATATTATATAATATTACTATATTATCTAATAATAATAATATAATGTATCAATTATTAATATTATATTAATATATGTTAATTTTTTAAAAAAGCTAAAACTATTTTTCAGCACTATTTTGATATTTAAATAATAATTATTATTTTTTAATATTATTTAAAAATATATTTTAATATTATTTATTATATTATTATTTTAATATAATATAATATGTTATAAGTAAATTTTGACCCATATTTAATCGCTTCAATAAAAAAGCTAACCTATTTTTTAATATTTAAAAATATATTTTAATATTTATTAGATTATTTTAATAATATTTTAATATTATTATATATAATAATATCTATGCTGTTACAAGTTAATTTTGATATTTAATTACTTCAATAACAAAAGCTAAAACTATTTTTCAGCAATATTTTGATATTTAAATAATAATAATTAATCTTTAATTTTTAAAAATATAATATTTTATTAGGTTATTATTTAATATATTATTTTTTTAATATAATATATAATTTTGGGAAATTTTCTAAAACTACAAAATTGAATAAAAAACAAAACAATTAAAAAAAAAATAAAATTTAATTAATACATTTTTACTAAATAAAAAATGTAACTTATTTATTCAGTATTTTTTACATTTAAGTTAATTTATGTCAACTGTTTTTTTCTTAAATTAAATTTAAACATTTTTCACTAACTGGGGTAAATAAACCTTATTTATTTTTTACATTTAATTCAATTTTGAGGTTATAAAAAAGTATACAGAAATGTATAAAAATAATAAATTTAATAAAAAAATAAAAAAATAAATAATAAAATTTAATAAATACATTTTTACTAAATAGAAATGTACCTTATTTATTCATAAATTCTTACATTTAAGTTAATTTAAGTAAACTTGTTTTTCCTTAAATTTAATTCAAAATTTTCATTAACTGGGGTAAATAAATCTTATTTTTATTAATTAATTAATTTATTTATTTTATTTTTTTACATTTATTTCAATTTTGAAGGTTTTACAAAAAAAGTTAATAAAAAGAATAAATTACATTTTTTTATAAAAAAAAAAATCACGAAATAAAAAATGTAACTTAAATTTAATTAAATTAAAAATAAATTAAATATTATATATAAATAATATATTTAATTAATTAATTAATTAATTTGTTTTATTTTAGAAAAAAATCTAAGGTAGGTAATTTTTTTTTTTTTACATTTAATTCAATTTTAAAGGTTTTACAAAAAAGTTAATAAAAAGAATAAATTTAAAAAAATTATTTTAAAAAAAATCACAAAATAAAAAATGTAACTTAAATTTAATTAAATTAAAAATAAATTAAATATTATATATAAATAACATATTAAATTAAATAATTAATGCATTTGTTTTATTTTAGAAAAAATCTAGGGTAGGTCATTTTTTTTTTTTTACATTTAATTAAATTTTGAGGTTATAATTTTTATTTAGGCAACAATATGCAAATATAATAAATTCCTAGTGTATAAACCTAATAGTCCCATTGACTTACACAGCATGAAACTAACCTTTTCTTATATATTTTTAATATATCATTGTCATTTTCAGTAATATAAACCACGTCTAAGTAACATTTCATATTAAGGGTTAAAGGTCACCCGTCAGTATTTATGCAGATAATAAGCCAACAATAAATCTTCTATAAAACAACGGTGTCATGTTACACGTTAGTCATAGCAGTTAAACTGAAATAAAACCCTGCAAAACTCGAGAATCTGGCAGAATGACAGCAACTAATAAGCAGTCTTGAATCAATCAGTGAACTGGGTCCATGTCGGCCCTTTTAAGTTGTTTGCTTCCACAAAAAAAAAATGATGTAACCCCTTTAAATTCTTGGCTTAAAGCTACAATCAAGTTTCCTAGAAGTCGATGCAATCGGAAGGTTGAAACGACTGGATTTCTGCCAGAAAAGGTTTAGAACATGCGGAGCTGCTAAAGTGGAGCCGTGTGCCGCGGAGCGGTGATAATAGCGACCTCCTAAACCCTCGCAGACATTTCTCCCCGGCAGGTTTGACACCGGTTCTTCATCATCTGCCGCAGAAGGAGCCGGGGATGGACGCGCCATGTTGGGCCGGTGCGTTCCCAGTGTGGGAGAATGATCTATAATTCACTACGCTGCAAAGACCGGAGATCACATTTCACTATCGCAAGGGAAACCATTATACCATGACCACAGACACAAAGACACTCATACCAGGCAGGATCTGGGAGAGAGGAACACGCGAGTGTTGAGGCTCCTTCTCACAACGTTTTCTACCTTTTGATTAAACCTTTAAGTCCAATTGTTCACAAATTAATCAGCAAGATCTCATTCAGCGACACTTAACCCTCTATTATAGAGTGTTTCCATATGGAAACTATTACTTTATCTTCATTTCCTGGAAAAAAAGCTGTGATGTAAAATCTAGGGGTTGAAAAGGGGGCTTTTATTTTGAAGGATATACAATTTATGAGGTCACATGACCAGGTTATACGGTTTAATATGTGAGCACAGTATTTGGTTTTAGTAAAGATTCTTTCTTTAATTTTACACTAAATTAAATTCTGAGGTTATAAGTTTTATTTTTCTAATATATTAAAATAGATTTGTTGCTATATGGAAACAATTACTTTATCTTAATTTCCTAAAAAGCTGTGATATAAAATCCATGTTTTTACACTTAGGCGTAAAAAGGGGGCTTTTATTTTGAAGGACATACAACTATGAGGTCACATGACCAGGATATCCCTATTGCTGATGGACATTTAAATAAAATTAACATTTAAATATTCAAATAAAAAAATTAACTCGCTATTTGGGGTAAGTAAACCTTATTTATTTTTTAAATATTTAATTCAATTTTGAGGTTATAAAAAAAGTATACAAAAATGTATAAAAAATAAAAAAATTAATAAAAAATAAACTTAAATTTAATTACATTTTTTAAAATAAAAAATTTAAGGTGGATAAACATTTTTCTTTAAATTAAAATATTAATTAATTAAATTTTAAGATTCTAATATGCTAAAATAGATTTTATGTCACATGGCAACAATATGCAAATATGGAAAATTCCTAGTGCATTTTTTTATAATATATCTATTATTTAGACCATTTTAGGTAATAAAACCTCTTGTTTTTTACCAGGTCCAAGTAATATTTCATGCAAAAAGGGTTAATTGCGACATTGGCCTGACTTTGTGCACGTAGCGAAACACACACACTGTCAAGTTATGCAAAAAACGCTGCATAACGGTGATTTTCTAATGACTTCAGAGCTGATTTGTGTGGTAACGCCGTCATTAGCTGACCTTAGCTTTGTTATTGTACTGCGAGGAATTCTGCCTCCCTTAGGAGACTGTTTAGAAGCAGAGGGCAATCGCTCTCAGTCTGGCCGTGCAGCTACTGTTCTCTGCAAAACATGAGAAACTTCCTCTTTCTTTCTGTGTGTGTGTGTGTGTGTGTGTGTGTGTGTGTGTGTGTGTGTGTGTGTGTGTGTGTGTGTTTTTTAGAGGAAAGGCATCGGTAAGTGGTTCCCTCTCCCTGAGCGGCGGGGGAAAGTAGACCCTCTCGAGTGCCTCTCGGCTTCCCCACCTCCCCCATGAGCCAATAATGCAGTCAGACACACACACATTCATGCTCTCTCTCTCTCTCACACACACACACACACACACACACATTCACACACACACACACACAGTGTGGTTTCTCCTCTGGAGGGGAACATAAACAGGGCTGTCTGTCTGCGAGCACAGAGCTAGTTCTCATGACATCACCACCCAGCAGGAATGCTGCGCTCTGCCCCGTCAAAACCCCTCCGCCGGCCAGCGACGTGCACGCCCCGCGCGCACGTGCACGCACAAACACATGTCGAATGATTTATGCACGTCCACATTTTCGCAGGGAAACGCGCCGTGTACACAGCATTCGCTCGGACGGCAGGTTTTGGAGGCGTTTACTCCTTTTTTGCCGTTTGTTTCAATTAGAGTTTGTGGCCGCCCGCAGACATCCAGCCTCCCTTATCTTTCTGCATCCGTCCTTATCTTTATCGCTGCTCGTTCTGAGACTACGATTCTCTTATCCTCTCATATCTGTATTGCCTGAGCTGTCCACAGTTGTCAGACCACACACGGAGACAGAGAGGTGCAGAGAAACGAGATACTGGAGTTAACCAGCTCCGAGAGATAATACACTGATATCACCTGCACTCAAAGAGAATCATTTGTTGGGTGAACATAAAAAAATTATGTTCGTATTTCCATCTAATTATAATATGCTAATTTCTGCTGTGTTTGTGTCACTGTGACTTAATTACAAGGAGTAAATACAACATAACTTTTAGAGGTTATTTCAACTTAATTATAAAGAGTTAATCCAACATAACTTATACATGTTAGTTCAACATGTTTGATTTAGGTGATCCAATTTAATAGGGTAGGTACAACTATATTTAAAGTGTTTTGTTGAGTGTATTATTTATAATATAGTTGTACCTACTTCATTAAATTGGGTCACCCACACTTAAATTAAACATGTTAAACTAACATGAACAAGTTATGTTGGATTAACCCTTTCTAATTAAGTTGAAATAACCTTTATAGAAAGGATTTCCATCTAATTATAACTTGCTAATTTAGCAAGAAATTGTTTTGTTGAGTGGCATTAATGTAAATATGTTGTGTGTTTGTGTTACTGTGACTTAATTACAAGGAGTAAATCCAACATAACTTTTAAAGGTTATTTCAACTTAATTATAAAGAGTTAATCCAACATAACTTTTACATGTTAGTTCAACATGTTTGATTTAAGTGTGGGTGACCCAATTTAATGAAGTAGGTACAACTATATTTTAAATTATACACTCAACAAAATACTTTACATATAGTTGTACCTACCCTATTAAATTAGGTCACCCACACTTAAACATGTTGAACTAACATGTAAAAGTTATGTTGGATTAACTCTTTATAATTAAGTTGAAATAACCTCTATGGAAAGTATTTCCATCCAATTATAACTTGCTAATTTACCAAGAAATTGTTTTGTTGTTACTATGACTTAATTACAAGGAGTAAATGCAACATAACTTTTAAAGGTTATTTCAACTTAATTAGAAAGAGTTAATAACAACAACATAACTTTTACATGTTTGTTCAACATGTTTGATTAAAGTGTGGGTGATATATATATATATATATATATATATATATAACATTAATGTTAGCAACTCATCTGATATAAATTACATGCATGTAAATTTAATAAACAATTTAGCCTTGAATGGATTAAATCAAACAAGTTATGTTGGATTAAATCTTTCTAATTAAGTTGAAACAACCTTTAAAAGTTAAGTTGGATTTACTCCTTGTAATTAAGTCACAGTAACACAAACGCAGCAGATTCACATTCATGTCACTCAATAAAACTATTTATTGCTAAACTAGCGTGTTATAATTGGATGGAAATACTTTCTATAAAGGTTATTTCAACTTAATTTGTTTGTGTTTGTAATTAGTTTGTGTTACTGTGACTTAATTACAAGGAGTTAATCCAACATAACTTTTACATGTTAGTTCAACATGTTTGATTTAAGTTTGGGTGACCCAAGTAAATGGGGTAGATACATATATATATTTAAAACTATTTTTTTAGCTAAATTAGTACGTTATATTATTTTATCATATTTTATCATCATGAACTAACATGTAAAAGTTATGTTGGATTAACTCTTTCTGATTAAGTTGAAACAACCGTTAAAAGTTATGTTGGATTTACTCCTTATAATTAAGTCACAGTAACACAAACACATTAAGTCGACGCAGCAGATTTACATTCAATACTATACTAATATGTCACTCAATAAAACAATTTATTGCTAAACTAGCGTGTTATAATTGGATGGAAATACTTTCTATAAAGGTTATTTCAACTTAATTAGAAAGAGTTAATCCAACATAACTTTTACATGTTAGTTCAACATGTTTGATTTAAGTGTGGGTGACCCAATTTAATGAAGTAGGTACAACTATATTTAAAATGATACACTCAACAAAATATTTTTTTTGCTAAATTAGCATGTTATAATATTATTTGATCATATTTTATCATCATGTTGAACTAACATGTAAAGGTTACGATGTATTAACTCTTTATAATTAGGTTGAAATAACCTTTAAAAGTTAAGTTGGATTTACTCCTTGTAATTAAGTCACAGTAACACAAACGCAGCAGATTTACATTCATGTCACTCAATAAAACTATTTATTGCTAAACTAGCGTGTTATAATTGGATGGAAATACTTTCCATAATTGTGAGAACTTTTGTGTGTGTGCGTGTGTGTGTACATGCATGTGTGTGTGTGTGTGTGTGTGTGTGCATGCATGTGTGTGTGTGTGCATGCATGTGTGTGTGTGTGTGTGTGTGTGTGTGTGTGTGTGTGTGGGTGTGGGGGACATGGGAAATTACGCACTACTTCATTGTATTGGTGTTTGGAGGAAAAGCCCTATTGAAGCTCTTCCTTCTCACCTCTCTTCCTCCCTCTCCTCCCTTTTCCATCCCTCCATCACTTCCTGCTGCATCTTTCTCTCGTTATCCTGCCTCCCTCCGTCCCTGCCGTAGTTTTCCTTCTCTTTCGTCTCCCACCTTCTCTCATCCCTCTCTCCGACCCGTCACCCGTTCACTTTTTCTCTCCCTTTATTTCCCTCCTGCACCGTTTCTCTCAGGCTTTTGGGGAAAAGCGGTGACAGGAAGCAGCTTGGCTCGCAGACAATGGAACACATCAAAAAGCAGCACCAGCCTCACCAACTTCACATGAACACACACACACACACATGCACGCACGCGCACATGCACGCACGCACACACACATGCACACAAACAGAGCAAGACAAACAGGACATTCCAGCTGCCGGCTGCACCGGATTCCTCGCCTTGGCTAATCTGAAACGGAGAGTGAGACTGGGAGTGGAGAAGTGAGGCAGGGTGAGAACAGTGGGAGAGAGATGGGGGGAAGAGAGGAAAAAATAGAAAAGAGAGAGAGAGAGAGAGAGAAAACGAAGAGAGAGAGAGAGAATCGATGTTTGGGAGCAGGAGAGGAGGATTAGAGAAGGAGAAACAGCTGGAAAATGATTTTTATTATCAGTATTAATGTAATATATTCACTGCAGTTTTCAGTTTAATTCCAATAAATATATATATATATATATATATATTAGAGTCCTATATATATTTGACTGTATATATAACAGCAGAGAAACAAGCAGTCATGACTGACGTGAAGTTGTGATGTCACTACTGTACATTTAAACCTCCTGTTATGTTCATTTCTCAGCAACAGCAATGATATGATTAACCCCATTAATAACTATTATAGGATTCTATTACCTCTAACAGCAATGGTTTAAAAGACGTCGACGACCAAAATCTATCTATTTGATGATTAACTCCATTAATAACTATTATAGGATTCTATTACCTCTAACAGCTGATGGTTTAATGAGGATAAATCAATAGATTTTGCAGCTTCAAGTGTTTCTCTCAACATATTTGACATTTAAATGTAGTTTTTGTGTGTTTAATATGTCTTAAAGCTGCAAAGAAATAAAGATTCAGACGTTTCTGACCTTAAACACCTTAAACCTTTAGTGTCCAGGTTTGTGTGCACATATAAGGAATTTGACTCGTACTTTAAGAATAGAAATAAATAGAGAATTATATAAAAGTCATTAAAATGCACTGTTGTGTTGTTTTTGCATAACTTGACAGTGTTTGTGCTTCTCAATGCCTCAAAATATCACTTAGACATGTTAAAAAAACATTTTTACTACTTAAAATAGTCTAAATAATAGATATATTTATATATATTTGTGTTCATGTTGGTTTCTTGTTATTTAAAAGTCAATTTGTAGAATATTTTATTACAAAAAATCACGATTTTGTTCGTCTTTTTGACACGAAATGTGAAATGGACTGAAAAAGAATGATAAATTTAAAATATATAATCCACCTAGAATATAAAACTAGTTGATAGCATGGGCTTTTATTTTTTAAGACACATAAATACGCTATACCATAAAAGTTATGTTATGAAACCTTTCAAAATAAGAGCGTATAGACACAAACTGGTCATTAAAATGCACTGTTATGTGATGTTTTTGCAGAACTTGACAGTGTTTGTGCTTCTTAATGTCACAGTTAACCCTCCTCTGCATAAAATAATACTTAGACATGTTAAAAAACACATTTTTAATGATTTTATTAGTTAAAATAGCCTAAATAATAGATATATGAGATGTGCACATACAAGGAATTTGCCTCTGGTTTTTACAGAACCCTCTCATACTTTAAGAATAGAAATAAATAGAGAACACATCTAATATAAAACTCATTAAAATGCACTGTTATGTGTTGTTTTTGCATAACTTGACAGTGTTTGTGCTTCTCACAATCTTATGAAACCTTTCAAAATAAGAGTGTATAGAAGAGAAAATCAGACACAGGTAGTTTCCACCATGTTTGCGAAAGCTCGTCTCTTTCAAAAACAGATGTTCAACACGAGACGGATGATTATTTAAATATTTGCGCTGGGATCGTCAGAGCGGTGCGGGTCACCAAAAGAACAGAGGGTGTTTTCAGGTTCCTGGACGACGTTAGACATGGTCTGAAGTGATGGGCGAAGCGAGGAGAGGCCGATCCGACAGGCCTGTTATGTGAGAAGGAAGTACCGCGGATTATCAACCCCGGAATGAATCCCAGATCTATAATTAAATATGGAGTAGTATATATAGTAAATGGGTGCATCATGCGTGAACCTGCACACACACACACACACACACACACACACACACACACACACACACACACACACACACACACACACACACACACACACACACACACACACAGGTGTCATTGCATTGCTATGCTATCCTGGGGCCAGCTCGACTGTGGGAAAACAGGGCAGGCATAATTTCTTTAAGAGCAGATGCTTGGTGAGTGATGGCTCATCTTCTTTCTTATCTATCTATCTCTGTGTGTGTGTGTGTGTGTGTGTGTATGTGTGTGTGTGTGTGTGTGTGTGTGTGTGTGTGTGTGTGTGTGTGTGTGTGTGTGTGTGTGTGTGTTGCAGCAGAGCAGAAGGCTCGGTCATTGATTCAGGATATGCAGAATATAAAAACTAATATAATTTCAGTTCATTTATATAAAAATAGGGACCAATGAATATTAAACGTTTGTGTATAATAACATATTTAAATATATAAGATAAGAGCCAGTGGCTAATTTCCATCTTTATTCCCTTGGCAGGTTGATGGTAATAATTAATATTAATTAATAAAAGTTGAGTTTTATATTGTAGCTGGATTATATGTTTAATATTTATCATTCTTTATCGGTTAAAATAATGACTTTTAAATAAAAGTGTTTTCCCAATGCTCAGAAAATATAGATCAGTACCATAACCCTCTTTTTTATAGTGTTTCCATATATCAAAAATTACTTTAGCTTCATTTTTCTAAAAAGCCGTGATATAAAATCTATGTTTTTACAGTTAAGTGTGAAAATGGGGCTTTTATTTTGAAGGCCATACAATTTATGAAGTCACATGACCAGGATATCCCTATTGCTGATGGACATTTAACATGTGAGCATCACTGTCTCATAACTGAAGGTTGACTTTTATTCTGAATTTTAGAAAATTTTGACCAAATAAAAAAAAAAAATTAACTCATTATATAGGCTAAGTAAAGTTTAATTACTTAAATTATATTTAATTCAATTAAAAAAATGGAAAATGTTTAAAATCCCTAGTTTATACAACCTAATAAAGTCCCATTTTTAAATATATATCCATTATTTAGGCCATTTTAAGCAATTAAAAACATTCAAAACCTTGAAATGTAAAAAAGGGGGCTTTTATTTTGAAGGACATACCATTTATGAGGTCACATGACCAGGATATCCCTATTGCTGATGGACATTTGACATGTGAGCATCACTGTCTCATAACTGAAGGTTGACTTATTTAGAATTTTGGAAAATATTCACCAAATAATAAATTAAACTCACTTTAACACACTTTAATTACTTAAATTATACTTAATTCAATTTAAAAATGGAAAATGTTTAAAATCCCTAGTTTATACAACCTAATAGAGTCCCATTTTTTAATATATCTGTTATTTAGACCATTTTAAGTAATTAAACACATTCAAAACATTGACACAAAAAAGGGGCTTTTATTTTGAAGGACATAATTTATGAGGTGACATGACCGGGATATCCCTATTGCTGATGGACATTTGACATGTATAAAATATGTCTTTACAGAGGCTTTTATTTTGAAGGACATACAATTTATGGGGGACCATGAACCGAAGGTCGTCTTTTATTCTGAATTTTGGAAAATTTTCACCAAATAATACATTTAACTCACTATATAGGCTAAGTACAGTTTAATTACTTAAATTATATTTAATTTAACTAAAACAAAGGAACATCCCTAGCATATACAACCTAATAGAGTCCCATTGACTTGCATTTTTTTTAATATATCTGTTATTTAGGCCATTTTAAGTAATAAAACCACTCAAAACATATAATATTCCATGCACCAGAGGGTTAATGCTGCAGGTGCAGGTTCCTGGTTCGATCACTTCCTTCTATAATGGATCAACACGCTCCGAGCAGCAGAAACGGAGCCGGTGCAATGAAAAGAAAACGCCTCAAACAGCCTGAAGAGGCCGATCGGCCGGGGCTGTTACGTGAGAAGGAAGCACCACAGATTATCAACTGTGGGATGAATCCCAGATCTATCACTAAACCGCCCGAAAACCCAAATCACGCCACCGTCACCTGCGAGTGGACGGACCTCGGTGGCGTTTGAGCGACTATAAATCCACACACAAGCATGCAGATACACATCATGCGTGAACCCGCACACACACAGGTGTCATTGCATTGCTATGCTATCCTGGGGCCAACTCGACTGTGGGAAAAGAGGGCAGGCATAATTTCTTTAAGAGCAGAATGCCTGGTGAGTGATGCCTTCCTTATCTGTGTGTGTGTGTGTGTGTGTGTGTGTGTGTGAAAGAGAGAGAATTATCTTCAAAATGAGTCAGGGACACTAAAGGAGCGTCTCACAGGTTACAAGTTACACTTCTGTTTAGGGGATTTTCACACGTTTCCCAACTAAACTTCTCACGACTTCAATGTTTAACCCTCTATTGCATGAAATATTACTTAGACATGGTAAAAATAATGGTTTTATTACTTAAAATGGACTAAATAATAGATATATTGAAGAAATATAGTGTCATGCTGTGTAAGTCAATGGGACAATTTTTTATTCGGTGAAAGTTTTCAGCTCTTAGTTCTGAGATAATGATGCTCGCATGTCAAATGTCCACCAGCAATAGGGATATCTGTATGCATTTCAAAATAAAAGCCCCCTTTTCACACCTAGCTGTAAAAACATGACTTAAAATGGCCTAAATAATAGATATATTTAAGAAATATAAGAAAAAGTTGTAAAAATAGTCTCAGGATAGTTTCATGCTATGTGAGTCAACGGGACTTTTAAATTTAATTAAATGTAATTTAAGTAATTAAAGTTTACTTTGTCTATATATTGAGTTTAATTTTCAATTTGGTGAATTATTTTCAAAATTCTTAATAAAATTCAACCTTCAGCTATGAGACAGTGATGCTCACATGTTAAATATCCATCAGCAATAGGGATATCCTGGTCATGTGACCTCATAAATTGTATGCCCTTCAAAATAAAAGCCCCCTTTTCATGCAGCTTTTTGTAAAAAAAAAAAATAAATAAGATAAAAGTAATTGTTGCCATATGGCATATATACACACATATAGAGTATAGTAATAGTAATTAGTAATAGTAATAATTATAATTATAATCCTCAGACTTCTGAGGGATAATGAGTCAGTCAGCTTCTGTTCTGAGTGAAAAGCTAAATATCTGTGGTTGTGTTTGACTTGAACACTCATTCATTCATAAAGTCAACAACAACAACAGCAGCAGCAGTGGCCTTTTCCTGCTTTTACAGACAAAAGAGACAGATTTCTCATCATCAGTCACTCATAAATACACCCGTTAACCATCAATGTAGATAATAGACCTGGATAGAGCTCCCCCAGTGGCCGCTCATGGTACTGCAACAAAAAACCCAAAAATCATTTTTCCCATAGACGTCAATAATAAAAAAGCCTGTAAAACTGCTCACAAATGACTAATTAATAATTAATTACTAATTTCTGCATTCTATATTTTAAGTCATGGACTTTTTATACATCAAAAACGTTTCTAACGGCCAGAAAAGATCTGGAAAAGTCTCCATTCCCAGCGTGTCTCGGGGGCGAGGACATTTTTTTCTTTTTACTTATCTATTTATTTTTCTTTTTATGTGGTCAGTAAGTGAATTAAATGGCTCAAATGTGAGGGTTTTTTCACAATTTACCATGAATTTACAATAATAAAGGATATGATACCTCCTCTCAGCAGCACACCAATATTTCCCCCAGTGGCCACTCATGGTACTGCAACGAAAAATCCTATCTGTCAAAATGTATTTATTTTTTAATTTATATATTTTATAAAAATGTTTTATATATATATATATATATATATATATATATATATATATATATATATATATATATATATATATATATATATATATATATATATATATATATATATATATATATATATATAATATAAAATGTATTCAGTATTAAATGACTCAAACATGATTTTTTATGTTTTGCAATTTACCATTGGTGTAATATAAAACCTGGATATGGTACCTCACTCAGTAGCACCCCCAGTGGCCACTCATGGTACTGCAACAAAAATCACATGACCCAAAAATATTTTTTTCCCATCGACATCAATAGTAAAAGAGAAGCCTGTAAAACTGTTCAGAAATTACTAATTACTAATTAATTACTAATCTTTGTATTCTATATTTAGTAATATAAGTCATGGGCTTTTTAATCTGTCAAAAACATTATTTACTTATTTATTTTTTATCTATTTATTTTTCTTGGAAATTTTTTTTTTAATGTGGTCAGCAAGTGAATTAAACGGCTCAAATGTGAGGTTTTTGGGGGGTTTTTTTCCCACAATTTACCATGAATTTACTATAAAACCTGGATATGGTCCATCCTCTCAGTAGCACGCCGATATTCCCCCCAGTGGCCACTCATGGTACTGCAACAAAAATCCTATCCGTCAAAATTATTTTTTTTTATTTTTAAATAAATATTTTATAAAAATGTTTTAATATAAGATGTATTCAGTTTTTAATGTGGTCAGCAAGTGAATTAAATGACTCAAAATTAAATGACTCCTGGTGCTGCAACAAAAAAAAAAAAATCACATGACCCAAAAATATTTTTTCCCATCGACATCAATAGTAAAAGAGAAGCCTGTAAAACTGTTCAGGAATGACTAATTACTAATTAATTACTAATCTTTGTATTCTATATTTAGTAATATACATCATGGTCCCTCCTCTCAGTAGTGCGCCGATATTCCCCCCAGTGGCCACTCGTGGTACTGCAACAAAAATCCTATCTGTCAAATTTTATTTTATTTTTTTTTTTGCAATCGCCCCAGAGCATCATGGGAGGTGACTCTACTGATCTATGGGTCCCAGAATGACTCATAAACCTGGAAGTCAGGAACTTTTTTTTTTTTTAAATGAGCAACTTCCACTGAAATGAATGGCGTCCATTTTCCAGCCCAGTATCCAGTTCTCATAATACATCCATGGTGTGTACGCCAGAAAGAGTGACTGAGAGTGACCTGTGTGTGTGTGTGAGAATGTGTGTGCACTCACTTTTTTTCCCTCAACCCGTGCGTGTGTGTGTGTGTGTGTGAGTGTAACAGGAGACACGAAGCCCTCGCCACACACAGTGGGAAATATTTGGGATGGTTTCCCTCGGAATGTCTTGGCGTGCCTATGGAATGCCCCCTCCTCACCTCCTCCTCCTCCTCCTCCTCACTCTCTCTCGGAGAGGGGAGGAGGAAGGAGGAAAAAAGCGGCAGGACACACGAGTTTTGACCCCTTGTTTTGTCACGATGCACGGAGATGGCACAAAAACGCAGGGCGGAGCGAGAGAAACTTAAAAAAACAAAGAAAAACTCGATGCAGGTTTGTGAAAATGTGACATATGCACGTTGGGGTTTGTCTAAAAATGACTCGCGGCGTGAGAATGTATTATAAGCCGATAAGAGAGAGAGAGAAAAAAGTGTCTTCTGTTTTCTAAACATCCTGAAAGGTGACTAACACACACACACACACACACACACACACACACACACACACACACACACACACAAACGGGCAGTGGAGGGTAACTTTAAACGTGTCTCAACCTCTCGCATTCCTCCTGTTTCTCAGCCCGCGGCTTTCTTTGTAGATCAAAAGGACAGACAACAAGTCTTTCTATCACCCCTCCTCTTCCTTCTATGCCATCTCTCTCTCTCTCTCTCTCTTTTCTCTCTCTCTCTTTCAGCAAACACTCGTCTCACTCACACACTGATTATCCAGAGACTTTCTCACGCCACCTCCGTGATGCCATCTCGGGCCGATCTGTGCTATTTTTGCGTCGTTCTCCTCGTCACTTTCTTTCTTTTCTTCCTATTCTCCTGTCTTTTCTACCTCTCTCTACCATCACCTCTGTTCTCACTTCTCTCCCTCCTCTCCCCCCTCCCCTCATGGTGTGGTGGTTCCTGTTGCTCTTGTTTTCACTTCCCCAGTCGTCTGGTGCGTGGGAACCAGCGATTTCTGCTGCAATAGTGTCTACTGAGGCTGAGTGTGTGTGTGTGTGTGTGTGTGTGTGTGTGTGTGTGTTTAAAGGTGCTGAGGTGACTGTCTGTTTGTCAGTTTTGGGTTTTGAGTGTGTGTGTGTCAGTGATAAAAATGTCATGTGGTTCAGCCCTAAAGACGTGCTACCAGAGTTTAACTGTCTTTAAAACGGTTTTAAAAAATAAAAGCCCGTGCTGTCGACTAGTTTTATATTCTAGGTGGATTATAGATTTTAAATTTATCTTTTTAAATCTGGATTTAAAACATTATTTATCACTGACCCATCCTCCCAAACTATCCTGACACTACGTCTACAACTGTTTATCATATATATATATTTATATATCTATTATTTAGGCTATTTTAACTAATAAAATCATTAAAAATGTGTTTTTTAACATGTCTAAGTAATATTTTATGCAGATGAGGGTTAATTGTGACATTAAGAAGCACAAACACTGTCAAGTTATGCAAAAACAACATTTTTAATGACCAGTTTGTGTCTATACGCTCTTATTTTGAAAGGATAACTTTTACGGTATAATGTATGTATGTGTCTTAAAACGATTTTAAAAAATAAAAGCCCATGCTATCAACTAGTTTTATATTCTAGGTGGATTATATATTTTAAATTTATCATTCTTTTTCAGTCCATTTCACATTTTGTGTTAAAAAGACGAACAAAATCGTGATTTTTGTAAAAAGAAAATTCTACAAATTGACTTTTAAATAACAAGAAACCAACATGAACACAAATATATACAAATATATCTATTATTTAGACTATTTTAAGTAATAAAATCATTTAAAAATGCTTTTTTTAACATGTCTAAGTGATATTTCGAGACATTGAGAAGCACAAACACTGTCAAGTTATACAAAAACAACACATAACAGTGCATTTTAATGACTTTTATATTTGATATGTTCTCTATTTATTTCTATTCTTAAAGTACAAGAGGGTTCTGTAAAAAATAAAGTCAAATTCCTTGTACGTGCACATAAACCTGGACTAAATCTGATTCTGAGCAGGTTTAAATTATGCAAAAACAACAAATAACAGTCCATTTCTAATGAAATATCAATTATTCCTGCTCTGTGCACACACACACACACACACACACACACCTGGACACTACATCTGTTGTTTAAACTCCCCTGTGATGTTGTCTGCAAATAAAAGATATAAAATAGATGCTTAACATGATTATTAGAGACTCAACTGATATAATTATATGCAGGAAATATTAGAAAAATAATAATGAGTTAATGGTGAAACAACTACCTTTTACGCCTTGAACAGACTGAATAAAATTAGATATTTTGCAGTGTCTTATTTAAAAAAAAAAAAACTTTATTGCACAAGTCTGCACGCACACACACACACACACACACACACACACACACACACACACACACACACACACACACACACACACACACACACACACACACACACACACACACACACACACACTTGCTGCATCTCTTAGGGTTCTCCATAGTGAACACACACATTCCTATGCTGCTAAAATCTCTGTGTGGCCTATTGATACACAAGAGACAAACATTAACCCTTTCCCTGCACAACCTACACACACACACACACACGCACACACACACACACAGGTCTGTGGTTAATCTCCTCTTCAGTGTTTTTTTTACTTGTCTTTCCTCATGACATTCATGTGTAGTGTATGCGCATGAGGCAGAGACAAAAGCAGAGAAACTAACCCATCCATTGCTAATCAGAGAGCTTTACAATCAGATAACAAAGGGGTTAACTTCGCCTGGGTGGGCCGTGGTGCAGCCCCGGGGTCAAACTCTCACACACACACACACACACACACACTCACACATTAATTTAATATTATAAAAAGGTACAGTGTGTTTCTGGTGCTAAAATCGCTAAAGACCGAATCAAGAGATGGTAAAAAGTCTCAGTCTAAGTGAATAAAACCCCCAAAATTCTGATTTTACACTAATTAAAACATGAATTATGAATATTACATCATCACCCTTTTAACTGTCCTGGTGTTTTAGAGTTTAAATGCATAAAAACATTTTCATCAGGTTCCTCTCGTTCAACAAAATAAAAGTGTTTTCACTAAATTATAAAATTCTCTTGTTAAATTCTGACCGTTCAAAGTTCTATTTATGAAAAAATATATATTTTTAGCTTTTTTTATTGAAGTAAATAAATATGAGTCGGAAATAACCCGTAACACCACAGATTTTATTATATATAATAATATTAAAAATATTATAATAAATAATAGTTAAATATATTTTAAAATAATACATAATTATTTAAATAATAAAACAAATATTTTTAGCTATTTTATAGAATTAAATATGGGTCAAAATTCACCCATAACACTATAGATGTTATTATATATAATAATAAAATATTATAATATTATAATAAATAATAGTTAAATATATTTTTAAATAATACATAATTATTTAAATAATAAAACAAATATTTTTAGCTATTTTATAGAATTAAATATGGGTCAAAATTCACCCATAACACTACAGATATTATATATAATATTAAAATATTATAATAAATAATAGTTAAATATATTTTAAAACAATACATAATTATTTAAATAATAAAACAAATATTTTTGAGCTATTTTATAGAATTAAATATGGGTCAAAATTCACCCATAACACTATAGATATTATTATTATATAATAATAAATAAAACTGAAAAAAAATACTTTAGGTAAATAAATATGGGTCATAAAAATATAAAAGTTGAAATAACCTTTATGTAAAGTATTTTCATCCTATTCTAATATATAAGTGAGTTTATCAATAAATAGTTTTGTTGAGTTATTTCAACTTAATTAGAAAAAGTTATTCCATCATAATTTTTACATGTTAGTTCAAAATGTTTGATTTAAATTAACGGCGTAGACAAAACTTTATTTAAAATGATACAGTCAACAAAACTATTTTTAGCTAAATTATCATATTATAGCATCATTTTAAATATAGTTATAGCTATTAATGCTGTAGTTGTCGTGTTTTATTTGCATTTCAGCATCAGCTGACACAGAATAAGTTGGTGTTTAGTCTGTAAAGTGAAGGATCTGCAGCAGAAACACTCTAAATGACTTTAAAGGTCACATTTGGCTTTTCCTTTGGTCAGAATCAGTCACTTCCTGTTCAAGTGTTCAGTGACTCATTAACAGAAGTAGTTAGACGACCATTTGGACACCTGTGTGTGTGTGTGTGTGTGTGTGTGTGTGTGTGATTATCAGCAGCATCATGGTGGTCCAGACATTTTTACACTTTGGGTCTGAGACAATTGCTGCTGGTGACGTGTTTCTAGACATGTGGAGAACACCCATGTTTACACACACACACACACACACACACACACACACACACACACACACACACACACACACACACACACACACACACACACACACACACACACACACACACACACACACACACACACACACACACACACACACACACACACACATAATACACACAATCACGCAGACAATACACAGACACATAATACACACACACACATATATAATACACACAAACACACAAATACACACACACACACTACATATATATACACACACACACGTAATACACACACACACACCTCACACCTAATACACACATATAGTACACACCCAACACACACACACAATACATACATTAACACAGACATAGACACACACACACAGACATAGACACACACACACACACGTACACACGCATATAATACACACATAATACACACACATACATAATACACAGACTACATATACACACACAAACACACATAATACACAAAATACACACACACACGCATATAATACACACAATACACACAAACACAGATAATACACACACACACTACATATACACACACACATAATACACACAATACACACACACACGCATATAATACACACACAAACACAAATACACACACACACCACATATACACACACACATAATACACACAATACACACACACACGCATATAATACACACAATACACACACACAAACACAGATAATACACACACTACATATACACACACATAATACACACAATACACGCATACACATGAATAATACACACACACGACACACCCAACACACACACACATTAATACATATATTAACACAGACACACACAGACACACGCACATGCATATAATACACACACATAATACACACACAGACTACATATACACACACACACACACGCATAATACACACATAATACATACATGCATGCAAACAATACACACACACACACACACACTCAGTTCATTATAAAACAGAATAATCTAATGTGTAGAAAGAAGAACATGATACTGACAGAGTTTTCTGAGGAAACCTGAATAAAACCTGCTGCTGCAGCTTCTCCTCTGGTTTAAACTCACTTTCCTGCTGCTGCAGCTTCTCCTCTGGGTTAAACTCACTTTCCTGCTGCTGCAGCTTCTCCTCTGGGTTAAACTCACTTTGCTGCTGCTGCAGCTTCTCCTCTGGGTTAAACTCACTTTCCTGCTGCAGCTTCTTCTCTGGGTTAAACTCACTTTGCTGCTGCTGCAGCTTCTCCTCTGGGTTAAACTCACTTTCCTGCTGCAGCTTCTTCTCTGGGTTAAACTCACTTTCCTGCTGCTGCAGCTTCTCCTCTGGGTTAAACTCACTTTCCTGCTGCAGCTTCTTCTCTGGGTTAAACTCACTTTGCTGCTGCTGCAGCTTCTCCTCTGGGTTAAACTCACTTTCCTGCTGCAGCTTCTTCTCTGGGTTAAACTCACTTTCCTGCTGCTGCAGCTTCTCCTCTGGGTTAAACTCACTTTCCTGCTGCTGCAGCTTCTCCTCTGGTTTAAACTCACTTTGCTGCTGCAGCTTCTCCTCTGGGTTAAACTCACTTTCCTGCTGCTGCTGCTGATGACATTACCTCCTTTCTGGGTGACACATGCTGAAAAACATTTAAACAGCTCGTGTTTACACTTTTTCCTCCTGCCCTGCCACATCCGCCATCTTTCCTCGGGGCATTCTAGGCATTTCCCAGGCCTGATGGGATATGCGGTTCCTGCAGCGTCTCCTGGGTCTCCTCCCAGCTGGGACGGAGCTCCACGGGGAGGAAACCAGCAGCGATTCTAATCAAAACGCTGCTACCTGCAACGTGAACGTGCTGCAGCTCAGCTTCAAAGGTTCAGGCCGATTTTACTGCTGGTACCTGTCGTCTAAGTCTTAAAGACGGGACGTTTAACATGGTCCACAAGACCAAACTGGACTTCTAATAGTCTAATTAACACACCTATATAATTGGATTTTCTCCAGCTTTAGTCAAACTGAAGCTAAAGTCAAGTAAAGACAAAAAAAAACTAAAATAAATGCAGATTCTATGTATTTTCACACAGTGAAAACCAGAAAATGTGATTGACTAAAAAGATGCGATAGAAAATCTCTGTTTTTACAGCTCAGGGCTTTTATTTTGAAGGACATGCAATTGATGAGGTCACATGACCAGGATATCCCTATTGCTGATGGACATTATCTGTAAATATCTATCTAGGGTGGTTTAATTAATATATTTATTTATTAACATTTATTCAATTAAAAGTTCTGTTTTTTGTTGTTTTTACTTTAAACTTTATTTAATATTTAATTAAATTTAATATATTTTTTCTAATCTGCTAAAATATATTTGTTGCCATATATCAACAATAACTTAATCTTAATTTTTCTAAAACGTTGTGATATAAAATCTGTTTTAACAGTTAAGGCGTGAAAAGGAGGCTTTTATTTTGAAGGACATACAACTTATGAGGTCACATGACCAGGATATCCCTATTGCTGATGGATATTTGACATGTGAGCATCATTGTCTCATAACCAGAGATTGTCTTTTATTCTGAATTCTGGGAAAATTGAAAAGGGGGCTTTTATTTTGGAAGGACAACTTTTAATCAACACTTTAACTGAGCAGTAAATGGATTTAAATTAAAAAAAAGGCTGCTGTTCATCACAAAGCAAAGAGAGCTGTGTTAGATGGACTCACACTTTAATGATTATTATTTTTTTTATCTTTATTTCTCTTTTGATGTTATAATTTTTTATTTAATCTGCTAAAATAGATTTGTTCCATATATCAACAATATGCAAAGATGATAAATTCCCATTGACTTACATCGACTGAGACTATGTTTACTACCTTTTTCTTTAATAATATCTATTATTTATGCGATTTTAAGTAATAAAAACATTCAAATTCACATCTTTTACCATGTCTAATGCAACAGAGTGTTAATTAAACAGAGAGAGACAAAAGGAAACGTGTAAATTATCAGATATTCATGTGTGTATATCTACAGCTGATGCTGCTTTATGTGGAAAAACCTCGTCAGTTACTGGATTTTGCACGAGCTACAACAATAAATGAAGCACAATTCAGTCTGCTGCATGAAAAGGGGTCAAAGGTCACACTAGGTGTCCAAACGGCCCAACATAGAGTTCTAAAAAACCCTCTAAAATCAAACTGGAGCGGTTTTCACGCATCTATCTGGGCATAAATACGATAAATATGGCGTTTCTGGAGCGTGGCCTCTCTGCTTCTGCTTCGTCCTCAGCAGGAAGGTGACACTCCGTCCGTAGAGTCGTCTTTTTGCAGCACTTCTCTATTTCCCCCCCTCAGATTTATTGATTTATTCCTCTTTCACAACCCGCCACACGGCCGCCACAAGCTCGCTTCTCATAACTCCCCCCGACCAGTTCGGCTGTGTTTTATAACCGCAGAGACGTGGCCTGGGTATTTCTGACCCTGCTACTTCTCACCCAGACACTTTCCTTCTTGGCCTGTGAATACGTGGAGAAACCAACAGAGGGTTCGGTACCTGGCAGCGGCTGAATATGTCGCAGGGAGTGGGCTGGACGTTGAAGTGTTTGAGGACTCGAACGGCCTGGTCTCTGGCCTTTTCTGAACAGTCCAGGGACAGACAGCGACCCTCGGCCACCTGGGAACGCAGCTACGAACACATAAATGAAGTTAAACCTTTAAATTAAAAGGGGTTTCAGGTCGATGTTTGCATGTGTGTGTGTGTGTTACTCACAGTCTGGTAGGGTTGTCCACATGTGAGAATGACCCGGCCTTCAGCTTGTGCTAACTGACACATTAAAGGACAAAAGAATGTTATTAAAGACGCCTTCAAATAAAATGTATTATAATTATAATAATAATAAATGCTGTTTCTTCTCATTCATTATCAGAAATATCAAAATCCCTTTCATATCTTTATCCATTTCATTTTTATTGATATATATATATATAAATATTCCAACTTACAGCTTTATATTTATTTTTATACTCTTAATATATTTATATAATTCATATTAATGTATACAGACTGGGTAACTATGTGTAATTTATTTATTTATATTTTTCCAATGTGACCTTTTACAATAACCATAATTACAGCAGTGTTTACTTTGATTTTATTCTTATTTATTTCCTCTATGTCTGTGTGTCTATAGTTTTATAACAGAGCTTCAATTTCCTCCTAAAGGATCAATAAAGTCCTATATAATATAATCTATACAACATAATAAGTGTCTAATAAATATAAATACACTTTTATTCAGCTTTCATCAGGTCTCTATAAATGTCATTTCAGGTTCGAGTCCATTATTATTACTATTTCCTGATTTTATTGACAGAGAGGATGATAAATATTAACGTTTTAATCCTCCTAGAATATAAAACGTGTGTTTCTAATGGTTTAAAACCTTTATAAGACAGTTAAACTCTGGTTCCACAGGTTGATGCTCCAACCCACCGTCGCTGCCTCCCTGTGATCGGCGTCGTTCTCCAACATGACCACGTCGACTCCCAGACACCTCAGGTAGCGTCCTAACCCCTGCAGCATGTTGTCACAAACCACCCGGAGCTGCTGGGGGGGCAGCGGCGGCCTGGACGCGTCCTTCACGCCACACAGGAGGCTTTTCTCCGAGGGACTGACCCCCTGACTTTCCTACAGCACAGAGACAATACCGTGATACTGGGGAGAAGAGGAGGGAGGAGGTCAAACCATCAAACCACAGGCTGGAGATGCACTGAACCCTGGAGCTGGTAGAACAACCACCGCACGTCCCTGGACGCCAGGTTCTTTTTACTCATCGTGTCATCAGGACAATGGAAATAATAAAGATCTGCACATCACACACTGAAGATCAAGTCTGCTGAGAGGGTTCCTTGTTGTTCTGAGGCTTTTACTGCAGATAATCACATTCATGATGATGTTCTATAGCAGGAAATACTACTTAGATATGGTCAAATGTTTGTGAACTACTTAAATCAGCCTAAATAATAAGTTGGAACTGATTAAAACATATCAAAATTGAATTAAATGTAACATAAACTAAGTTTGAATCGACTAAAATTAAGAAAAAAAGGTTTTATGTGTGAGTGGAATAAGATAATATCTATTAATTATTGTTGAAATATCACTTAGATATGATAAAAAATGTTGTTAATTACTTAAAACAGACTAAATAATAAAAGTAAGTAATTAAACACTTGGAATTTAACATATTTGCATGTTGTTGACATATAAAAACAGATCTTTTTTAGCAGATTACATCATTAAAATTGAATTAAATGTTAAAAAATAAAGTTTGAATTGACTAAAATTAAGAAAAAAAGGTTTTATTGTGAGTGGAATAAGATAATTCTACTAAATATTGGACTAATTGAACCAAAAAACAGATATTTTCACCCATTAACTGCATGAAATATCACTTAGATATGGTAAAAAATGTGGTTAATTATTTAAAACTGACTAAATAATAGTTATTTTTAAAAATAATATGTAAAAAAAGTTGTAATTTTATATATTTACATGTTGTTGACATATAGAAACAAATCTTTTTGAGCAGATTAGAAATAAATTTATGTAAAAAAAGAAAAATTGAATTGAATAAAATTTAGAAACCCATTAACCTTCTATTGCATTAAATATATTATATATTATATTATTAGACATGATAAAAATGTTGTTTTTATTACTTAAAACAGTCTAAATAATTGTTATAAAATATATATATGCAAGAAAAAGTTGTAAATATAGTTTAAAGATGATTTTACGCATAAATCGAATAAAATTAAGAAAAAAATAAAAACTTAAAACAAGTAAAATGATGAAGATGGACTAATATTGCACCATAATTTAATTAGAGCAACATTTATTTATCTGAATTTTTTCTAAAAGACTGTGATATAAAATATGTCTTTACAGAGGCTTTTATTTTGAAGGACATACAATTTAAGGGGGAGCATTTATTGTGAATTTTAGGAAACTTTCACCAGATAAAAACTTAAACTTAGAAATTTATTTTTTTTTTACATTTAATTTGATTTTGATGTTATTTATTTTATTATTTTAATACGCTAAAAAATGTCATATGGCAACAATAAAATTGGAAACAATAGTAAAATTCCTCGTGTAGACTGAGATAACCTGAAACTATCCTGCACATATATTTATTAAATCACCAGTTGACCTCTGACCTCCTTGTCTCTGTGCCTGGCCCGTTTCTCCTTCTGTTTCTTCTCTCCTCCTTTCTCCTGGTTGGAGGCGACGCTGCGGAGGTCAAAGGGCAGCCCGAACCCTGCCGGATCTCCGGAGAGGACGGAGTAAAGGTCCAGCAAACAGCAGGCGTCGGCCACTGCAGGAGGAACGAGAGGAGGCTTCACACTTCGTGGTGAAATAATCAGTGATGTTCTACAGAGCAGCAGCTTCTACCTGCGTATCGGATCTGGCTGACCCGCAGAGGCCTCTTCTCCCAGTTGGACATCTGCTCCGTCTTGTCCAGAGGTTTCCCCAGAACCTGCTGGACCATCAGACTCAGGCCTTTCTCTGCCGAGTCCTCCCCCACCAGAACCTCCTTAGTCCCGTTCTGAGCCACTTTGACTTTACCGCGCTGGATCTGAGTGGACAAACAGGACAGAGGTCAGGAAACGTATATATTTATATCTATATGAAGCTCCAACACGTCACATACAGACTGTTATAAAACTATAGACACACAAACACAAGAGAAATATATATAAAAACAAACATAGAGAAAACAAAATAAATAAATAATCAAAGTAAATCCATATAAACACCTTCCATATAAATCCATATAAACACCTTCCATATAAATCCATATAAACACCTTCCATATAAATCCATATAAACACCTTTGTAATGATGGTTATTATGGTTATTAAAGGTCACATGGTCGGACGTAGGTGAGTAGATTATTGTATTGTTTTTATTGTTTGTATATTGTTTTTGGCAATTATGACTTGGATTTATAGTTTATTGAAGGCAGATTGTGAATCAACAGCATGGAGACCAAGGTCTGTGTGTGTGTGTGTGTGCGCGTTTGTGCGTGTGTGTATTATATGCGTGGGTGCATGTATTATGAGCATGTGTGTATTGTGTGTGTGCATGTGTGTATCGTATGTGTGTCCGTGTGTGTATCGTGTGTATTTGTGTGAAGTGTGTGTGTGCGTGTGTGTATTGTATGTGTGTGTGTGCATGTGTGTATTGTGTGTATGCGTGTGTGTATGTGTGTGTGTATTATATGCGTGTGTGCATGTGTGTATTGTATGTGTGTGTGTATTATATGCGTGTGTGTATGTGTGTGCATGCATTGTATGTGTGTGTGTGTATATTATATGCATGTGCATGCATTGTGTGTTTGTGTGTGCGTGTATGTATTGTATGTGTGTATGTATGTATTGTATGTGTGCGTGTGTGTATTGTATGTGTGCGTGTATGTATTATATGCGTGTGCGTGCATTATGTGTGTACATGTGTGTATTGTGTGTGTGCATTGTATGTGTGTGTGTGGTGAATGACATGTAAAGTTTACATGTCCTCCTCCATTCATGTATTAATACATGCAGCTATGTCACATGTAGCTGACGCACGTAGCTATAACACACGTAGCTATAACACACGTAGCTATTAGCTATAACACATGTGGCTATAACACACGTGGCTATAACACACGTGGCTATGACGCACGTAGCTATGACGCACGTAGCTATGACGCACGTAGCTATGACGCACGTAGCTATGACGCACGTAGCTATAACGCACGTAGCTATAACACACGTAGCTATAACACACGTAGCTATAACACACGTAGCTATAACACACGTAGCTATAACACACGTAGCTATAACACACGTAGCTATAACACACGTAGCTATAACACACGTAGCTATAACAGACGTAGCTATAACACATGTAGCTATAACACATGTAGCTATAATCCATCCAGTTAAATTACAGCTTTATTTAAACTCCTTATTTTAACATCCAGCCTCAAAGTCTCTGCCACAACAGACGTTTCATGTGATCCTCAAAAATATGTCTTTGATTCTAACATCCTGTCACAGGAATTCAGAAATGGAAGGTCGAGAAAATGTGCTGCAACAAGAACCTGCATTTATAGAAAACACGACGCCGACTAATAAAAAAAGCATGATGCTCTCATTTAAAAAGAAAAACACATGCTGTTCCAGATTTAATGTTAACCCTCTATTACACAGTGGTTCCATATGGAAACAATTATCTTCATTTTTATAAACAGCTGTGTTTTTACAGTTAGGTGTGAAAAAGGGGCTTTTAATTTGAAGGAGGTCACATGACCAGGATATCCCTATAGCTGATGGACATTTGACATGTGAGCATCAGTCTTCATGATTGACTTTTATTCAGAAATTTTGTAAGAAGGAAAAAATAATAATTTGTATTTATTTATTATTTTTTTATTTTATTTTATATTTAATTCTATTATTTTATTTTTTATTTTATATTTAATTCTATTATTTTATTTTTTATTTTATATTTAATTCTATTATTTTATTTTTTAATTTTTTTTTTACATTTAATTCAATTTTGATGTTAGACATTTTTTGCAATATGCTAAAACAGATTATATTTGGAAATAATATATAATAATAATAATATAAATTTCCCATTCACTTATATAGGATGAAACTATCCTGAGACTGATGTTTACTACTTTTATTTTTTACATATTTTTTAATATATCTATTATTCAGGCCATAAGTAATAAAACATTCAAAACATACACAACCATGTCTAATATTTCATGCAATAAATGTTAATGTATAAATAAACAACATAAATGGGATTATCTGCAGAGAGGCAGTATATTATATATATATATGCAAAAAAACTGATTATATTTGGAAATAATATGGACAATTCTTCGTGCATACAACCTAATAGAGTCCCATCCACCAACAGCATGAAACTATCCTGACTTTTTCTTATATATATTGTTAAATATTTCTATTATTTAGACCATTTTAAGTAATAAAACCATGTGTAAGTGATATTTAATGCACTACAGAGTTAAATCCTCTGTATGAAACAGATGGAGTTACCTTTTGGTGAATACTGAGAAGATCCAGGACGCCCTCCATCTTTAATGGCTCCTCTAAAAACTGGTGCCACGTGGCCAAGAGACATTTAAGGTCTCCAGCCATCCCATAACCTGAATGAAGGGGGGAAATGAAGTATAAGGAGAAATGCTGCAGGTACATTTCATTTTAACTTGTGTAGAATCGGCCGTTTACCCAGTTTCAGCACGTTGGGAGCAGAGAAAAAGCTCCTGATGAAACTAATGGTATCGGGGTGTTGACACAAGCCGCCGGCGCAGAGGTCGATTAAATAAACGTGGTCAGAAACAGCGAGTTGGATCAGAGCCACTCTCTGAGTGGACATGCAGCCGAACGTCGGCTGCCACTCCATGTCCACTCCTACCACGCCGCCGTCCTAGGAACAGAACACGGGATGGTCACACAGCAGGGAAAACAAAGGGTTTCTATAATAAAACCAAGGATATTGAGATAAACTTTCTTCTTTTGCATCATTTAATTCTCTATAAATTGAAACTAGGGCTTTAGAAACAGATAATATAATGAGGAATTATAAAAAGGGAAGATTTAGAGTCTCAAATAAGGAAAAACTCCTACTTAAATAATAGATATATTACATAAAAGGATGATTATATATGACATGCATTAAATATTACTTATGCTATGTAAGTCAATGGGACTCCATTAGGTTGTATACACTAGGAATTTATCATATTTGCATATTGTTGCTATATGTTAAAACATCTTGTTAGCATGTTAGCAAAAATAGCATCAACATTGAATTAAATGTAAAAATAATAATAATAATAATGTTTACTCCAGATACTGAGTTCAATTTTTTTTTCTCCAAATTTTCCCAAATTTTGAATAAAGATGATGCTCACATGTTAAATGTCCACCAGCAATAGGGATATCCTGGTCATGTGACCTCATAAATTGTATGTCCTTCAAAATAAAAGCCCCTGTTTCACACTTAATAAAACGGGAGCTTATTTATTTACACCTAATGTAAATAAATAAATTAATTAAAGATATTTAGATCTATAGATATTTACACCCTTGATTATTTGCTAAAATTTTCAAAAATTTCCATCAGCAATAGGGATATCCTGGTCATAAATTGTATGCCCTTCAAAATAAAAGCCAAACATTTTATATCACAGTTTTTTAGAAAAATAAAGATAAAGTAATTGTTGCCATATGGAAACACTATGAAAACTTCTAACATTAAAACTAAATTAAATGTAAAAAATAAAATAAAATAATAGAATAAATATAAAATAAAAAATAAAATAAAAAATATAAAATAAAATAAAATAAATAAATATAAAATAAAATACATATACATATATATATATATAAAATAATAATAATAATAAATAAATAAATAGATAAAGTTCACCTACCCCAGATAGTAATTTAAATTTTTCTCTTCTTACAAAATTCTGAATAAAAGTCAACCTTTGGACGTTAGACAGTGATGCTCACATGTCCTGGTCCTTCAAAATAAAAGCCCCTTTTCACACCTAACTGTAAAAAGATAGCTTTCATATCACAGCTTTTTAGAAGCCGTATGGAAACACTATGAAATAGACGGTAAATGGGGAATAAAATGGAAGAAAAGAGCAACAGACTCTAAACAGATTTAAAACCAGCGTTTGAACAGGATAACAGCATCAGCAGAGAAGATGAAACCTGAGGTGGAGAGGTTGTTAAACGACCACGTCTCAGAAGAAATCTAAAATAAAACGGCAGCGTTTGGAACTTCTGGAGCAGGAACTCGTAAAAAAAAACAAAAAACGAGTCCAGAGAATAAAAGCTGGATCCACAGTTACTGAGTTTACTCTGAATAAATAACGTGGAGGGACGAGTTTTCCTTTCTGGCAACATGCTGAGGTTAAATAAAACTATAAAATAGGCAAATACAGGAAGATCAGATCATCTAAATTATAATTTATAATCATAGTCATGTGATTAATGTGCAGGAAAAATCTTCCATCTTTTATCTGAAAGCCTTTAATTCCTTCTGTTCTTGCTTGTTTGTTTGCACTTTATTAGATTTATTAATTAATTAATATGTGTCTGTATTGTACCCTCTATTGCATGAAATATATAATTTAATATAATTTAGATATAATAAAACATGCTTTAAATGCTTTTATTACTTAAAATGAACTAAATATATATTTTAATAAATCAAAAAAGTAAAAAAAACAAAAAAAATAGGAACTTTTAGGAACTTTCCATTTTTTTCCAAATTGAATTAAATGTAAATTAATTAATTAATTAAATAAAGTTTATCCACCCTAGATAGTCAGATATTTATATATTTTAGATATTTACACCATCGATTATTTGCTAACATTTTCAAAAAATTCACTTTTAGCTGTGAGACAGTGATGCTCACATGTTAAATGTCCATCAGCAATAGGGATATCCTGGTCATGTGACCTCATAAATTGCACGTCCTTCAAAATAAAAGCCCTCTTTTAAATCCCAACTGTAAAATGATTAACCTAACCCCTATGGCAACAAATCTATTTATAGCATATTAGAAAAAATGTATAATTATATTTAACATCAAGTTGTGAGACAGTGATGCTCACGTCAGCAATAGGGATATCCTGGTCATGTGACCTCATGAATGGTATGTCCTTCAAAATAAAAGTCTGTAAAAACACAGAGTTATATAGTAGTTATATAGTTATATAATTATAAGAATAATTGGTGATTAATGTGATAGTTGACAACTAATCGATTAATCAATTATAAATAAGTTTATCTACTGTGGATAGTGAATTAATTTTATTATTTGGTGAAAATTTTACAAAATTTTGAATTCAGTCATGACAGAGTGATGCTCACATGTCAAATGTCCATCAGCAATAGGGATATCCTGGTCATGTGACCTCATAAATTGTATGTCCTTCAAAATAAAGGCCCTCTTTTTAAATCCCAACAACAAAATCTATTTATAGCATATAAGAAAAAATGTATAATTATATTTAACATCAAGTTGTGAGACAGTGATGCTCACGTGAGCAATAGGGATATCCTGGTCATGTGACCTCATGAATGGTATGTCCTTCAAAATAAAAGCCTGTAAAAACACAGATTTTATCACAGCATTTTTAGAGCATCTTTTTTTTTGTCCACCGCAGAATTTGGACATTTTCTTCCTAAAAAAATGATTAAAAACTATTAATCGATTATAAGAATAATTGGTGATTAATGTGATAGTAGGGTTTAGCAATAGGGATATCCTGGTCATGTGACCTCATAGATTGCACGTCCTTCAAAATAAAAGCCCATATTTCATGCCTAACTGTAAAAACGTAGATTTTATATCACAGCTTTTTTAGAAAAATTAAGATAATTGTTGCTGTATGGCAACACTAATCAGTAGAGAGTTAAACATGAAGTAAAATAAAGATAAATAAAATACAGATATCTCCATATTTAATGGGATTAAATCACCTGGAGCAGAACGTTCCTCCACCTCTGCAGAGTTTCTGGTTCGTCCACAAAGTGAACGTTGTCTCTGTTGATGGGAACCTGGTAGAACTTCTGGCAGTGAGATTCAGACGGACTCCACTCCTCAGTCTGGGCTGAACCACTCTGGTCTACCTGTCTGAGAACAAACAATAAATAATGCTTTGATATTAATAAACTTTATTTAAACAGAGCACAGGTTCAGAGGAGGAACAATACATATCCACAGTAAATTATCAGGAAGGATTCTAGTTAAATAAAAGCATCTTCTGGATCATACGAGCCATTAAAATAATATAAAATGCTGATTTAATCAACACAAACACATTATTCATGAAATAATTCATGTACAAAGCAAGAAATAAAAGATTCTACTACATAATATACAAGGAATATTCTGGAAAAGAGAATTTAAGAAGGAAATTAAACTTTAAAACAATAAAATAGATAAAAATGTCTATCAGTTGGAATAACTTTAACATGGAAATAAAATAATGATTCACTTTAAAAATGGGTATAAACACACACACACAGACACACACACACACACAGACACACACACACACACAGACACACACACACACAGACACACACACACACAGACACACACACACACACACAGACACACGCACAGACACACACACGCACAGACACACACAGACACACACACAGACACACACAGACACACACACACACAGGCATACACACACAACCACACACACACACACACACAGACAGACACACACACACACAAGTATGCATGCACACACACACACACAGACAGACGCACACACACACACACAACCACACACACACGCACGCACGCACACAGACAGACACACACACGCGCGCACGCACGCACACACACACACACACACAGACACGCACGCACACACACACAGACAGACACACACACATGCATGCACACACACACAGACAGACACACACACACACACACACACAGTATTAACTGTTTTATTCTAGTTGACATCATGTTACTGTAGAATTATTGTGATTATTAAATATTAACTATTATTATATCTTTACTATTATCAATATAAACAATATTACATCAATATTATTATTGTTATTGGTGCTAATATTATTATAATTATGGAAATAAATTAATATGAATGATAGAAGGTTCATTAAAGCTTTTTAAAAGTGTAAATTGATGTTAAATGATTGAATTATTTTGCCTTTTTTAAATTTGTTGATGTTTTATTTTGGTTTTACATGTTCTAACATATAAATGAATGAATGCAGAATAAAAGATGACAGATGAGTATATTAAGGAACCAGATATAGGACAATTATGATAAGTAATATCTTTAAATATAAATAAAAAAAAGTACCAGAGAGAAACTCAAGGGGTCATCAAAGTCATTCAGTGTAAAACACCTGTAATCATCTAAAGACTCATAATATTCCAGCAAACACAATCAGTCTATAATAATAATAATAATAATAAATCAGATTTATTCAGTATTAAAGGTCTAATCATCAGGAAATGTGACTAAATAAACAATTTCATGACAACTTCCTGTTTATAGTGTGAGAATAAGGATGTGGTGAATGGAATTTAGGCTCCAGGTTGAAATATTCCGCTTTTAATGGAGAAGTACAGCATGGATTTGTACCAACACCAGCAGGAGGTGGTTATTTTAGGTCGACTCACTGCAGATGAGGCGGTAGATTCTGCTGCGTGTCCCAGACCCCGTAGGGAAGGCGGCTTCTGGGGACGTGGTACTTCAGGGACCACTGAGCAGCTTTCTGCAGACCGCTATACCTCACCAACATCTCCACCAGCTGGATCTGCAGCTCAGGGTCGTCTGCTACCACGTACTGGACATGCACGATACAGGTGTGCAATTAAAAAATATAGAGAAATACACAAATAACAGAAGCAGGATAGGAACAGTACGTTTTCAGAGAATAATTTCTGGGGGGGACATGATAAAAATCACTTGTCTTGCAGGTTTAAGCCTCATCATGTTCAGATATTTAAAAAAAATATTAATAAAAGTAATAATAGTCGTTATAGCAGTGTTCTATATTCATTTATATTCATACACAAGGTAAATTAATCATAAATCTGAGGGAAAAACTATGAAAATCCACGTCCTGTTCCCTCCTCCCTCCCCATAGTTACTGTTGCTATGGTAACGTCCATCGTTAGAGCTCGTTAACGATCATCAGGTCTGATCTGAACCAGTTAAACTGGTAAAAAGAGGCTGATTCTGGACTAATGTTGAACTGGCTGCTACATGTTAGCTTGATTAGCTGTTAGCTGTTAGCCACAGGCCCCGCCCACTGGACCAAACCACTTTGAGGAATAAACGGGGGGGGTCAGCAACACTTACCTGGACATGGTCGCTCCAGTTCTCATGAGTCATTCCTTTCTATAAGAAAACAAGAGGATGAGAATCAGCATTTATTGTTTATTTGACCTTTTTCCTTCTATTATTATGCTGCTGAACTAAAAATAGAATATTTCCAACAGTTCTGTGGTAAATATAGATCTGTTCCCACCAGTCCTGTGACAGACTTATTAGACGGCACATTCATTGATTGCAATATACAAATATGGATAAAGTCAGTGAAATTGACAGTGTCTTGTGTTTTTTGGGGTTTGAATCCATCCTTTTCTCTAAAAATGAAACTCCACAGGGATCCGTTACCAGCTTTTGTTGGCAGGAGGTGGAATTTCAACAATTTTATTCGGTAATTAAATTTGACATATGTGTAACTAAAACCAGAATATGAGATGTGAGCAGCAAAAAGACATAATTAGGCCCTAAAGACAGAAGGAATGTTCATTTTCTCACACACAGGAGGGTGTGTCGGCTAAACTCCAGATTCTATATCATCTTATAAAATTAAAATACTGAATATTTAGTTCCTAATCATCTCCTGCAGCTTATATTTATTCCTCTGGGAAAGCCTTCTCTTGCTTTTCCCATGTATATCACACATATATTTAGAAACACAGCAGATTAAATAATCTCTAAAATGTCAAATGCATCAAACTAAGGTCAGAAATAAACATCGACATGTTCATAGCGGAGGTTTTAAATGTCTCGATGGATGAGATTCACCAAGAAATCAATTAGAAAAGAAGATTTAAGTTATTTGCCTTTATATGACTGTTAAAAATGGTTGGAATTAATAAAATCTAAATTATAAATCACTGATTGCATATGTAGCAGATACCAGGCTGAGCAACTAATGGAATTTTAATTTCAATATTTGACATTTTTCACAACACAATTTCTTAAAGACAGAGAGTTTAAGTGTGTTTAACTAATTAATTATTAAAATAAGACCAAATTAACATAAATCAGAGGGAAATAAACTGAAAACACTAAATTATCTACTAGAGGAATAAGAGAATTCTCTCATTTTGTTCTCTGTTCTTTGCAGAAAACATCATTTTAATGACTATTATAGTTGCTGTTTACACAAATCTGCACATACACAAAATCTATATATAATTAATTTAAGCCCAGATGTTTCATGCATATAATTATATCAGTTGATTCATTAGTTATGCATCAATTTTTTCTCATTTTCTACTATTTTCTTTGCAGAAAACATCATTTTAATGATTATTATAGTTGCTGTTTGCACAAATCTGCCATAAACAAAAACCTATTTATCTCTTCTCTCTTATTTATATATAAAATTCATGCAAATTTTATTATTTAACAGCCAAACCAATAAAATCATCACATTTATTATGCACATGTATATTATTATCTCTCTTTACTCATTTAAACACAGATATTTTGAATTTCATGCATAATTATATCAGTTTTATCACTAATAATCATGTATAGTTTCCATTTTGCACTATTTTATTTGCATTTTAATGAATATTATAGTTGTTTGCACAAATTGTACTAATGCATGTAATTATATGCATGTTATACATCTATTTATTTCCATTTTATTTGCAGAAAACATCATTTTAATGACTGTTATAGTTGCTGTTTGGACAAATTTCCTCTATGTACTAAATTCTTTATTGGGGGTTTATTCTAGAGACTTAAATGATTAAATAGATATAAACATATCAGGGTTAAAACCAGAATAATCTGAATAAAACGACTCTTCCTGGGAGGATTTGTCTGTTTATATATATAATATAATGTGCAGGATTTGCTCCAACAAATCTGTTTAACATCTCAAACTAAAGCACAGTGACTCCTGCTGAATAAACGCATTGTGTGAATAAAAATAATCGTTGATAATGATGTTTTCCCATCATCCATCTACTCTAATACTCGGATATTTACCGTATATATAACTTACCTCCACAAACCTCTTGTACACGAGGAATCGTAGAGAGTCCTGCCTCCTTTTGTGCAGAGCGTTGGGACAAAGTCCTGCATCAAAAACATCAAATCAGTCATTTCTACCCGAGTTAAATATATAAACGCAGAGAATACGACGTTTGTCACTGACCCTGGTCCACGTTGAACTTCTCCACCAGCCGTAACACGTGTTTGGTCAGTAGTTTCGGTTTAATCTGACTCAGACAGTGTTTGGACAGAGAGAGACGAGGGAACTGCCTGGAGAACCAGATAAAAGCAAATATAACGTCATTAACATGAGCATAATCTGATTTACAGGACATTAAAAGGGAATTTAACTCCAGTTCTAACAGAACCTTTAACGTTTTGCTATGATTTCAGTTTGTTTCTCAATAAAATCCAGTTTATTCATCATTTATCAGGTCTCTATAAATGTAAATTACATGTTAATGTTGGTTTCTTATTATTTAAAAGTCCATTTCTATTGTAAATGTAATTTATTTATTTATTCATGTACAAAATTCACAGTTTTCTGTGAATTTTTGACACCAAATGTCAAACGGAAGTGAAAAATAATGATAATTTTAAATATATAATCCACCTTAATATGTGATTTTAATGTTTTAAAACCTTTTTAAGAGAGTTAAATTATCTGGTACCAGGTTGTTAAGGTTAAAAGGTTATTTCAAAATAAAATGCATCGGCATATATAGTTTATATTAATATTTTTACAAATCATGACGATAAATGAGAAAACACAGGAAATAATTGTCTTATTAGTGACAAATAAACAGTTTATTCAGCATTTATCAGGTTTCTATAAACATATATTGTGATTTCATGCTGTTTTTTGTCATTTCTATATATTTTATTACAAAAATCATGATTTTTTTGCGATTTTTTGACAAATAGTGAAACCAACAAAGAATGATAAACACTCATTTTATACGTAAAATAAAAAATCTGATTGATTGAGTGATTTCATGCTGGTTTCTTCTTATTTAAAAGTCTATTTTTTATCATTTTCATTTAGAAAAATCACGATTTTGTACAATTAAAGAGACCAAACCAGCAGAGACAAAGGATTTTGGACTTTCTATATATACTAATTATAATTATACATAATATAACAACAGAATTGTGCCTCTCAATCAGCTCATGGACAGATATACGTGTGATTTTTATTCCGTACTTGCTGATAACGTCCACGCTGAAGCAGGGGTGGCACCAGGAGTCGAGCAGAGAAACCAGTCGTTGTTCCAGATGTTCGTGGCCTGCGACAAAAGACTCGGCCAGAGACAGTTTATCCTGCAGGATGAGCGGCACACACATCTGCAGCAGGAAGGAAGTTCAGAAGGTCTAAAGTATGCTTCAATGATGAATCACTAAATTAAAGCTGCTGTTGTACTAGTGTCTGTGTAGTAAACGTGTATTTATACACTATTTATTACTCAACAGTGGAGTTTAGTGGAGAAACAGTAGAAATCATCAGAGTAGAGAATAAAACTGTTAAATCCTCATTATAAGAGCATTTAAATACTGATGCTGCTGTGATTTAATAGTTTATTGTGTAGTAACAACACTATAGAAACACTACATGTATTTAAATAGTCATTAATTAGAGGTTTTAGTAGTTAATTATATCTGATGTGTTAATCTGGTAATTTACTGAATAAATGACTTATTTAATATCCATGAAGCCTTGAATATATGGAGATTTTCCTAAGATAATAATTGAAAAAATAATGATTAATAAAATTAAATTAATTAATTATATTTTTAATCTTTTAAAAAATAATTCTTTAATATTTTTACATTTTTTTAATTTTTAAAAATATTTTTTAAATGTTAATCTTAATATTTAAAAATATTTTAAAAATAAACTTTTAAAATGAATATGTTTTCAATCATTTTTAAATCTTTTTAAATAATTAAAAAAACATGTTTTTTTATTTTTTTTTAAATCATTTTAAATATATTTTTTAATTTTTGAAAAATATTTTAATATTTTTTTTTATAATTTTTAAATGTTTCTTAATAATTTAAAAATAATTTAAAATAATTTTTGAATATTTTTAAATCATCTTTTATATTATATTTTCTAATAATTTGATAACATCTGCTGGTTGAAAATACGACTAATTAAATTATTGTCTTCAGAATATACAAAAACAAAAAAAAAATATATCCATGGGTGATTAATCTATAGAAAAAAGGTGAACTATCCCTTTAAACAGTAATATATAATAATAAAAAATAAAATAACAATAATAAATGTGAAGGAATGAGTAGTGATTATATAGAACTTTCACATATACATATACACACACACATATATATATATATATATATATATATATATATGTGTTTTCTCACCTCCTCCATATCCAGTTCATTCTGTAACTTGAGTTTCACACTCAGCACCACAGCCTGTAGAGAAACAGGAGGAATTCACAGTGAAATCGTTCGTTGTAGCTTTAATTTCACGTTGTAACCCTTTAAAACGTAAATAAAAGGAGGAACTCACCTCCTTGTAGCAGCTGAGGCTCTGTAACCTGATGATCTGCAGCCTGAGGACGGACGGATCCATAGAAGCCAGTTGGTAGATGTTTATGAGATTGTCGACAAAGTTCGGCTGAGAATCAGTCGCGAGGCTCAGAGCTCGATGTTGGAGGGATGTGGACTGCTGCTCCGACAGAGACGCTAATGTCACCTGGTAGAAACAACCACAAATAAAGATTTACACTCATTATTATGGACTGAGATAGAAAACATGAAGGATTAGAGCCTGAAAACAGAAGCCAGTGATGTTAACCCTCTACTGCATAAAATAATTCATGTTTTTATTACTTAAAATGGTCTAATAATAGATATATTAATACTAATATGTAAGAAAAGCTTGTAAACATGGATAGTTTCATGCTATGTAAGTCAATGGGATTCCATTAGGTTGTTACACTAGGAATTTTATATATCTGCATGTCGTTGCCATGGCAACATATTTTTTTTTTTAATTAAAAGTATTATTTTTTTTTTATTATTATTTATTTTTTTAGCATATATGAATAAAAAATATATATAAAAAAATACAATTAAATGTTAAAAAAATATATTTAAAGCAGCATATTAGAAAATAAATTTGAAAAAAAAATCTAAAATTAGAATTGAATTAAAGAAAAATAAATAAAATAATAAGTTTATTTACCCTAGACAATAAGTTAATTGATTAATAAATAAAACTAATACTAAATAAAATAAAAGATTTCAAGCGTAATAATATATATTTTTATATATTTGATATTTTTGTATATATAATATAATATAATTATTTATTTTTTAGCATATTTGGAAAAAAACAATATAAAAATACAATTAAACATAAAAAAAATATTTAAAGCATATTAGAAAAGAAATAAAAAAATCTAAAATCAAAATTTAATTAAAGACAAATTTTTTAAAAATATGTTTATTTGTCGTAGACGGCAAGTTATTTTTTTATTATTTAATTAAAATTATCTTAAAATTCTAAATAATATTCAACCTTCAGTTCCTTTGATTAAATGTAAAAAAATAAAAGATTTAAAGCATATTAGAAAAGAAATTGAATTAAAGAATTGAATTAAATGTGTAAAAAATAATAATAATAATACGTTTATTTACCATAGACAATAAATTATTTTTTTTATTTAATTAAAGTTTTCTTAAAATTCTAAATAAAATTCAACCTTCAGTTATAAAACAGTGATGCTCACATGTCAAATGTCCATCAGCAATAGGGATATCCTGGTCATGTGACCTCATAAATAGTATGTCCTTCAAAATAAAAGCTTTCACACCTAACTGTAAAAACATAGATTTTATATCACAGCTTTTTATAAAAATAAAGTAATTGCATTAGAGGGTTAATAAGACATTTTCAGTCTAAAGACGATAAATGACTTTTGGTGCGATCTGATCTGAAAATGCTGCTGCAGCTTTTTTCTTGTTTTATTTTGGAGGTGCACCTACCTGAGGATGTTCCTTCAGCCACGTCTGGAACTCGGTGAGGATGTGATGGCCGAGGGTGTGGCTGCGACCTTTCTGTTTACCCGGACACTTCTCCAGGACGGTCAGTAAATCCTCCAGAGGCTCAGACAGCTGAGAAAAACCCTGCAGAGCCGTGAGATGGAGCTGAAAGCAGAGAAAACACCAACTACACTGTTATAGAGGGAAACATGAAGGGACAAATCATTACAGCCTCTTTACTTTACACTTTACTTTATCACAAAAACTCGGTTTGTTGAGGCTGAAACACCAAACAGGCTTGTTCAGCATGTTTTCATCTATAATTTGAGTCCATTGTTGATTTTTTTAAATGTTTTTGTGATAACAGAATGTAGAGTTTTGAAAAAAGAAGCTTTAACCCTCTATTGCATGAAATATTGAATGTTTTTATTACTTAAAATGGACTAAATTATATATATATTTAATAAATATAAGAAAAAGTAGTTAATATAGTCTCATGCTATGTAAGTCAATGGGACTTCATTAGGTTTATACACTAGGAATTTTCTAAATTCTTATATTTTGCATATCTATTTTAACATATTATAAAAATAATCATCAAAATGGAATTAAATTAAAAAAATAATAATAATAAATAAAATTTACTTAGTCTATAGAATGATTTTTTTTATTTTAAAGCATATTAGAAATAAAATTTAAAAAATCTAAAATCAGAATTTAATTGAATGTGTAAAAAAGAATAAAATAAAATAAATACTAATAAGTTTATTTACCTTAGACAGTAAGTTCATTTTTTATTTAATGGAAATTTTCTAAAATTCTGCACAAAATTCAACCTTCAGCAATAGGGATATCCTGGTCATGTGACCTTATATATTGTGTGTCCTTCAAAATAAAAGCCCCCTTTTCACACCCAACTGTAAAAACAAACATTTTATATCACAGCTTTTTAGAAAAAATGAAGATAAAGTCATTCAATAGAGGGGAAACATCATCAGAGATGAATATTTAATGAATAACCTGATTTATGTGGGGTGATTTCTATTTTCAGAGATAATAAAATTAGGTTAACAAGCGTGTGAATTTTCAGAATAAAAGCCAGCAGACACACGGGCCCGTGACACATTTCTGTTCCCGACTTTAAGAATGCAACCTCTGGCATTAGAAGCTTCCTACGCTAGGAAATAAAGTGTGTGTGAGAACGGCTGGCACTGGCGTCTTAATTTGAAAAGCAGATGTGATGCAGTGAATATCGTCCTCACACACAGCTCAAGTTCATTCAGTGCAGCAGGAATTCCTTCCTTCCTACTGACACACTCTGCTTTCCTCATTAACCTCAGACGCACGCAGACGTTCATTTACACATCACATATGAAGAGATGTGAGACATGAGAACAAGATCTCTGTGTCAGGCTACTTCCTCTGACAGGACACACACACACACACACGTTATAACACACACACACGTGTTATAACACACACACAGAGACACACACACACGCTTCATTTAAACATCAAGATATGAAGAGATGTGAGAGATGAGAACAAGATCTCTGTGTCAGGCTACTTCCTCTGACAGGACACACACACACACACACGTTATAACACACACACACACACGTGTTATAACACACACACACACACGTTATAACACACACACAGACACACACACGCTTCATTTACACATCACATATGAAGAGATGTAAGAGATGAGAACAAGATCTCTGTGTCAGGGTACTTCCTCTGACAGGACACACACACACACACACACGTTATAACACACACACACGTGTTATAACACACACACATAGAGACACACACACGCTTCATTTAAACATCAAGATATGAAGAGATGAGAACAAGATCTCTGTGTCAGGGTACTTCCTCTGACAGGACACACACACACACGTGTTATAACACACACACGTTATAACACACACACACATAGAGACACACACACGCTTCATTTAAACATCAACATATGAAGAGATGTGAGAGATGAGAACAAGATCTCTGTGTCAGGGTACTTCCTCTGACAGGACACACACACACACACACACACGTTATAACACACACACACACACGTTATAACACACACACAGACACACACACACACGCTTCATTTAAACATCAGATATGAAGAGATGTAAAAAGATGAGAACAAGATCTGACAGGACACACACACGTTACAACTCACACACACACATTATAACACACACGTTATAACATGCACACACACACACACACACTATAACACACACACACACACAATAATACACACACACACACACACATCCATACACACCCACACATGTTATAACATGCACACACGCACACGTTATAATACGCGCACGCACACACACACAGTAATACACACATACACACACACGTTATAACATGCGCACACACAATAATACACACGCACACACACACACATCCATACACACCCACACGTTATAACATGCAGACACACACACACACACACACACACACACACACACACGTTATAACACGCGCACACACACACACACACACAGTAATACATACATACACACACACACACATCCATACACACCCACACATGTTATAACATGCACACACACACACACACACAGTAATACATACATACACACACACACACATCCATACACACCCACACATGTTATAACATGCACACACACACACGTTATAACGCGCACACACACACACGTTATAACACACACACAGGTTATAACACACACACACACACACACACGTTATAACACACACACACACACGTTATAACACACACACACGTTATAACACACACACACACGTTATAACACACACACACACGTTATAACACACACACACACACGTTATAACACACACACACACACGTTATAACACACACACACACACACACACAGTGAAAGTGACTCTCACCGTCTGCAGATCTTTCGTGGACCAGAGATTGAAGAGTTGGTCAATCAACACCTGAGGGTCAAGACCTGCAGGAGAGAACACACACACTCTGACCTTTGACCTTTATCACCCATAGTGTTTCCATATGGAAACAATGACTTTATCTTAATTCTTCCAAAAAGCTGTGATAGAAAATCTATGTTTTTACACCTAGGTGTGAAAAGGGGGCTTTTATTTTGAAGGACATAGAATTTATGAGGTCACATGACCAGGATATCCCTATTGCTGATGGACAACTTACATATTATTTTATTATATCTATTATTTAAGCCATTTTCTGTGATAAAACATTAATTTTACCATGTCTACGTAACATTTCATGCAATAGAAGGGTTAAAGAATCAAAGCTAATCTAGTTTTTCTACATATTTATACTTAAATTCATTAGAACCAGTCTGAAAAACCTGGAAATAAGTTGTTTCGGGTCCAACCTGAATCTGAACTGGTAGGAAACTGGATCCACTGGAAATATTGTTTGTTAAACAGGCATCGCTGAGCAGCCATAACGTCAAATATTATTTCTTTAACAGGCATGGCGGAGCAGCCATAACATGGGATTAACAGCTGAGGCCGGTTGGATGGAGGAGGAACCCGCCATTAGCTCTGCATTCCACTCAATCTGCTGCAGCCAAAATACCACGCACTAAACTCTCAGGGCTTTTATTTTGGAAGGACACGGTGGATAAAACAGGCCGAGAGACAACAGGGAAGATGTGTTCATGTTCCATGAATAGTAGTCACATGGTGTCATTAAATAATAAAACACTCTAATAAAGTGGTGATAATAATACAGATTAGATTAGATAGAACTTTATTGATCCTTTGGGAAATTAACACAATAAATACAAACACCAACAGAGAAAATTAATAGAAAATAATAAAAAAAAAATCAAAGTAAAAGCCTCTAAACACCTTGTTACTATTAATAGTTATTATAAAGGTCACATGGTCTGAGGAGATGGATAATTACACATGTAATTATTGGAAAAATAGGGATAAAATACACATAGTTATCTATTATATGTATATTATTATGAATTATAGAAATATCTAAATATATAAAGAGTTTTTTAGTGTTAAAATCAACAAAAAAATGTAGCTTTATTTGCTTTAATTGTCTAAATAACACATATATTTAAGAAAAAAAAAAAAATATATATATATATATATATATATATATATCAAGTTAGATATTAAATAGAAGGGATATAGTATAATATACAATAATTAAATTATATGTAATATTCAAATATGTATATATGGTTATAGTTATTGATTATGTAGTGACAGGTTTGATTGACAGCTGATATTATTATTATAATTTAATTAAATCAGCACATAAATCTGCATATTTAACCCTGAATGTCAAGAAATGTTATAAATCATTATTATAATGATTATAAAGATTTAATAACATATATATATGATGAAGGAAGTTTGATTGACAGCTGATATTATTAGTTAATTGATATGAGGGTCAGTGAAGTGAGTAAAATAAAGTTTTATTCACATTTATCAGGTTTCTATAAATGTATATTGTGTGTTCATGTTGGTTTATTGTCATTTCTATAATGTTTATTTACAAAAATCATAATTTTTGGGGGGATTTTTCGACAGGAAATGTCAAATGAACTCATTTTATACTTAAAATAAAAAAATCGAATTGTCATTTTATTTAGATTTGTGCAAACAGCAACTATAACAGACATTAAAATGATATTTTCTGCAAATAAAATAGTAGAAAATGGGACAAAAATTAATATATAACATGCTTTTTGGGGTTTAAATGGCTTAAAAGTATAAAATAACAGCTCATAGGCTTAAATATATTAATTAAAACTATAATATTATACTATAATAGTTTATTTCCTGAGTCAATTTGACCTGTTAGCAGTTCTAGTGTTAATTATGAATGTTCATTATGTATTTACAGCCTATTTATTCATTTTAATAACCAGTTCATATACATTTCCAGCCTGTGTTACCTTCATATCAGACTTTTATATAGTTTAGCAGCTGCAGACAGGTTTATTTTTAGTTATTTTTGGTTAAATAGAGTCTTTTTGTGCAGCTTCTTTTCTGTGTGGCCTCCTCCATACCTGACCTCCCCCCTGCGCCTCCTCCCTCCTTCCCAGGGCGACTTTTCCTGTTCCCTGCAGCAGCCTCTCTCGATTTTTGTCTCGGATTTCCCCAGGAAAAGAGCTATGCGGTGGTCACGGTGTAAAAAATACAGCCTTCCTGATGCACAGCCTGGGAAAACGCCGACCAAAAAGGACCTCTCCCTCTCTCTCTCTGTGCGTTGGCCTCTTTTCTTTACTGTGTCTTTCCTGGCCGACGCTATTCTGGTGCTTCCAAAACACTCACTTTAAGACGTCTGACTTTTAGATTTGCTGAAAACGGAGCATTTTTAGCTCGTGTTTGCGATGTTAACCAATCCTGGTGCAAGTCTCAATCACAATTACAATATTATAATCATATTGCTGCATGTTAAGGGGCTGTTTAGTGCAGATTATGGACGTTTTGCATTAGTCGCAGTTAATTTACAGTAAAAAATAAGAAAAACTCAGTTTTAAGAAGCATTAAACAACAGATTTTAAATATTTAATCCACATAGAATATGATAACTACGACTAAAAACACTGAAATGAAAGAAAAACTGATATTATTATTGAATTAAATTACTAGCGGGCAAAATTAGCCGTTAGCTACGTTGGAAAACAGCATCTGGACTAAACCACTTTGAAGAATAAAGGGGGGGGTTGTGTTTTTGATGCATTTATTTAACATTTATTTAATATTTATTCAATATTTATTTGCGTTTACAAAGACTTTTGTTGGGATAGAACTTTGTGCACGTCCTCTGAGATTTCCAGCGATGCTAATGTCAAAAATACCAAATATTTTTCCAAAATAAAATGTTTTTTTTCCACTTGTCTGAGTCCGTTTAGAATTAGTTGTTTGATTAATTGACAAAAATGTGACTTTGTGATATGTGATTGTTGTAAAAAATATAGACAAACGGACTTCTCTTCTTTAATTTAACAGTTCGTATGTATACGCTTTTATTTTGAAAAGATGTGTAACCCTAAAAAACTTGGTACCAGATAATTTAACTGGTTTTAACAGGTTTTAAAAAGTGAAAAACACATGTGTGTATTTAAAATTCATCATTATTTTAACATTTCATGTAAAAAAAAAACACAAAATGGTGATTTCTGTTAAAAATAAATGACAAATGTACATTTATAGACCTGATGAATGATGAATAAAACTGGATTTTAATAAGTTTTTGACTTTATTATCTTAACAAACATTATTTATCACTGACCCTCATATTAGTGTTTTAGTTGGTAGCTACATGACATTAAATCAGTTTTATATTAATAAAATGATATTAAATAAACACAAATGCTGCTAAATGTAAAATAATGTGTTTTTTAATTGTTGTAAAAAGGAGAAAATAGGATTATTATGGTAGTGTAGTGTTTTTATTCATTTATTATTAGTGTTTAATATTATATATTTTTTAATAAATATAAACACTGTTATAACTGCTGTATTACTGTTAATACCATTCACTAACTGAACATAATGAGGATTAAACCTGCACAACAAGCTGTAAAAAGAGAGTTAAAAGAAGATTTTTAGGAGTTTTTTCCTGAATTTATTCTCTCCTTAAAGGATTTCTGCCCCTGGACATTGATATGAGTTGTTCTGGTTCTCTGGCGTCATTAAACTCTGCTGAAGAACATGAAAACACAACTAGTTTCCCTTCAGTTTCCCTGTTTATATGAGAGTCGAGTGGAGGAATGTGGAGCATGTCGCTTCTTTATAATCTGGGCTGGTGGGTCAATGACAGCAGCCCATTCATAACAACATAATCACCCCATCGCTGCATAAAACACACACAAACTATTAGAAATCGGTTTTATTCAGCATCCATCACGTCTATAAATGGACATTATGTGTTTATGTTGGTTTATTGTCATTTAAAAGTCCATTTGCATCATTTTTTTTTACAAAAATCAAGATTTTTGTGACACAAAATGTCCAAAAATGACATATATTAAATATTTAATCCATCTAGAACATAAATCTAGTTGATATCATTTGTTTTCCACTTTTTAAAACCTATTTTAAGAGAGTTAAACTATCCGGTACCAAGTTACATCTTTTCAAAATAAAAGCGTATATCTCTTATTTTGAAAAGATGTAGTGTAACCCTAAAAACTTGGCACCAGATAATTTAACTCGCTTAAAAATGTTTTAAAAAATTCAAACGCACATCTCTTCTTTAATTTAACAGTTCGTATGTATACGCTTTTATTTTGAAAAGATGTGTAACCCTAAAAACTTGGTACCAGATAATTTAACTGTTTAAAAACACATGATATCAACTAGTTTTATGTTCTAGGAGGATTATATATTTAAAATGTATCATTACTTTAACATTTCATGCCAAAAACAATCACACAAAATGGTGATTTCTGTTAAAAATAAACGATAAATGGACTTTTACACTACATATTTTCAAAATAAAAGCATATATTTTTTTTTTTTTTTTTTTTGCCAGATTTTTTGACAGGAAGTGGTGTAATTGATAAATTTTAAATATTTAATCCACCTATAATATCATATCTATAATAACATAATAGATAATAATCCCAGTTTGATTGACAGCTGAGATTATTATTGAATTTCATCTCCATCTTTTCAAAGGTGACTTTTTTTTCCCATTTGTTGAACTATGAGAACTTGAAATATGAGGAAAAAATACAACCGAGTGGAATTTAAAAGTAACGCGACACTATAACGAGACAATAAAGTTCACACTTGAATTTCAGTAAAATTAGAGCAGAGATTAAATCCTTCGGGCAGGTCGAGCGTCCCGTTGCCTGGCACCCGCCAAAATAAAAGCAAACAGAAAGATCGAGTGTCTAAATGAGGCGTTCGGTGTCATTTCAGCCACCAGAGACTTGGCAGCGTTTTAACCTCCACTGGAAGGATGCCACCACATTCTTCTACAAACACTTCTGGCCCTTTTGTGTTTTGTTGTAGGTTAGTTGCAGCTTGGTGTGAAAAGGGGGCTTTTATTTTGAAGGGGATACAATTTATGAGGTCACATGACCAGGATATCCCTATTGCTGATGGACATTTGACCTTAATTTGATCTTAATTTTTCTAAAAAGATGTGATATAAAATCTATGTTTTTACAGTTAGGCGTGAAAAAGGGGCTTTTATTTTGAAGGACATACAGTTTGAGGTCACATGACCAGGATATCCCTATTGCTGATGGACATTTAACATGCCTCACAACTGAAGGTTGACTTTTATTCAGAATTTTGTAAAATTTTCACCAAATATAAATTTAACTCACTATCTAAGGTAGATAAACTTTATTTAAAAACATAAAACAACAACAACTATCACATTAATCACCAGTTATTCTTATAATCGATTAATAGTTTTTAATTATTTTTTAGGAAGAAAATGTCCAAATTCTGCAGTGGACAAAAAAAAAAAAAGACATTTTATGTTGAATATTCAGGTTTGAGAAACAGTGATTGACATTTTCCATCATTTTATGAACCAAATAACCAATTTATTAATTGCATTGAGTCATTTTCTAAGAAGAAAACATCAAAATATTCTGGTTTCTTTATTCTTCTATAATAGTAAACTGTTGATCTTACATTTTAGGTTGAATCTTAACTTTACATCACTACATGTGTAAATTAAATATTTAAATTAAATATTAAAAGAGTGGATATGTGTTGTATAAACTGATACGAACCCGCTGCTTCTGGAGATGTACGGTTCATTTCTGTCCACAGGATGGAGAGATGACATCAAACTGTAAAAATAAAAGCATGTAGAACAACACAGTTCCATTAATAAGTGTCCAAATTTATTATTAAATATACTGTATTTCACAACTATAAATAATTGCTGGGATTGGGTGACATGAGATAAAAGGGGCCACTTTTTGGTAAATCGCTTGGGGCAATAACACAACACCAAATATGGCTTTTCCATGTATATTTATGATTAATAATGAATGTTTATGATCATTTTCTGTTGGAATTATGTGATAAAATATAATTATTTAGTCTCTATAAATCTTAATCTTTCAATGGTTTAGTTCTTATCTTAGGGATAGAATTTTTTTGGAAAGTTTGGACACATGCTACTCAGTGATGCATCAAATTAAATCTGGTGTGCCCCAAGGCTCAATTTTAGGTCCTGTACTTTTTACATTAGAGGGTGATATCAGTTAAATTGAGCCATTTTTCGGTAAATCGCTAAAAAATATGCCTTTTCCATGTATATTTATGATTAATAATGACCGTTTCTGGTCATTTTGTGTTGGAATTACGTAATAAAATATAATTATTTAGGCGCTATAAATCCTGAAACATCCGCTGTGCCACTTTTAAAATGACAAAGGGAAATCAAATTCAAAATTAATTCATCATCAGTTTTAATTTTAAAAACTGATTGACTGACTAAACAAACTCATATTGCTGCTATTAAAACAAGAACAGAGCGGTTAACACACCTATGTATACTAGCTAAGCTAAGCTATTAGCTTGGCAAGGCAAGTTTATTTGTATAACACATTTCAACAACAAAACAATTCAAAGTGCTTTATTTGCATAATTATGGTAATTTATATAGTTTTCTTCCATAATCTTAGCAAGTAGGAGCATGTAAATGTTGAATCGTAGGAGGCCCCAGACTTGAACCTTGGGGGACTCCACAGGTTATTAGTTAGTTACCTATGGACGCAAAGTAGTCTCTGTCCTTTAAAGTGGGATTCAAACCACAAAATAATGCATTCAAGACAGATTTCATGCATAGTTTTATGTGAATATTTGTTATAATAGTTCAGTTAAATAATTTAGTCTAATTTAAAGTCTCCATCCACGCAAAAGTGGCTGTTTTCTCATTCATCTGCAGAAAGTAGAAAGTTCCTCGAAGCTCAATGAAAGTTCAATTTGAGGTTTTCAGACGTTATTGAAGCAAACCTGATAGAAAACAAGGCAAAAATCGGAACAGGAAGAGAAGAATGGAATTAAATAGAACATTTAAAACGCTGATATGTTTGGCCTTCTCTTGAGGCCTAGACGTCCCAAAGGGTTCCCCACAGAGTAAAAAAAAAAAATAGTTCAGCATTTAATGATTATGAACCAGTTGTGCTGATATTATCATTCCTGCACATACACTCTGAAACCTGTGGGAACAGCAGCCTGAGAAAAGGCAAGATGCCAGCTGGCTATGAAACCTGATTTCAGGGCTGAGGATGTTTTTTTTAGGCCTGAAGTCTGGTTTGGTTATTTCTCTCTGTCTGAATGTCTGTGGGTTTTTAGAGGAGGGATTTTAAGAGGAGGGATTTTAAGAGGAGGGATTTTAAGAGGAGGGATTTTAGAGGAGGGATTTGGCTCTCTGCTGCAGCGGTGTAAAACAAATTGCTCAAGTAATTCATGGGAGCATCTGTACTTTACGTGAGTTTTTATATTTCTGTCCACTTTCACTTTTACTCCACTACAATTCCTGAATAAAACCTACACTTTTACTCCTCTTTAAGTCTTGCATTGGATGGAAAACAGATTAATTTAGGTGCCGATTCTTGTCCAATATTCATCTTATGAAACTGTGATGCACAATAAACCTAATATTTTTTCACTGCTTGCTTTTTTCTTATAAAAAGTGCATTTTCTTGTACTTTTACTTTCAATACTTGAATACAATTAAGATCAATAAATTCCTTTTGATTCTCAAGCACAATAAATATCAACATTTTACTCAAGTAAGACTCTAATATGTGACTTTAACTTCTAGAAATGTCAGATATCTTACCGTATATATCAGATATCTTGTCATTTTCTGCTAAGATATCTGTATTTTTACTCAGGAGAGATTCTAATACGTGAATTTAACTTCTACCAAGTCATTTTATAGTAGGATATATGTATGATGACTATGCAATTTTCTGGTAAAATATATATGTATTTTAACTCCAGAAAGATTCTAATAACATCTACCAATTTCAGATATCTTATCATTTCTGGTAAGATATCTTCTAATAGGTGATATTACCTTCTACCAAGTCATTTTCTGGTAAAATAGTTGACTCTTTACCCAAGAAAGATTCTAAAATGTGAATTTAACTTCTACAAATGTCAGATATCTTACCCTGTATATCAGATATCTTACCATTTTCTGGTAAGATATCTTCTAATAGGTGATATTACCTCCTACCAAAGTGATATTATGATAATATATCTGTATTTTACTAAAGTAAGATTCTAATAGGTGACTGTAACTTCTATTAAAGTCATTTTCTGGTAAGATATCTGATTTTTTTACCCAAGAAAGATTCTAAAATGTGAGTTTAACTTCAGCCAAAGTCATTTTCTGGTATTATATCTGTATTATTTTTTATTTTTTTTTTACTAAAGTAAGGCTTCCAGGCCCTTCATACACACCTGCATCAGGACTTTCTACTTATCTTCTATCTCCACCTAGCGGAGCTAAAGCTAAATCTCACTTCCTCAGCGCTTAGTTTCACACTTTCTCTCAGCAAATATTAGATTATCCGGCTAAAACAAATCAAACTAACACTCTGACCAGACCCGTACATGTGTTAATTTACCGTAAACTCCAGTATTTTTAATATAAATCTCCATTTAATGTAAATGCTTGTTTTGTTTTGGTGACACGTGACTCTACGTTAAGCTAGCCAAGCCTCAGGGCTAACATGTCATTATTTTCCTTTAGACAGGCGATTGTGTTGATATATTTATAAATTAACATAAAATACCGACTTAAACTAGTGTCACGTTGTGTTATTAACGCAAATAAACTCACCATTTACCACTTTCTCGTTGTTATCCAACGTCAGGTAGAATAATAACTACCTACTTTTAGGTTTCGTTTAGGGGACCATTAAGTTTTTTTAGCCCTCTGTTTTGTCTGTCAGGCGGCCCCCGCTCCCAGGCTGTACAGAAATCCGGCTTTTTTGTGGATTTAAACACCGTATATTCCCTAAAATTCACCATATATTTATCACACAGTTAAATATTTACAATATTAGACGCGATATTGATTGGAAGTTATTGGTATCAGTGCGCACACTGTAGGAAAAGCTGCCTGTAAGTCAACGAATAGGTACAAAAAGTCCATATTTCTTGATCTACTCATTGAATTTAAAGGAGAAGCTGTCATGCAGGTTTAAAGTTAATTACTGCCACCTACTGGCTGCTAAACAAACAGCTGGACACAGCAATACTGTCGGTTTGTTTTATAATGTTAAAAGAAACAAAACACACCAACATTTTTTTTTTTAGCTTTTTTATTTAAGTAAATTAATATGTGTCAAAATTGACACCTAACACCATAGATGTGTATATAATAACAATAATATTCATTTAATAATAATTTAAATTATATATCATTATTTAAATAATATTAAAATATTGTTGAAAAATATATTTAGAGTATAGAGTAGAAATAACTGAGACCACGTGGTCAGAGTTGTTTACGACGTTCATTGCGTCATCACGTAAAAAAAGACGTAGCCGACGTCGGCACCGAGACGGCCGTCGTTTTGTTTTTTTTGCCGTAACGTTATCATCTCTGCGGGCTGCGGGGCGTCATATTCCCGGGTCGTCACCGCACCACACGGCGGGGATGGAGTGGCTGGGCACCGGAGCCCCGGGTCACGCCGACGAGGAGCCCGGCAGGGACGCCGCTTCACCCGGATCCATCCGCGGCGGTGGACCCCCCCACCTCCAGGTTAGCTAGCCTACATGCTAACCGTTGACTTTAGTGGGGGGGGATGAACGTGTGTGTGCGGCATGCTAACGGCTAAGCTAACGGCTAAGCTAACCCTGCGTTTGGGGTATCACTGGAAGTGCCAAGTTTTGTTTGTTTTATTTGTCCCGATTCTAACATTTTATTAAAGTGTAGTTATCTTGTCACACTATAGAAGATTAGAGGGGTCCAAAATAAATAGAAAGGACGCATTTCCTATAATTCTGTGATGATTACATGTGGAAATGTGCACATTTAAAACATAGTTTTAAGACTAAATGACCACTTTAATTCATATTTAAAGGAATAGTCTGTGATTTGATTTCCTGATATAGACGCTGCCCTTCCACTCACATGTACTGACTTTTATTTGCATGAAATATTACTTATGTTTTATAAAAATGTTTTTATAACTTAAAACGGCCTAAATAATAGATATATCTTTAAAAAGCATGTGTATATAGACACTTAAGATTAAGTCTGCTAATAGTCTGCATGTTTCCTTCTTATTCTCTGAGGTTTTTACTGTTTTTTATGCAAATAATCCCATTTATATTATTTTCTTTAACCCTCTATTGCATGAAATATTACCTAGACATGGTAAAAAAAATGTTTTGAATGTTTTTGTTATGTAAAATGACCCAAATTATAGATATATATTTTTTAAAAATATGTAATAAAAAGTAGTAAACATAGTTTCATGCTATGTAAGTCAATGGGACTCCATTAGGTATGTATTGTATTTTCTACATTTGCATATTGTTGCTATATGGCAACAAATCTATTTGAGCATATTGTAAAAAAAAAAAAACTTATAACATCAAAATTAATTAAGTGTAATAAAGTTTACCTACCCTAGATAGTCAGTTCAGTGATGCTCACATGTCAAATGTCCATGAGCAATAGGGATATCCTGGTCATGTGACCTCATTCTTCCAAAATAAAAGCCCCCTTTTCATGCCTAACTGTAAAAACATAGATTTTCTAAAAATGAAGATCTTGGCATGTGAAAAAACTCTGCAATGGAGGGTTAAAGGCATCAAGATATAATTTACAAACGATTGATTCAAAGGGGAACACATTGAAATTGTTGGATATTGTTTGCTGAAATTCCCATAATCAAATCAAATTAATTTACCAGTGATTTGACCAGTGGTTCTGACTCTTGTCCAGTGGATTCTGACTGTTTCTGGTCACAAAATAATGGTCCTTCACCCACAGATTCTGCACATTCAGTCCTGTTTATGGAGATTATCGTAGGGATGGAAACTGTCATCTATTGAGATGAGAGGGAGCAGCTGACCTCCTCCTACAAGGCTGGAACAATGAGGGGTCCTCATATAAAAAAAATCATAAAATCCCTTAGATTTACTGGGTGCATTTCCCAGAATTTGATATTTATACATATGAAAATGTGCAAATGTAGAGGCAGGACTGCATTGTCTACGTGAATTGACATTTAAAGGAACCAGTATAGCAGCAGGTTTCCATCCGTTTCAATGGGAACCAGCAACTCGAAGCCACAAACTGACACCAGACAGTTGTTGTTGCATGACGGTTGTTAGAAATAATGTTGAGCCGACTGGAACTCTTTGTTTTTTCATTGCTCTGATGACACAGTGAAGTGTCAGTCGTTGGTTTCCGTCCGTTTAACCGTGTCCACGTGCGATGACACCCCTGTTCTATGTGCTCTAGTAAATTATATTAAAATGCACATGTCAGTTTCTAATAATCAGGATGCATTTATTCAGTATGAGTGACTCCTTTTGTTTGAGATATTAAACATTTTATGCAGCTATGTATATATTATATATGTTTTATGTGTTATTTATAGTCTAATTGTGTAATGAAACATGTCAAATGTTGTTTAAACTCGATTATATTAATTGAAAGATTGTAAATTGAAATTCAATTAATTGCACAACCTTCTCTCAGTCTATAATTCTTGAAAAATAAGTTTTTTTGGTTCCTTTCACCAGGTTACACATGCACTCACTCTCTCAGAAATTAAAAAAAGTCAAATATCATTTGACACTAATCGAAATCGCGATTAAAATTCAAATAATTGCACAGCTTTGAATGTTCCAACACTTCCTCAGTAGTTTTACAATGAATGCATCATCATGCATTTGTCCCCTTTTCTGATATAAAAGTATAAAATCCACGAGTTGTGCAGTTACTCCATTAATTCATGGGCCACATTCAGTCAAACTACTCAAAGTTGACCTGCTGTTTATGTAAAGAAACATCATTAATATCTACACCATTAATTAACCTTCAGTTTATAAAACAGGAGAGATGAAAAAAGTCTGATATCCCAGTTATTAGATATCAAAATGAATTAAATCCCAATAATGCATTTGGTACAATTAGTCTAATATTGAGTAGAATTATCTTGAAATATCTGATGAGTCATTTTTTCTTGAGTTTAGTCTTTTTTTCTTAAAATAAAATGAAATTGACTTATTTCCTTCTATTATCCCACATGAAACAAGCAAAATCATCTGCCAATTAAAGATAATTCTACTCAACATTGGACTAATTGCATTAAATAGATATTCTCCTCTAATTGTAGTGATTAATATCTAGTTATTTAAGCAGCAGGTGAAGTTATCTCCTGTTTTTTGACTTCACATTTCTGCGAATGAACAGAACCTGGAACTTTTCTTGTTGCTCGGACCTTTCATGGGCCCCGGGCCACGTGTTTGATCCCCCTCCGCTGCATGAAACGGATCAGTCCACCTCTCATCATCGTGCTGCGAGGACATTGCTGCAGCCTGGCGTCAGAAACAGCTCGTCTATATCAGATCTATGAGATCAGACATGAAGCAGCAGATCTGTTCTCTCCCCCTGGTCCAACGTATTCTCTGCTGCTCTGATGACTAAAAAAAGAGTTTCAGACGTTGGTTTTCGTCATTTACTTATTTATAGCAGGTCAGGAAAGCTGAAAAGCCACTGGGCTAAATGTGCTTGGTGATTCAGAGAGAACAGGTTTATCAGGTTTATCAGATTTAAAGATGAGCCTCCTGGTGATAATAGATATGTAGAGCAGTGGTTCTCAAAGTGGGGTCCAGGGACCCACCAGGGGTCCTGGAACAGGTGCCGGGGGTCCAAAGAAAAAAGGAGAATAATTTATTTTCACTGTAAGAAACTGGCATAATTTAAAATAAATGAATATATTTAATTTAGTAGTTTATTTCCTGTTATTTGTGTATTATTTTCCCTTCGCACATTTTATTTTAGTGAATTTTTTTGTTTTGAACATGTAAAACTAAAATAAAACGCCTATTTTTAAATTTTAAATGGTAAAACATCAATTTACACAAATTAAAAAAGCAGCAGGAAGAAGTGTAGACGTATTAAATCTGACCTTTATCAATATGCAAATGATGGTAATGTAATTTTCATGAATACAATAACTTTAATATATAAAAAAAAGGTGAAAAAATAATATATTTGGGTGAAAATGAATGGGCTAAATACATTAAATATAATGGAAAATCAACTAAATGTGCTTTTATAATTACTGACATGGGAATAATTACATATATAACATTTACAGGTATATTTCTTTATTTTCTGCACCTGCACAGTTCTATGCACATATTACAGTCTCATTCACATACTCTTCATCTTCCTTATATATTTGTTGCATGCTCTTTCCTATTTGATTGTTTTTAACAGGACAATGTCCAATGACAATAAAGCTAATTGAATCTATTTCCTGATGTTTGCATCCTCTGTCCAGACTCCTCCGTCCCACCTGAGTGACGGAGCCGTGGCGTCTCTGTGCCAGAACCAGCAGCGCTGCGTCAAGGCCTCCATCGTGTCCAGCTGGACTCTGGCCGAGGCCCAGGACCGGCTGGGCTCCCTGGGGGTCCACAGCTCCGAGTCCCTGGAGCAGGAGAGGGCCCGGACCCTGGTCTGCCCCACGGAGCTCAGCCACATCGAGGAGGAGTGGCGCCGCAAGGAGAGCATGCTGGGAGGTCCGGAACCCAGCCGCAGCCCTGTACTGGGAGCTGTGGGAAGCTGGGATGTGTTCGATAAGGTGAGGACTGATACCACTGTGTCCAACCCGAGGCCCGGGGCCCAGATCTGGGCCGCCACCTCATTTCCTGTGGCCCCTCCAGAGCTTCACAGACTGGTCACGTCGTCTTTGTACGACTTTGTTAAAGTTTCTGTTTGTTCCTTCTTTTCCTTTGTTGAAGTACATCTGTCATTACTTTCTGCTACTTTCTATTCTTTAATATTTAGCATAGCAACACTAAACCATAGATTCATGAAATAAATCAATAGTTAATAGTGGTTATCAGCAGATTCTGGTATGAGTCTCTACATATCTGAGATGATTTTAATTCTGGTTAAAGATCTTAGTAAATTATCACCAGCACTATTATGAGTGGAGAGGTAATTATCTAATATAATAACATGTATAATAATATATGATTTTTATAATTGTCCCTATGAGAGAAACCAGAACACTGACGTGTCCCGGGAACAGACTGCTGTACTTTCTGCTGCCCACTCTCTACTTTATTTATTTATTTATTTATTAGTAAGAAAGAATAAATAATAATAAAACTGATGATACTTCCTGTTTATTAGTGGCTGGTTTGCTCATTAGTGGATAAATAAATAAATATATGTGATTAAAAATCCAGTAAAACCTTTTTGTAGTGATAGAACGTCTAAATTCTCTGATTATTTCTGGTTTCTTTAATCTTCTGTAATAATAAACTGCTGATGTTTGGGTTGTAAACTGCAGCGTCTCCATCATTAATCTCATTTATTTGTCTTTTTCTCTTCCAGAGTATCATCAATGTCCCGAATCAACCGGTAGAAATGGATCAGGACAAATGTAAAACGTTTCTGCAGAAATACGAACGAGAGCTGCGTCATTTTGGTGAGAAGTTCATTCACAGCAGGAGTCAGAAACAGACTCGTCCTGGTTGCAGTTCAATCATATTCTAGTTTTACAACTTGTGGCACGAAGGCAGATTTCAGAGGTTTTAATATTTATTTAGTATAATTCACTTCATCACATTCATATTTTTACCTAGAAAAAGGTAAAAACAGCCACTGATCCATGATTTGGCCTCATAAAAATCTTGATTTACCATCAAACTAATTAACATTAATATATTTAATATATTAATATTAAATAAATAGTTTTATTCAAATACAAGCTTTGATTTTTTTCATTTTTTACATTTAAAGAAACATTAAAAATAAATGCAACCAGTGTGGGTTTTTATTTCTATTTATTTAATTTTATATTGATTTAATTAATTTATAATTAGAAGCTGTACTTGTACTATTCTCTTCTATCATTCAATAAATAATCACTATATGAACAAATAAGTTCCTCCAGAATAGAAAAATGCATTTATTAATATTGATATTTATAAAAAAACATGTATTTTTGTGCTGATTTCTTTAATTCCTGAAGGGAATTCTCTTCTATTTGTTGTTAAATTGCTTATTGTTTCACCTCATGTATGTTTTATGCATTATTTAATTTAAATTCTTGTATTTAATAGTTAATTCTCTGTTGTTTATCATCAGGAATGCTGCGGAGATGGGACGACAGTCAGCGATTTCTTGCAGAAATGCCTCAGCTCATTAGTGAAGAAACAGCCAACTTCTTAATTCTGTGGTGCATCCGACTGCAGCAGGAAGGGGTAATATATTCAAATTATATGATTTATTAGTAGTATTAACAATTATAAGCTGTGCAGGAGAAATCTCAGCTTGTCACTGCAGGAAAAGCACATGTTTTATTTATATCATGAACTAAAGCAGCAAAATAAGGTGCTGAAATGTGTATTTACTGAGTTTAATGATGGAAAACTATGGTTGGAATTTAAAAAATGCTGAACTATCCCTTTAAACTATGAATTCCAAACATTTTAGTGTGTTGATATTTACACTATTCACAATAAATTAATGACATTGTGAGAGAATCGGTGGGTTTTATATAGTTTCGGGTTAATAAATATTAAATTAATGAATTATTTTATTAAAATTCAGACCAAATAGGGAAAGTTTTATATTCTAGGTGGATTAAAAATATCAAATTTATCATTTTTTGTTTGGGTTACAGCATTTCATGTCATAAAATCACACAATAAAATTATAAAAATTAATCAAATGGACTTTTAAATAACAACATACATTTATAGACCTGATAAATCCTGAATAAAACTGTATTTTAAATAGTTTTTGACTTTCTCATCTCACCAATTATTTATCACTGACCCAAACTTTGTATAGTCCAGTTTTTAAATGTTAATTTTGAAGCTAATATTAAGAGTCTCATCTAATATGATGGTCTGGATGAGTAGTAACGTATATATTACTGCAATATATACGTTTTTTTTCTGTTTTCTGCAGAAAGAAGCATTAATGGAGCAGGTGGCTCATCAAGCTGTGGTCATGCAGTTCATCCTGGAGATGGCGTCCAACTCTCAGCAGGATCCTAGAGGCTGCTTCAGACAGTTCTTCCATAAAGCCAAAGTAAGAACATCTGTATACACCTGTATATACAGCGAGAAACTGCTGAGACTTAAAGGGGCAGTTTGTAGGATTAACCTTCTATTTCATAGTGTTTCCATATGCCAACGATTACTTTATCTTCATTTATCTAAAAAAACTGTGATATAATATCTATGTTTTTACAGCTAGGTGTGAAAAGGGGGCTTTTATTTTGAAGGGTATACAGTTTATGAGGTCACATGACCAGGATATCCCTATTGCTGATGGACATTTGACACTATATAGGCCAATATGTATATACCTAATAGAGTCCCATTGACTTGCATTTTTTAATATATCTATTATTCAGGCCATTTTAACTAATTAAAAACATTCATAACATTGAAACGAAAAAAGGGGGCTTTTATTTTGAAGGACATACAATTTATGAGGTCACATGACCAGGATATCCCTATTGCTGATGGACATTTAACATGTGAGCATCACTGTCTCACAACTGAAGGTTGAATTTTATTTAGAATTTTGGAAAATATTCACCAAATGATAAATTAAACTCAATATATAGGTTAAGTAAACTTTAATTACTTAAATTATATTTAATTCAATTTTAAAAAAAGGAAAATGTTTAAAATCCCTAGTTTATACAACCTAATAGAGTCCCATTTTGTAATATATCTATTATTTAGGCCATTTTAAGTAATTAAACATTTCCACAAAATAAAAAAACTGAACTCAATAGTTTGAAGTTTTATTTATTTTTCTAATATGCTAAAATAGATTCCGTATGGAAAATAGTGTTCATTTATCAACAATATGCAAATATGATAAATTCATAGTTTTTCTAAAAAGCTGTGATATAAAATCTATGTTTTTACAGTTAGCTGTGAAAAGGGGGCTTTTATTTTGAAGGACATACAATGTATGAGGTCACATGACCAGGATATCCCTATTGCTGATGGACATTTAACATGTGAGCATCACTGTCTTTTATTCTGAATTTTGTAGAATTTACACCAAATAATGAATTTACCTCACTCACTTACCTCATTTCCTAAATATATCTATTAGTTTAAGTAATAAAACATGTTCTACCATGTCTTTGTAGTAATATTGAATAAAATACAGCAATTTTTTCTATTATTTATTTGTTAATATATCTATTATTTAGGCCATTTTAATAAAAAACATTCAAAAACTGTTTACATACAGAAAAGGAATATATCATACAAGGTTCTCAGGGTTTTTTAAAAGGTTTTAAAAAGTTAAAAACACATGCTATCAACTAGTAAAACAAATCCAAATCATAATAATAATAAATAATAAAATAAAACTAATTTATTAAATTTGTGCAAGAAATATTAATTATAAAATACTAATTATTTTAATAAAAATTCCCTTTTCCTTAAGTTTATATAAGAAGATTCTTTCTTGAATCTGTAATTATTGTATTGTTCAATAAAGTTTTCTGCTGCAGTCATTTACCTGGTGCATTCTGGGATATGTGGTTCTCTTTCTAACCCTGCTGTAGTAAAGCATCCAGGTAGCGTTCAGTGCTACTTGGAGCTAAACCTCAGGTGTTCACACCTTCTACAGAGTAGATTCATCATTTTCAGATGCTTTTCCTACACATTCTACTACTCAGCTGTTTGAAATCTGCAGCTTTTCCACTCGATGCTGCAGAAAACTACAAACTCAGTGTATTTAATCAAAGCTGTGATAGACTCCATGTTGATATTTCCTGATTATTTTTGTATTTCTTGCTGTGCAGGAAGGACAAGACGTCTACCTAGAAGTCTTCCACACTGAGCTCGGGGCCTTCAAATACAGAGTGAAAGAATATACGGTGAAATGTAAAAGTGAAACAGCCAACAACACTGAACAGATGTGTAGTGGAACACAGCACAGACTAGAGCCCAAAGAAACACACGACTCCTTCTCTACAGTAAGTAATACACCCTGACCCTAACCCTGGTAAAGAAAGCAGCTAAACTTTATTAGTTTATTAGTTTACAGTCATTTTATGTCATAGGAAATAACACATTGGCTGTAAATACAGTTTATTGCAGTTATTCCACCCACCTGCAGGTGGCAGCATTGAGCTGTTGTAAATTATTATTATTAGAAAAATGTCAAAAACTAGTTTAACTCTATTAAAAATGCTTTTAATTAATGTAAAAAAATACATGTTATTAACTAGTTTTATATTTATATTTAAAATAATGTAAAAGTGTGATTCACAATCTGCCCTCAATGAAAAATAATCCCAAATCATAGCTGCCAATAATAAAATAAAACTAATATAAATATATATTATAATCATAGCTGCCAATAATAAAATCAAACTAATATAAATATATATTATAATCATAGCTGCCAATAATAAAATAAAACTAATATAAATATATATTATAATCATAGCTGCCAATAATAAAATCAAACTAATATAAATATATATTATAATCATAGCTGCCAATAATAAAATCAAACTAATATAAATATATATTATAATCATAGCTGCCAATAATAAAATAAAACTAATATTAATATATATTATAATCATAGCTGCCAATAATAAAATAAAACTAATATTAATATATATTATAATCATAGCTGCCAATAATAAAATAAAACTAATATAAATATATATTATAATCATAGCTGCCAATAATAAAATAAAACTAATATTAATATATATTATAATCATAGCTGCCAATAATAAAATCAAACTAATATTAATATATATTATAATCATAGCTGCCAATAATAAAATAAAACTAATATATATTATAATCATAGCTGCCAATAATAAAATAAAACTAATATAAATATATATTATAATCATAGCTGCCAATAATAAAATAAAACTAATATTAATATATATTATAATCATAGCTGCCAATAATAAAATAAAACTAATATAAATATATATTATAATCATAGCTGCCAATAATAAAATAAAACTAATATTAATATATATTATAATCATAGCTGCCAATAATAAAATCAAACTAATATTAATATATATTATAATCATAGCTGCCAATAATAAAATCAAACTAATATTAATATATATTATAATCATAGCTGCCAATAATAAAATAAAACTAATATAAATATATATTATAATCATAGCTGCCAATAATAAAATAAAACTAATATAAATATATATTATAATCATAGCTGCTAATAATAAAATAAAACTAATATTAATATATATTATAATTATAGCTGCCAATAATAAAATCAAACTAATATTAATATATATTATAATCATATAATTAATAACTGCCAATAATAAAATAAAATATATTAATATATATATAAAACATATTTTCAATATTAAAAAAGTAATTATAAATTAAGTATATATTTTTAATCTAAAATATAATATTTATAATATATTCTAATATCAATATAATATATTTTAATATAATTTATAATATTTTATAATGTCACAGATTTTTATATATATATATATATATATATATATATATATATATATATATATATATATATATATATATATATATATATATATATATATATATATATATATATATATATATTGTTCTTTTTTGGTTAGAAAATCTGACATTTAGTGTCAAAAACCCACAGAAAAACATGATTTTTGTTTAAAAGAATACACAAATGGACTTTTAAAAGACAAATCACACACAATCTACATTTATAGACCTGTTGAATGATGAATAAATCTGTATTTCATAAAGTTTTTGACATTATTCATCACTGACCCTTTAGTATTATTTATCTGGATAAGTGACAGCCTTGTTTTTTCTCTATTCTTTACCGTTAGAATGTCAAATAGAATAGAGTTGAACCACTTTCCCATTTGATTTTGACATATTTTCTGTATTTCTATGTGTTGGTAGCTGCATTTACTTGAACATGCATCATTTCACATAAACAGTATTCCAATATAATATAGAGAAGTGGTTCATAAACCACGTCAGCTACATACAGGCTCAGTTTCATGATGTTATCAGTGAGACCTGATAAACTGGACGTTTCTCAACCCCTTTGTTTTTACACCTGCTGTAAAATTGGAGCTATTGTCACTTTTACATGCGTCTGACTGCTGCTGTTTGCAGGAAATGTGATATTACAGGTTAAAACCTGATAAGTTGCTGTTGCAAAATATAAAAAAGGGAAAGTGTCACATGTTCCACTGCAGCAAAGTTAATGTTTTAGAAGAGAAACCGACTGAAATCATCTGTAGAAATAGTCGTTTAGTGTTTGACTCATGATGCCACGTTTTATTATGTGTTTGAGTAAATTAATAATAAATAAAAGAGGAGAAAGTCCAACAAACTTTATAAAATACAGCTTTATTCATCATTCACCAGGTCGATAAATGCAGATTCTGTCTTCATGTTTCTTATTTAAAAGTCCATTTGTACATTTTTTATTATTATAAATTATTTAGGGTTTATTTTTTGTATGTTTTTATATATTTTATATATATTACATTTTTTATATTTATATTATTTTTTATTTATTTTATATATATATATAAATAATATATATATATATATTATTATTTTATTTTATTATTATTTTTATTATTATATTTTTATTATTTTATTATTATTTTTTAGTTGGTGTGTGTGTGTATATTATCAAATATATTTATTTTATTAAAAATAATGTATATACATTTTATAAATGTGTGTATATATAATATATATTTTTTATATTTATGAATAATTTTATATTTAATATTTCTTTCACAAAGTTGACACAATATAAGCACAGTTACATTTAGATTAATTAATTCTGTATTAATTAATTTTTTTATTGGCGACTATGATTTATAATTATAGTTGATTAAAGGCAGATTAAATATAATCCACCTGGAATATAAAACTAGTTGATGCATGTGTTTTAGATTATTTTAAACCTCAGTTTTTATCTGATATCTTTTATTTAAAATGCATTTAATTCTAATTAATTTGTGTTTTAGTTACTGAGGATGTTTTTGTAGAAATGAATCATTGAATTAAGTTTCCCTCTAATCAGAGACGGTAGTTTAGTATCATTAATATTTCCTACATTATATTATATATATTATATATATTATATATATATATTATATAAAGCAGGTGCTAGCTTGCTGCAGTGAGCCCACTGAGCCTCATTGAGTCCATGCAGTGATTATTGGTTAAAAGCCTTTTGTGGATCAGCCTGAATGAGCCTCCCCCTCCGTTGGCCTCACAGCTTGACTCTCTGCCAAACAACAAACCTCCTCCTCTTCTCTCAGGGATCCACGGCGACCCAGGAATGTGGATCCAGACGTTAGAAACTGTTGCTCTGCCTAGTCCTAGTCCTGGTCCTGGTCCTAGTCCTGGTCCTGGTCCTAGTCCTGTTTTTTCTTCTCTTCAGCTTAACCCGTTAAACTCCAAGTTCCCCCGTGAGATTGCTCCACTAATCATGTACAAATATAGTGAAGCTATACATCAAATTAAACAGGAGAAACTCCACTACAAGCACATATAAGTCATATTTACACACACCAAACACAACTCCAACACCAAGCTAATTAATTAACAAATATAACAATCGCTATACGATCATAAAGCCAACCCACTCACCACATTTTGATGGCTAGCGCTCTGATACTTCATGTTACACAAACAAATGACATCTCATATGAAAGCTGAGACTGTGACGAGTCCAACGGTACCATCAGTGTAGCTTTATGACAAAAACTCAGTAAACTAGCAGCCAAAAAACACTACAGGAAAAAGACGCTTTTTTAAAGCGACTAACAAAAAATGTGTTTTTTTGTTGCTGTTTTGGGATGAAACGTTTTATTTGAGATCAATAAATGTTGGTTTAGTGTCGACCAACATCTCTGAGTTTATTCCAGATATATACTCTACTGATTATAGGTTAATATCGAGCAGAAACCTAAAAAAAAAAGGGCTGGAGTTCAAGGGGTTAAATTAAAAGTCTCTGAGGAGTAGGTTGAGTGGGTCAGTTAACCCTCGACAGCATGAAATATTACTTAGATATGATTAAAAATGTGTTTATTACTTAAAATAGACTAAGAAGAAGCTGTAAACATAGTCTTATTATAGTCAATGGGACTCTATTAGGTTTATATATATTTTATTCATTTATTTACATGTATTAAATGTAAATAAATGAATAAAATAATGTTTATTTAGCTTATATAGAGAGTTAAATATCTTATTTGGTGAAAACTTTCCACAATTCCTAATAAAAGACAACCTTCAGCAATAGGGATATCCTGGTCATGTGACCTCCTCCTTCAAAATAAAAGCCCCCTTTTCACGCCTGACTGTAAAAACATAGATTTTATATCACAGATTTTTTTTTAAAAATCAAGATAAAACAATTATTGCAATATGGCAACGATTACTTGAAAAAAGGGGGCTTTTATTTTGGAAGGACATGCAATTTATGAGGTCACATGACCAGGATTTCCTGTTTAGCTCACCATCTGGAGTAATTAAACTTATTTATATTTAGAATTTTAATGTTATATATATTTTTATAATAAGCTAAAAAAGATTTGTGGAAAATATGGAACAATAAGATAAATTCCTCGTGTATAAAACCAATTATATCTATATTTTTTAATATATCTGTTATAACCATATAACCAGTCATATTTCATGCATCATACAGATTTTAAAGCCTGTAAAATCCCAGGAATCAACATTTTTCTTTCTGCTCAGACACGTAAAGAGGCCGAGTGGTTCCATAAAACCGTTAATCCTCAAACGAGGCAGCAGGAGGTTAATCCGCCTCGCGACCTCCCGTTAAAGCTGCCGTGCGTTGTCCTCCTGTCCAGCAGGTGGCGGCAGACTACCCCGTGAAGCGCTGCCTGGAGGCCGGGCTGTGGACCAGCACGGGGAGGTGGACGAAGGACGACGCCACGGAAACGGACGATATCCGCATGATGGAGACGTCGTAGGAAACGACGCTGCTTTTCCTCCCTCCGTCGTCAACGCCGCCGCCGCCGCCTGGTTCAGGAACCTGGAGTCTGAATGTGAAATGTACACGGCTGGAAAACACACACACACACACACACACACACACACGGCGGGGCAGGAATAAAAGGAAGAGCACGGTCAGTCTCCATCCAGTTTTAAAGCAGAGAAGCTGCAGCAGCTGATTGACGGCGTCTTCTTCCATATTGATGCATGAGTTGTGCCATAAACCTGCTCCATCTTATATCATCACTTTATTCTACAAATTCTAAAGCTGATTAAATCCAGACAACACCAAGAAAACTAAACCCAGAAAGACTCTGGTTCTGATTCTGCATTAATTCCAGTTAATATCTGATATATACGGCTGTGATTTAACCCTTAAAGAATTAAAAACACGTCATCAGCTAGTTTTATGTTCTAGGAGGATTATATATTTAAAATTTATCATTACTTTAACATTTCACGCCAAAAACAATCACACAAAATGGTGATTTCTGTTAAAAATAATTGATAAATGGACTTTTACACTTTTACACATCTTTTCAAAATAAAAGCGTATATATACGTCATTTGACTTGATGTTTCGTCTCAAAAATTGTACAAAATCGTGAATTTTTTTTGGGTTTTTTGCTAAAACAACCTGATAAAGTTGTCTCAACCCATATGAGTCATTTATTATATGACTGATACTATATTTATTTTATATTATTATATAAAAAAACTTTATAAAATTCAGTTTTCAGAATAATTTTATTTTAATTTGTATTATTTTTTTTGCTTTTTTTGATAAGGTCAAACAGTTTAACTGAAAAATAATGCTAAATATTAAATATATAATCCACCTACAATATAAAACTAGTGTTTTTAATCTTTTAAAACCTTTTTTCACTTATTCAGTATTGAAAAATAAATATTTCACAAATCATGTGTCAATTAAAGGCAAATAAATGGATTTACTGTAATTAATGAGGGAATAAAACATTCGTACCTTTCTGCCATTTAAACAACATATAAACTATATTTATATAACAAAAACACAAGAGTAAAAGCTAAATAGAAGCTGCATGTTTGATTATGACGCTAATATTCAGATTTACAGCTAAAACAAGTCGTTAGAACACAGGAAACCTGCTGCATGTAGAGATTAAATGTAAAATCCTGAAACTACAACTGATAAAAAGGCTTAAAAATAAGGATCAAACGAATATTCTGTTATTTTACAGATTTTATTATTATTATAAACGAGCTCTACTTATCTCATCAACCATTCATTCATTTAACCCTCTGCTGCATAGAAACAAACACTTTATCTTCATTTGGATGATGTTTTTACAGTTAGGCGTAAAAATGGGGCTTTTATTTTGAAGGACATACACTTTATGAGGTCACATGACCAGGATATCGCTGTAACACTGTCTCACAACTAAAGGTTGTTTGAATTTAGGAAACTCTTCACCAAATTTATTTCTATTTATTATATTATTATTATATTATTTAGACCATTTCATTAATGCAACAGAGGGTTAATGAAAAGCCAGATAAAGGTGTCGATTCTTTATTTTTTCAGGTATTTCTTAGTGTTGTCTGGAACTAATCAGAGATAAACCTGCCGTCACCATGCATCTGCAGCATCTGCAGCATCTGCAGCATCTGCAGCGTCTGCAGCATCTGCAGCATCTGCAGCATCTGCAGCATCTGCAGCGTCTGCAGCGTCTGTAGCATCTGCAGCATCTGCAGCATCTGCAGCGTCTGCAGCGTCTGCAGCGTCTGCAGCGTCTGCAGCGTCTGCAGCATCTGCAGCACCTGCAGCACCTGCAGCGTCTGCAGCATCTGCAGCACCTGCAGCGTCTGCAGCATCTGCAGCATCTGCAGCGTCTGCAGCATCTACAGCATCCACATGTTTAACCCGTTGAAGCCTACGAGTCATTTTATACTTACAGCTTTTTATTCTAATGACATGATAATAAACTACTTCCTGTCACATGACGTCAACTTCCTCCTGAGAACATGGAGAAGACAAACCCTCCCAGAAAGAGTCGTTTTATTTAGATTATTCAGGTTTTAACCCTCACATGTTTATTTCTATTTAATCATTCAAGTCTCTAGAATAATCCACCAATAAAGAAATTATTAAATGAGATAAATAGAGTGTAGTTTATGGGGAAATGTGTGCAAACAGCAACTAGAACAGCCATTAAAATGCTGTTTTCTGCAAAGAAAATAGTAGAAAATGGGAAATAAATAGATGTATAACATGCATATAATTACATGCATGAAATCTGGGTTTAAATGGGTTAAAAGTATAAAATGACAGTTATAGATTCAGCAGCTTTTAGGCTTAAATGGGTTAAAAATGTGTGTTTTATTGAACATTCTCCAAAGAATCATGTATAAAAAAAAACCTCTAGAGGCTCCAGCTGCAGAAGATGATAATATACAGTTATATTATCGGAGGAATAAAAGATTATTGTGCATTTTCTTAAGCGTTTTGCAGAAAAGTGGGTGCCAGATGCATGGTAATGGGAGGAATGTCATTATAATTCTTCATTTCTGCAGAAGGTTTTGATTCGTTCGCAGCAAAAATCCAACTTTTCATTTTTCAGCTCGATCGTCTAAAGCCGAGTCGCCGCTTCCTTCAGCTTCTCGTTTCTGGGATTTAGATTTTTTTTTTTATTTTAAAGGAAAAAGGTTTGGAGGGAGGCAAAAAGGGCTGAGCTCTCCACACAGAGACTTAAACTGTCGAATGCTGTCTGAATGCAGAACGGAGCTCTCTGCATCTGAATGTGTCTGCACTTTATATTTCTGCTTTCCAAACGGAAAGAAACACTTTTTTTAAAAGAGGCCGATGCGGAGTATTTAAACCAACTGACTTTATTATTCTGTTTTTTTGATTTTCAGTCAGTTTTCGTTGTTTTTAGTCAATCTAGCGAGCTTTAGAAGAGCTTGCATGTGTCATTTTATAGTTTTGTATTTTTATTTCTCTTTTTTTTTGTATCGTCAGCAACAACAAACGACTAAAAACAAACCTGCTGAGCAACTAATCAGTATATTTCCTGCAGATTATGGAATAAAACAAATACCAGATGATGCGTTCAAGTACAGTACGACTTTCAGCTGCTGTATGATCATCATCTCACCGTTTAGTCGTTATTTCACAGATTTACTGTGAACAAGCTAAAATAACGTGTCCTAATCGACTGAAATCTTTTAATTTTCTCCTTTTTTTTTGTTTTTTTTTTGGACTAAACTATGCAAAATAACTGTTGGGCCTTACTGAACGACACCCAAACCCATCGTTACTGGTGTCGTGGTATAAAAGTTGTTTCTGTCGCTAAAATATAATAATTCCACCTGTCGTTCCCAGTAGGCTTCTCCTGTCACAGTAATAAACTGAAATCCAGTATAAAAGGTGTTTGTGTGTTGATGTCAGCTGCCAAAGCTTCTTTTTAATTATTAAAGGTACAGTGTGTATTATTTTTGATTGAATTATAAACTAAAACCTGAATATTTTACTCTATTTCTACCACAGAGTTGAAATCAGACACTTATGTCTTAATTCTGATGTAAAATAATCAACATTTCTATTATATAATTGGATTTTCATGCATAATAAAGACGCAACAAACAGGATCTGTGCTGTAAAAAGTATTCATGTGTTTTAGAAATATGCACAAACTAAAACTCTACATTATGTTGCAGGTTAACTTTTAACGTGGTGAAACATTCTTAAGACCAAAGTGCAAAAATAACAGAGAACTGATGAACTCTGATATACAGCTCTGTACAAACTGGTTTAAATTAATATATATGTTCAATCATGTCACATTAAAATGGAAAAATAACGTGAAACAACTGATCACAGCGAGGAAAACCTGGAAGATCTGGACGCAAAAACCAATGAAACTGAAATAATCAACAAAATAAAAGCGTGGTCATTCTCTAAATGATTCAATACATTTACATTCAGCTGATTTATTTAAAACAGTAAAGGCACAAAGTGAATCTACAGTCTCGTGGAATAAAACGTTTCCCTTTAGGACAAATTGCTGCTGCAGAAACAGCAGCTTCAGTTAGAAAATAAGGTTTTTAGTTCAGGAAACTTTAAGAAAACGTAGTTTGACTCAGGAAATAACGTCAGTGGAAGTTAAAATAAAAATAACTTTAAATATTAAACCTCTATTGCATCATGTTACTACATGCAAACAATTATTAAAACTATTTTATTTGGTGAAAGTGTTTCATGAGCAATAGGGATAACCTCAAATGGTAAGTCCTTCAAAATAAAAGCCCCCCTCCTTTTTTTCTTTTTTTTTTTTTTTTACAATTAACTGTAAAAAGATTTCTAGAAAAATGAAGATGAAGTAATTATTGCCTAATTGCAATTTCTCTAAAAAGCTGTGATATAAAATCTGTCTTTTTACAGTTAGGCATGAAAAGGGGGCTTTTATTTTGAAGGACAGTGGATTTATGAAGTCACATGACCAGGATATCCCTATTGCTGATGGACACTAATAGACAATATGCAAAGTAATATTGCATACCACCTTTTTTACAGTTGGGCATGAAAAGAGGGCTTTTATTTTGGAAGGAAATATAATTTATGAGGTCACATGACCAGGATATCCCTATTGCTCACGTGAGCATCATCGTCTCATAAGGTCGTCTTTTATTTAATTTTGATGTTATAAGTATAATTATACATTTTTTTCCAATATGCTAAAAATAGACTTGTTGCCATAGGGATTAGGTTAACCATTTTACAGTTGGGCATTAAAAATAGGGCTTTTATTTTGGAAGGACATGATTATTTTTTTAGATTTAATTCAATTTTGATGTTTTAAACATAATTGTTTTTTTTTCTAATAGACAATATGTAAAATTCCTAGTGCATACAACCTTTTTACGGTTGTGCATGAAAAGAGGGCTTTTATTTTGGAAGGAAATACAATTTATGAGCTCACAGGATATCCCTATTCGTCATCATCGTCTCATAAGGTCGTCTTTTATTTAATTTTGATGTTGTAAATATAATTATACATTTTTTTAAATAGATTTGTTGCCATAGGGATTAGGTTAACCATTTTACAGTTGGGCATTAAAAAATATGGCCTTTATTTTGGAAGGAAATACAATTTATGAGGTCACATGACCAGGATATCCCTATTGCTGATGGACACGTGAGCATCACTGTCCCATAATTGAAGCTTATCACCAATTTTTTTTATTCTAATATGTTAAAATAGATGTTAGATCCTAGTGTATTCAACCTAATTACTTCTGTTTACAACTTTTTCTCTTTATTTTTGAATATATCTATTATTTAGACCATTTTCAGTAATAAAAACATGTATTTACCATGTCTAAGTAACATTTGATGCAGTAGAGGTTGAATTCGCTGCATTCACCAGAGTTTTCTGATGATTCCAACACATTTTAATCCTCTTTATGTTTGATTGTCTTCATAAAGGCTGTTCGTTTCAACGGTTTCCTGAACGTTTCCCAAACTAATTCCATCATCCGGAGTCTGAATAAACTATTGCTTCCTGAAGCGAACGGCGTGGTTTTCTCCCGTGTTTCTCTTCATCCTGGACGTTTATGCAGCTCTCTGCTGGAACGAGGACATCTTCCTGTGGAGAAACGCCTCCACATGAGGCCAGATCTTGTTGGTTTCTGTCCCAGAGAAGGTCTCGAGCACACCTTTACTCCTGGGAAGGTTGAAGAAAACGGAGAAGAATCATCACAATGCAGCAAAATCTAGTTTCTATCCTGTTGTGATTTATTCTGGAGTTCTTCCTTTTGGTGATAAACAGCATCTCAAACACTGAACAGAAGTGGGACGTTGCTAAATTTAACTCGACGGGAAAACAGAGTAATTAGTCCCAAAATAGTCGTATTGATGGATGTACTTTTAAACTGGGTCCTCAGCCTCTTTAGGAAACTTTCACTGTGTTTTTACCTCTTTTTTTATTGATTCTGATTAAAAACATTAAAGATATTTATTTAAATATTCATTTAAATCCTGTTGGAAGGAGAAAAACGCTGTTTGAACACATTTGAATGTAATTAAGACTTTTCTTTTAGTCATGCAGGCCACTGTGAGGAATGTGCAGACCCGCCCAGAGGTCAAAGGTCAGGGGAATTTATGACCTTTAACCTGTATTGTGCCGTTGATGTGAACAATATGGGCCCAGCCCAGTTTGTCTCTTTGATTTCTCTGTGGAGGCAACATAAGTTGTTGTAGTTCCAGCCATTTAATTCCATAAATACCCCTTTAGCTATTATATAGTTTCATATTGTTAGCATATAGCAACAAATCTATTTTAGCATATTAGAAAAAATGCTTTAATTTAATTAGATGTAAAAAAAAAAAAAGAGAAATGTTGATTACTTTCTTAGTGAGTTCCATTTTTTATTGGTGAAAATTTTCCAAAATTCTGAATAAGCTGCAATTTTCACATCCTCACATGTTAAATGTCCATCAGCAATAGGGATATCCTGGTCATGTGACCTCAAAGATGGTATGTCCTTCAAAATAAAAGCCTCCTTTTCACACCTTAACTGTTAAAACAGATTTTATATCACAGCGTTTTAGAAAAATGAAGATAAAGTTATTGTTGATATATGGCAACAAATCTATTTTAGCAGATTAGAAAAAATATATTAAATTTAATTAAATATTAAATAAAGTTTAAAGTAAAAAAAAAGAACTTTCAAATTTTCCATTTTTTAATTGAATTAAATGTTAATAAATACATTAATTAATTAAACCACCCTAGATAGATATTTACAGATAATGTCCATCAGCAATAGGGATATCCTGGTCATGTGACCTCATAAATGGTATGTCCTTCAAAATAAAAGCCCCCATTTCACACCTAACTATAAAAACATAGATTTTTAGATAAATTGCAATTTGGCAACAATTACTTTATCTTCATTTTTCTAGAAATCTATCTTTTTTCTGTTAATTGTAAAAAAAGGGGGCTTTTATTTTGAAGGACATACAATTTATGAGGTTATCCCTGTTGCTCATGAAACACTTTGACCAAATAAAATAGTTTTTACCATGTCTGAGTAATATTTCATGTGTTCTGTGACTGAAACAAATAACCCCCTGACTTTTATTAGTTAATTTCCAGTAGTTGTATGTCCATGTATGCAGATGATGATGTATTCTATCGTGTGTGTGTGTGAGTTGTACCTGTAATACTCCAGGACAGGTTCAGTCTGGGATTCGTAGGCCTTCAGTCGACTGGTGACCGTCTCCGGTGTGTCGTCGTCTCGTTGGACCAGAGGTTCCCCCGTCACGTCGTCCAGACCCTGCAGAAAACAACCGAATGTCGGACATTTCCTGAATAAACGGACCGAATCCACCACGATTAACAATAGGCTGCAACCCTGAAACCAGTCTGAATAAGGTGTGATGCAGCGTCTCTACGGCTAAAGCTGAGTAACATCTGTGGATCTGACTTTCATTTCATGCCCCAACTAAAACAATGTGAAGATGTTCCAACGCCGTTCTTTAAGGAATTCCTAAAATAACAGAATAAATCTGGTTTCTATTAAAACAACCATCCACTCCCCAAGGATCGTAGAAAAGAAACTCCCTCATAATAATTAGTATTTAACTCTATTACACAGTGTTTCCATATGGAAACAATTACTTTATCTTCATTTTTCTAGAAAACTGCGATTTAAATTATGTTTTTACAGTTGGGCATAAAAAGGAGGCTTTTATTTTGAAGGACATACAATTTATGAGGTCACATGACCAGGATTGCTGATGGACATTTAACATGTGAGCATCACTGTCTCACAATCAAAGGTCGACTTTTATTCTGAATTTTTGAAAATTTTAGCAAATTGGAAATTTCTGTTTTTTTTTTACTTTAAACTTTATTTAATATTGAATTAAATTTCTGTTTAAATTAAAATTTCCCTAATATGAAATAATATAAAATAGATTTGCTGCCATATATTAAATATAACTTTATCTTCATTTTCCCCTAAAAAGCTGTGATTTAAATCTATGTTTTAACAGTTAAGGCATGAAAAGGAGGCTTTTATTTTGAAGGACATATAATTTATGAAGTCACATGACCAGGATATCCCTATTGCTGATGAATATTGACATATAATTGGCAAGTGAGGGTGTGAATATCTAGAATATATAAATTTCTATCTAGGGTGGTTAAACTTTAATTCATTTATTTATTATTATTTTTTAAATAGAAAATTAGAAAAAATTGTTTTTTTAACATTTAATTCCACTTTGATTCCATTTTGCTTATAGACATGAGACATTTTCATCAAATAAAAAAAATAATCTCACCATCTGGGGTAAGAAAACTTTATTTATTTAATATTTAATTATATTTCTGTTATATTTTTTATGTGAATATATAAAATATGATAAATTCCTAGTGTATAAACCTAATGGAGTCAACTTATTCTTATATATTTCTTGAATATATCTATTATTTAGGTTATTTTAAGTAATAAAACACTTCTTTACCATCTAATATTTAATGTAATAGAAGGTTAATGTGTAGAATCTGCTTGTTATAATTAACCCAGTTATATTATAGAGTTTATTTCTAACTATAATTCATCCTGTTATATTATAGAGTTTATTTCTAACTATAATTCATCCAGTTATATTATAGAGTTTATTTCTAACTCCTTATTTAAACATGAAGCTCCTGTTTCTCTGACGTTTCTCCATGTTCCTGCTGATTTATTGGCGTCTTTCTCTCTTTCAGGCTGCATCACAACAACCAGAATGTAAATTTGACCCTGAATCATTAACTAGTTGTGAATGAACCAGAATCAATGGATCAATAGACTCATAGATCGACTCGTCACAGACAAACAATGAGCCACAAACAATCAACAACAAAACACTATGGGCCGATTCATTCTAAAAACCAAACCTGCTGTTTCTTTGGTTGTAAATCAGGTTTTTCTTGTTTTTTTCTCTTGTCTGTGAATTGGAACATTGACTTCACTGAAATCTGTAAAATCAGTTTCCCTGGAAACCTCTAAAAGGACCAATAAATATACTATATAATATAATATAATCTAAAAGAAATGCTAAATATCATAGAGTGAATAGTCACTGGGAACAAATGTGAAAAATCCTAATGGTGCAACCCTCTATTACATGGTGTTGCCATGGCAACAATTACTTTATCTTCATTTTTCTAAACGCTGTGATGTAAAATCTATGTTTTAACAGTTAAGGTGTGAAAAGGGGGCTTTTATTTTGAAGGACATACTATTTATGAGGTCACATGACCAGGATATCCCTATTGCTGATGGACATTTAACATGTGAGCATCATTTACAACGACTTTACAATTTACATACAATTTATGAGGTCACATGACCTTTTTGCTCATAGAAATGCAAAATTTTCATCAAATAAAAAATACATTTACGTAGTATTTAAACTATATATCTACTATAATACCAGACTAAACTATATAATATCTACTATTTAGGTCATTTTAAGTAATAAACCATTTTTATCATGTCTAAGTTAGATTTCATTCCTGTCTCCTGCAGCTTTGAAGGATGTTATAGACCTTTCTTCACTGAGGTGGAGGAAGGGGAGTAAAAAGGTGACGTCTTCATGTGATTTAATCCAATTACTTCTCGACCTTTGACCTCAGGCCTGATCAAAGAGCTGGAATCAAAGACGGCAGGACATCTTTAGATGTCACCTGACTGTCTAGAGGCATCATTGTCTTCCTCATTGTCATAGCAACAGAATCAGGGTGTTGCTAGGACAACAACAGAGGCTGTGGTAAATATCTGCAGTGGTTCAGAGACTATCCTCGTGTATGTATTTAATATATTTATTATTTATTCATCTTTCCTCCATGTTACATTCTGTTTCCTCCAGAAATTTCCTGCTTCACTAAAATGATCAGAGCTCTGTGTGTCGTCATGGAAACAGACACGATGCCTCAATGAACTGAATCTGCGTTAACGTTCTGCTGTGAAACAGCTTTAATGTGAGCAGCAGCTTCACAGAAATGGAGATTTAATGTTTATTCATTAATTTAAAGCTCAGAGGCTTCGTTTCACTTTAAAATAAAGGTATAGTAAGAGAAATTTAAAAAATTGTACTGTTACATTCATTTTAGATTAATTAAATTCTAATGTTATAAGCTTGTTTTAATCTGTTTTTACAGTTACTTAAACAGGGCTTTTATTTTGAAGGACATACAATGTATGAGGTCACATGACCAGGATATCCCTATTGCTGATGAAACACTTTGTCCACGTGTGAAACCACATAAATAAAAGAAGAATTAATAAATAAAATAAATCCAGTATTAATAACTAAATAAATCCAGTATTAATAACTAGATAAATCCAGTATTAATAACTAAATAAATCCAGTATTAATACCTAAATAAATCCAGTATTAATAACTAAATAAATCCAGTATTAATAACTAAATAAATCCAGTATTAATAACTAAATAAATCCAGTATTAATAAATGAAATAAATCCAGTATTAATAACTAAATAAATCCAGTATTAATAACTAAATAAATCCAGTATTAATAACTAAATAAATCCAGTATTAATAAATGAAATAAATCCAGTATTAATAACTAAATAAATCCAGTATTAATAACTAAATAAATCCAGTATTAATAACTAAATAAATCCAGTATTAATAAATGAAATAAATCCAGTATTAATAACTAAATAAATCCAGTATTAATAACTAAATAAATCCAGTATTAATAACTAAATAAATCCAGTATTAATAACTAAATAAATCCAGTATTAATAAATGAAATAAATCCAGTATTAATAACTAAATAAATCCAGTATTAATAACTAAATAAATCCAGTATTAATAACTAAATAAATCCAGTATTAATAAATGAAATAAATCCAGTATTAATAACTAAATAAATCCAGTATTAATAACTAAATAAATCCAGTATTAATAACTAAATAAATCCAGTATTAATAAATGAAATAAATCCAGTATTAATAACTAAATAAATCCAGTATTAATAACTAAATAAATCCAGTATTAATAACTAAATAAATCCAGTATTAATAAATGAAATAAATCCAGTATTAATAACTAAATAAATCCAGTATTAATAACTAGATAAATCCAGTATTAATAACTAAATAAATCCAGTATTAATAACTAGATAAATCCAGTATTAATAACTAAATAAATCCAGTATTAATAACTAAATAAATCCAGTATTAATACCTAAATAAGTCCAGTATTAATAACTAGATAAATCCAGTATTAATACCTAAATAAATCCAGTATTAATACCTAAATAAATCCAGTATTAATAACTAAATAAATCCAGTATTAATAACTAAATAAATCCAGTATTAATAACTAAATAAATCCAGTATTAATACCTAAATAAATCCAGTATTAATAACTAAATAAATCCAGTATTAATAACTAGATAAATCCAGTATTAATAACTAAATAAATCCAGTATTAATAACTAGATAAATCCAGTATTAATACCTAAATAAATCCAGTATTAATAACTAAATAAATCCAGTATTAATAACTAGATAAATCCAGTATTAATACCTAAATAAATCCAGTATTAATAACTAAATAAATCCAGTATTAATAACTAGATAAATCCAGTATTAATAAATAAATAAATCCAGTATTAATACCTAAATAAATCCAGTATTAATAACTAAATAAATCCAGTATTAATAACTAAATAAATCCAGTATTAATAACTAAATAAATCCAGTATTAATAACTAGATAAATCCAGTATTAATACCTAAATAAATCCAGTATTAATAACTAAATAAATCCAGTATTAATAACTAAATAAATCCAGTATTAATAACTAAATAAATCCAGTATTAATGAATAAATAAATCCAGTATTAATAACTAAATAAATCCAGTATTAATAACTAAATAAATCCAGTATTAATAACTAAATAAATCCAGTATTAATGAATAAATAAATCCAGTATTAATGAATAAATAAATCCAGTATTAATAACCAGAGTGTGTACTTACGGGGACTTTAGGAGGGTTGAAGTCCACGTTGTAGACTCGGCCGCTGCCCAGGTGAGTCCAGCGGGAGGTGAGTCTCTGTTTGATGGTCTGGAACGGGACGTTGAGGTTAATCACTGAATCCACCGTGTACACGTTATCCAGAGAATCAGCCTGGCCCAGGGTACGAGGGAAACCTGCACACATTTAATACAAATAACATATGAAGATAAGAGATAAAATGCTGTTTTACTGATGGGACAGGAAGTAAATAAGTTCAGTTCCAGATTATTATTCCTGGAGGGGACATTAAAAAAATAAATATTAAATAAATAAATAAATAATAATACTAATACTAAATAAATTAAATACTAAATACTAAATAAATAAATAACATGAAAAACAATAAGTAATAAATATTACTATTTATATTATATATTATTATTACTAAATAAAACACAATATATATTAAATACTAAATAAATAAATTAATTAAATGAATGAAACACAATAAATATTAAATACTAATAATAAAAAATAAATTAATTAAATGAAACAATAAATATTAAATACTAAATAAATAAGTAAATTAATAACATGAAAAACAAATATTAAATTATAATACTAAATACATAAACAAATAAAATGAAACACAACAAATATTAAATACTAAATAAATAACATGAAAAACAATAATATTAAATAATAATAATAAATACATAAATAACGAAATAAATAAATAAAATGAAACACAACAAATATTAAATATGAATATGAAATAAATAATTAAATGAAACAATAAATATTAAATACTAAATAAATAACATGAAAAATAATATTAAATAATAATAATAATAAATACATAAATAACGAAATAAATAAATAAAATGAAACACAATAAATATTAAATAATAATATATATTAATATATTCTTGATATATTTACCGTCCAGCAGCCAGCTGCTGTGGGCCGTTGCCTTCAGGTCACTGAGGATAAGACGGGAAATGACGTCGTCGGGTACGAGCTGACCCTGATCAATACAGGACTTCATCAATAGACCCAGCTCTGACACACACACACACACACACACACACACACACACACAGGAACAGGAAGATGCTGTTACTGATCACAGATTTAGGAATGTCAGCATTTTTTTAACGTATACATACCTAATTATTAACAACGTGTACTAAAGTGCCCTCTTTGGAGCCAAAACTTATGTTGCGGTGTCTTCTTAGGCTCAAGAAAGGTGTTAAAATGTCCTTTTGAAAGCTAAAAAGCAATTATAAAGTGCCCTCTAGGAGCCAAATCGGATGCTAAAGTGCCCTCTTGGAAGCTAAAAATGTGTTAAAGTGTCCCGTTGAGAGCTAAAATGTATGTTAAAGTGCCCTCTATGAGTCAGATCACACACTAAAGTGCCCTCTTGGGAGATAAATCATGCATCAAAGGAATTTCTTGGTAGATAAAAATCATGATAAAGTGTCCTCTTGCTACGTACCCTCTAGCTAAAAGCATGCTAAAATATCCTCTAGGACCTGAAATGTATGCTAAAGTGCCCTCCAGGAGCCAAATCGGATTCTAAAGTGCCCTCTTGGAAGCTAAATCGTGCGTTAAAGGAACTTCTTAGCTACAAAATCATGATAAAGTGCCCTCAACGACCTCTTGGAGGCAAAACACATGTTAAAGTGCCCTCTTAGGAGCTAAACGCATGCTAAAATATCCTCCAGGACCTGAAATGTGTGCTAAAGTGCCCTCTAGAAGCCAAATTATGTCCTAAAGTGCCCTTTTGGGAGCTAAAATGTGTGTTAAAGTGACCTCAAGGAGCCAAACCCTGTGCTAAAGTGTCCTCTTAAATGCTAAAAAGCTTGTTAAAGTGCCCTCTACGAGCCAAAATGTTAGCTAAAGTGCCCTTTTCACTGGTAAATCATGCTATATGTGCCCGTTTTACCCTTTTTTGCCCCTGTCCTTCAAACAGTCAATGCTCTCCACTGGGTTCAGTGTTTCTGCTTCTGTTGGACAGACTCCAAAGGAATTTCCCGTCTTTGCAGTAAAGACCTGACTGTGCTAATCTGTTGTTGTGATGTCACAACGTCGCCGAGCAGAGGAACCGATACAGGAAACGGCGACAAGCGGCTGAACTTGTGACACATAAAACTACAGGATGAGTTATTGAAGGTGTGAAACAGACACGTGTCAACACGTACTGGAAAAGATGTTTGAATAAAAGATGAGTAACATCTGTGGATCTGACTTTCATTTCATGCCCCAACTAAAAAATGTGAAGTTGTTCCAACGACATTCTTTAAGGAATTCCTAAAACTATCATCCCTCCCCCCACGGATCTTACAAAATAAAGTCCCTTAGTATTTAAAAAAAAAATAAACTAATACTTAACCCTCTTTTCATAGTGTTTTCATATGACTTTATCTTCATTTTTCTAAAAATCCAAGCTATAAAATCTATGTTTTTACAGTTAGGCGTGAAAAGAGGGCTTTTATTTTGAAGGACATACCATTTATGAGGTCACATGACCAGGATATCCCTATTGCTGATGGACTTTTAACATGTGAGCATCACTGTCTCATAATTGACTTTTATTCAGAATTTTGGAAATTTTTTACCAAATAAAAAATTTAACTTCATTTATTTTTTTACATTTAATTCAACTTTGATAAATTTTCACCAAATAAAAAAAATTCCTTACTATATCAGCGAAATAAATTTTATTACTATTATTATCACTTTACATTTAATTAAATTAAAAAAAAATATACAAAAGAATATACAACCTAATGGAGTCCCATTGACTTACATAGCATGAAACTATCCTGTTTACTTTATTTTAATATATCTATTATTTATTTATTTATATTTAATTTTAAGTAATTTAAAAAATTCAGAACATATTCTACCATGTCTATTTTATGCAATAGAGGGTTAAACTTTTTAATTTGTTTTTTTATTTCACTGCAATGAAACTGCTGTTATTCTAAGATTATGCAGACGCTGCTTCTTCCTTTTATAAAGTTATTATTAAAGCTTATTACAGGTGCATGTATAATAACATGTCATTGACTCTAAACCCTCGTCCAACCTTATCGTTACGCCTCTTTATCTTCATCCAAGGTGATATTGAGGAGTAAAGTCTGGTGTTTGCAGTAGAAACATAAAAAGCAACGCTCGGCATGAAATGTAAACCAGTTCCACCTGCAGCAGGATGAGTTATAGGAGTGTTATATCTCTATTTTGATGTTTTATTTCTATTTAAAACCTAATCAAGAATAAAACCATCATACAACTATATCTGCGTTCTCCTTCCTGCTTCTTCCCTTTAACCCACAGACATTATGATTTAGACGCAGCTATAAAACAATGACCTTTAATCTGAAATCCGTTCTTCAACTTTGGTCCAAAAATAATGCGACTTCCTGTCCTCCCCCTCATAAAAATCCACTTAACCACACTGTTGAATCAAAATAGATAAACCCTGAAGGAATTTCATGTTAATTTTTTGGCATATAATTAGTTTTTTAGTAGTTTTGAAGGGTTCTGAATTCAATTCTTCTGTATTCCAGGCTCAAAAATGTCCCATCATGCCTCAAAAATGAAGAAAAAGAAGGTAAAAACCTGAATATTAATATGATTTTATATGTTTTCACCCTTAAATCAAACATGTTGAACTAACATGTAAAGGTTATGATGGATTAACCCTTTTTAATTTAAGGTGGAATGAGCCAATTTAATGTAGTTGGTCCAACTATATTTAAAACGATGCACTCAACATATGCTAAATGCTAAATTAGCATATTATGATATCATTTTAAATATAGTTGTAACTACCCCATTAAAGTGGGTCACCCACACTTAAATCAAACATGTTGAACTAACATGTAAAAGTTATGTTGGATTAACTCTTTATAATTAAGTTGAAATAACCTTTAAAAGTTATGTTGGATTTACTCCTTGTAATTAAGTCACAGTAACACAAACACATTATGTCGACACAGCATATTTATTGCTAAACTAGCGTGTTATAATTTAATGGAAATACTTTCTATAAAGGTTATTTCAACTTAATTTGTTTGTGTTTGTAATTGTGTTACTGTGACTTAATTTCAAGGAGTAAATCCAACATAACTTTTACATGTTAGTTCAACATGTTTGATTTAAGTTTGGGTGACCCAATTAAATGGGGTAGATACATATATATATTTAAAACTATTTTTTTTGCTAAATTAACATGTTATAATATTTTATCATATTTTATCATCATGAACTAACATGTAAAAGTTATGTTGGATTAACTCTTTCTAATTAAGTTGAAACAACCGTTAAAAGTTATGTTGGATTAACTTTTTATAATTAAGTCACAGTAACAAACACAGCAAATTTACATTTATTTTTACATCACTCAACTATTTATTGCTAAACCAGCGTGTTACATGTCAGTTTGACATTATAATAAAATGATATTATACTATGCTAATTTAACAACTAGTTTTGTTGAGTCTATTATTTTAAATATAGTTGTAACTGGATCATTCAAACTTAAATCAAACATGTTGAACTAACATATAAAAGTTATGATGGATTAACCCTTTTTAATTAAGTTGAAACAACCTTTATAGAACATTTACATTTATGTCACTCAATAAAACTATTGCTTGCTAAATTACTGTGTTATATCAACTTAATTAAAAAGGGTTGAACCGTGTTAGTTCAACATGATTAGCATATTAAAATATGCTAATTCAGCTACAATTTAGTTAAATTAAAGTGTGTCACCCACACTAGAATCAATCAAACATGTAAAAGTTATGTTGGATTAACTCTTTCTAATTAAATTGAAATAACCGTTAAAAGTTATGTTGGATTTACTCCTTATAATTAAGTCACAGTAACACAAACACAGCAGATTTACATTCATGTCACTCAATAAAACTATTTATTGATAAACTGTGTGTTATAATTGGATGGAAATACTTTCTATAAAGGTTATTTCAACTTAATTATAAAGAGTTAATCCAACATAACTTTTACATGTTCGTTTAACCTGATAAAATATGATAAAATTATATTATAATATGCTAATTTAGTGAAAAAATGTTTAGTTGAATGTATAAATTTAAACATAGTTGTACCTACCCCATTAAATTAGGTCACCAAACTGATTATTATTGGATGGAAATAAACTTTCCATGATTTTTTTAGATAATCTGGTGTTGCAGCCTCTAAACAACACACTGATTTAGCTGTAAAACAAGCTCCTAGTGTTTGAGATGCATGTTCTAGTGAACGTGTAGCGTCTTACCGGTTTTAGCATTGATGTTGGCTCTCAGAATGTCTCCACTGGAGATGTGTTTCAGACCGAAACTTTTGGTAATGCGCGCGGACACCGTCCCCTTCCCGGAGCCGGGAGGTCCCATAATGACAGCGCGGAGAACCTTCTGAATCACCATCTCTGCTCGAATCAGCCTTTAGATGTGAAACTTTCTACCAGAGACAGAGAAATCCTCTCGTTCCCATGAAAAACCACCCTCCTCTCCTTCTGTGGATGCGCAGCCAGCCTGGATGGCGCTGCTTTACTTTCCTTTTTCTCCGGAGCGCAGCGCAGGGGCGCGTCTTTTTCTCCTTTTCTTTTTTTTTGGCAGCGAATCCAGTCTCCAACTGGACCTTGACTCGTATTTCCCCTCAGAAACAGGATGAGGTGGAGGAAGAGGAGGAGAAGGGGGAGGGGGAAGAAGGTGAGCTGTGGAGAGAGAGAGGGGGGGGGAGGCGGCTGAGGACGGAATCCCTCTGTGACGCACCACAAAAACCAGATCTCTGCAGAGGAAACTTCCCCATTTGGTGTCTCTGCTGCAGACGCGTTAGAATAAACGTTTATTCTAACGCGTTAGAATAAACGTTTATTCTAATGTTTGGTTCCCAGGAGGAAAAGGCTGGTTGGCATTAAAGCTGAGATGAATAAATCCCTGCAACAGACCTGCTGATTGGCAGATTTACAGCCTGGGATGAACAACCAATCTGCTGCCTGGTAATCAGCTTCTGAAATATCCAAGATTAAATTAACCCTTATAGGCTCTTTATTTTGCTTTATTTCCTTAGTGTCTTACTTATAACTGTGCAGCTCTTTTATAATATAAATGTCTGTAAATTTCTGTAAAAAAGCAACTCTTGCATCTACATATTTAGTTTTTTTAGCCACAAATTCCAATGTCCCTGTTTAAACCTGTAAAAATGTCAATAAACTCTATTCTATTCTTCTTATTTATTTATTACCACACCAGGAGGTCCTGCTGGGTTAATTCAGAGTCAAACTCATTTTATTTCATTGGTGACATCCAGACCATTTTGAGTCTATATGGGCTGAAACCAGTAAATCATTATAATAACCTCATAATAAGATCATGTATAAATGGGGCCTTCAGATTTCTCTTCTTTTCTTTTTCTTTTCATGCACAGAAGTAAAATTACAATTACAAGAACCATCCATTTACAAAAATAAGTGCAATTAAAAATATATATATTCTTATATTTATTCATATATTGTATTTCTACAGCTCTACAGCTGCTGTGGATCCAGGGACCAGATTGAACCCCTTTCTGGGCCGGTTCTGGTCCCCAGGCCACATGTTTGACACCCCTGCTTAAATTCAATATATTGAACCCATTTTTTGTTAAAATAGTCAGTAGATAAACTACTAAAATAACCAGAACTTACTCAATTTTAACCGTTTTTTCATACTACTTGGCTTGTTATAAACGCCATTATTGTCGATATAACACTGGAATAATTATAATTATGAACTTTCATATAAAAGTGACATTTTGCAGATAGTTAAAGTAGTAATATCAGTAATTACTATACACAAAAAATTATTAGAAGAAATCTTCACATAAATAAAATTGCTTTATTACAATAACTTACATTGCAATGAAAAAATGAAAAAAAAATGAAAAGCTGCATTTTTAAAATATTCAATCATCTGATATCAAAGGTACATTAATAACATGTGTAATAAACCAAACCGTTTGGTAATAAATCAAAATTTCAGCGAATTATAAATATTTCTGTGCAGATCTCTCACTTCAGGTTATAAATGGCCCGTCCCAATATGGCTGCCATCAGCGGCCATCTTGGGACGGGTTGAGAGACCTCTCTTCACCCGGTTGTTACATTTTAATCAATGATAATCCGGTGCCATCTTGTGGCCAACAACGGTATCGACACGTCTAACGGAAAAAAAAATACCGCCGCCTTTTTGACCCTCCCGCGTTGCCGTAACCTCGCCTCCCACCCACGTGTTCCTGGACAAACACACGTGGATTTCCACTGACGCCAGGGCAGCAAACAACAACAACATGGCCAGCCAGGGGCTCACCTATGACGGCTGCAATTTCTTCCGCCAGCGGCTGGTTTTATCCACGTTGAGCGGGAAACGGGTTAAAATAAAGAACATTAGATCCAGAGACGACAACCCGGGGCTCCGCGGTGAGTTTTAGCCGCTTTAAGCTCCTCATGTGGCGTCGCAGTTAGCTCCGAAGCTAACCAGAGCTAGCTGTTACGCAGTTGGGAGTGTGTTTAATAACTGGGCGTCAGGGGCTGGAGACAGTAATTAATGTAATTAACGATTTAATATTAGCACAAGTTACGTCTTTTATTCGGCACGTGGCAGTTATTCAGGTTAAATATCCGCCTTTATATTAGTTTAGTGTCTAAGTTAATACTTCGATGTCTCCAGATGTTTTCAATACTTCATGTAAATTATTCAGTTTCCTCAACTTTATTAACCCTTAGATGCAAAAATTACCAGTTATTTATTTTTATTTATTTTTTTGCTTTTTATTTTTTAATGAAAATATGTTATTGATATATATATATATATATATATATATATATATATATATATATATATATATCCCTAAAAGCATCTTTTGTTTTATTTATTTATTTAAACATATTTCAAACCTGAAATCCTTTTTGTGTGTAAATAAATTATAATACCAATAATTATTTTTGACCATTGCATTAAAACACATAATTTTTTATAATCTGCATCTAATGATTAATTTTTAAAACTTGTATTTTCTTATTTTTTGTGAAGACCTGACTGTAATTACTGGAATATTAAACTGAATTTCTTTATTCTCCTTCAGATTTTGAGGCCAGTTTCATCCGACTCCTCGATAAAGTGACAAATGGATCCAGAATAGAAATAAACCAAACAGGTGAGTGTTAAAATCAGAAATAAACTATTATAAATAAATAAACTATAACACTGTTTATGGTTGTGTGGTTAATTTAACTACTGGGATTAATAATATTATTAATTTTATTTAGTATTGTAATTATTTTACCTTTGTCAAACACGTCTGTCATTACTTCCTTGTTCCTTTACTGCAGAATTAATTAATTAATTAATTAATTAATTAATAATCTGCATAGCAATGTAAAACCATAGGTTAAGATCTTCATAAAAATTCATAAAATAAATTAGTGTTTTCCATGTTTTGCAGCATTTTTAATAACCAGATGTTAAAATTATGACAATTTTTTCTACGTTAGCATGTTTTTTAAAATTCTATTTAAAAAACTCCTTTACATAAAACATTAAAAGCATCAGGATACAATTAAAAACAGTTGATTAAAAGGGGAAAATTATATTAAATAAGATTAAAAAATCAAGAAATGGGGGAAAAAAGGGGGAAACATTAATAAAATCATACACTTCAGTTCCATCTTTAGCTCCAGGAAAAAGTGATAAAGATGGTTTTTTTCACCATTTTATGAACCAAACATCTTTAGATTGATAAATGAAAATAATGGTTCATTACATCCATTTAAAAATCCATTAAATATATTTTAAAACACTTTCTTTACATAAAACATCAAGAAACAATTTAAAAAACAGTCGATTAAAAAGAGAAAACAACTTAAATTAATTAAAATAAAATTAAAAATCAAGGAATTGAAGTAAAAATATATATATAAATGGTTAAATGTCTAATTATTAAACACCATTAGCTCCAGGAAACAGTGATAAAGATGTTTCTGATCTATAATAATGAAGTAATGTTCCTCCGCAGCCTCTTTTATATTTATCCAATCGTCTGTTTCATGTCATCTTAAAGGGACGGTGTTATTCTACCAGCCCGGCCTGTTGTACGGAGGTTCTATAGAACACGACTGTAACCTGCAGCGCTCCGTCGGGTATTACCTGGAGGCTCTGATGATGCTGGCTCCGTTCATGAAGACCACGCTGAAGGTCACGCTGAGAGGGGTCACCAACGACCCCAACGACCCCACGGTGAGGAGATACCAACACACTCATCTGCTGCTCTGCTGTAGTTTTACAGGTCAAAACCGTTGATTTCAAGAGAATTCTATGCATGTGTGACTCTGGTGATGGTAAATTATGGCCCAGAAATAATAATTAATAGATTAAATAGGACTTTAGGAGGTTCCTCAGTGAAATTAAAGCTCCAACACGTCACATACAGACTGATATAAAACTATAGACACACACACACTAGAGAAATATGTTAAAAACACACCTATAATAACAACATAAAGGAAAAATCTGTTTTATTACTACATGTTTTTGTAAAGGTCACAGTTTGAGGTAGATGAGTGGATTATAGATAGAAATAAATAAATGACACATGGTTAACTATTCTGTGTACATTATTATAGTCATTATGAATTATACATATATCTATAAATATATTAAGAGTATAGTACAAGTAATAAATATAGTAATAAATATAAAGTATAAGTTAAGATATTGAATAAAATGATATATATATATAAATAAAACTTGCAAGGATAGATTTATACACATATACATACAATAATAAAATAATATTTATTACTTCATAATAAGTAATGTTCTATATGACTATGATGTGTGTGTGTGTGTGTTTGTGTATATATGTGTGTGTGTGTGTATATGTGTGTGTGTATATATGTGTGTGTGTATATATATGTGTGTATATATATGTGTGTATATATGTGTGTGTGTATATATGTGTGTGTGTATATATATGTGTGTGTATATATATGTGTTCGTGTATATATGTGTGTGTGTATATATGTGTGTGTGTATATATATGTGTTCGTGTATATATGTGTGTGTGTATATATGTGTGTGTGTATATATATGTGTTCGTGTATATATGTGTGTGTGTATATATGTGTGTGTGTATATATATGTGTTCGTGTATATATGTGTGTGTGTATATATGTGTGTGTGTATATATATGTGTTCGTGTATATATGTGTGTGTGTATATATGTGTGTGTGTATATATATGTGTTCGTGTATATATGTGTGTGTGTGTATACGCTCTTGAAAAATGTCATAACTTTTGTATCAACAAAACTTATCTTATACTTCAAAATAAAAGCATGTGTATGTCTATGTATATATATTATTGTAGACATTAATATTTGTTAGTTATAGTTAATAATGTAATATTTGACATGTTTTAGGTAGTTTTTACCAGTGATTGATCATCAATCAGAATTATTATTATTATATATGACATTAGAATTAATGTATTAATGATATAATGAACCAGTTTCACTCACATTCACTTCACATCTTAAATAATCAAATTCAGCCTTTTTCACTCTCTAAATCCTCTTATTTTGTAATTTTCTATTTTCTAACATGTTATTGATCGTTATCAGTAAATCATCCTCTCAGCTGCAGCATCCTCTTCTTCTTTTCTTCTTCTCTGTGAGAATCTTCGCTCCAACGTGTAAAATGTCAACAAACCACAACGCCAGGAGTCGAGAGACGAGCTGAACGCCGTTGTCATGGAAACAGCTTGGTTTTATTCTTCGTGTGACGTGAAGCGTGTTTTAGTGATTAACGTGTTCCTGCTGCAGGTGGACCTGCTGAAAACTACAGCTCTGCCTCTGATGAAGAAGTTCGGCATCGATGGAGAGAACTTTGACCTGAAGGTGAGAACAACATGGTACACTACGTATCCCAGAAGTCACCGGGAGCTCAATAGAAGCAGCAGAAGAAGAACTTTTACCTGTTTGTAGCCAAAACTTTATTGAGAAATACAATAATTACAAATTCAAGTAAGAATCTCCACTTTGTTTTTATAGAAACAAACTAGAGCAAGAAAAAAGATTAACATCTCACTAAATATATACATATAAATAAATAACATGTATTTATATATGAGACATTAGAAAATAAAATAATAATAAATACATGTTACCATGTACCATGAGACATTTAATTTTATACAGTTAAGTATTAAAAATTGTTAGAAGTTCTTGTATTGGTCCATATTTGTAAGACAAGAGTAATAGAGACGAAAAAAAGATTTTAATTTAGTTTTTAACTGCATGTTAATACCATTTACATGCATGTATATGATATTTTCCCATAATATTGATCATATCAGATATTTCTTCTTGTATTTTAGGGTTTGATTCATATCTAAATGTGTGATATTCTCTATTGTAGATTAATCAATTATATAAGTTCTGACAGAAATTAACTTTTGACTCTACATCAGAAGAACATTTCTGGGTTCAAAGGATGGCCAAGATGGCTGCTGTCGTACGGCCAAGATGGCTGCAGTAGTGCGGCCAAGATGGCTGCAGTAGTGCGGCCAAGATGGCTGCTGTAGTACGGCCAAGATGGCTGCTGTAGTACGGCCAAGATGGCTGCTGTAGTACGGCCAAGATGGCTGCTGTAGCACAGCCAAGATGGCTGCTGTAGCACGGCCAAGATGGCTGCTGTAGCACGGCCAAGATGGCTGCTGTAGCACGGCCAAGATGGCTGCTGTAGCGCGGCCAAGATGGCTGCTGTCGCACGGCCATGATGGCTGCTGTAGCACGGCCAAGATGGCTGCTGTAGTACGGCCAAGATGGCTGCTGTAGCACGGCCAAGATGGCTGCTGTAGTACGGCCATGATGGCTGCTGGCTAGCTTCCTACATAGAAGCTACTACTGTGGTGTTGGAGTAGTTGATGCTAACTGATGCTAACTAGTAGCAGCTAAGGGCTAGTAGCAGCTATGCTAACTAGAAGTAGCTCATTTTCTCCTCCTGCTGCTCCTCCAGGTGATGAAGAGAGGAATGGCTCCTGGTGGAGGAGGGGAGGTGGTCTTCACGTGTCCGGTGAGGAGAACCATACGACCTCTGCAGCTAACGGACCCCGGGAAGATCAAGAGGATCAGAGGGATGGCGTATCCTGCTCAGGAAAAACAAAACCAGTGATTATGGATTAATGTTATCGATTAACCGTCCTTGACGACCACACCAGATATTCTGTGAGGGTTTCTCCTCAGATGGCCAACAGGATCGTAGAATCAGCGCGAGGCGTCCTCAACCAGTTCATCCCAGACATCTACATCTACACCGACCACATGAAAGGAGCCAACTCTGGGAAGTGAGTAACATCATGATGGTGATGGATCACAGGTTCATCACCAGGTCTGTTGCTGCTCCTCCTCTTCTCCTCCAGGTTCTTCTCCTCCTCTCCTCCTCCAGGTTCCAACTCCTCCAGGTTCTAACTCCTCGTCTTCTCCTCCAGGTTACAACTCCTCCTCTTCTCCTCCTCTTCTCCTCCGGGTTCTAACTCCTCCTCTTCTCCTCCGGGTTCTAACTCCTCCTCTTCTCCTCCGGGTTCTAACTCCTCCTCTTCTCCTCCGGGTTCTAACTCCTCCTCTTCTCCTCCGGGTTCTAACTCCTCCTCTTCTCCTCCGGGGTCTAACTCCTCCTCTTCTCCTCCGGGGTCTAACTCCTCCTCTTCTCCTCCAGGTTCTAACTCCTCCTCCAGGTTCTAACTCCTCCTCTTCTCCTCCAGGTTCTAACTCCTCCTCTTCTCCTCCAGGTTCTAACTCCTCCTCTCCTCCTCCAGGTTCTAACTCCTCCTCCTCCAGGTTCTAACTCCTCCTCCTCCAGGTTCTAACTCCTCCTCCTCCAGGTTCTAACTCCTCTTCTCCTCCAGGTTCTAACTCCTCTTCTCCTCCAGGTTCTAACTCCTCCTCTTCTCCTCCAGGTTCTAACTCCTCCTCTTCTCCTCCAGGTTCTAACTCCTCCTCTTCTCCTCCAGGTTCTAACTCCTCCTCTTCTCCTCCAGGTTCTAACTCCTCTTCTCCTCCAGGGTCTAACTCCTCTTCTCCTCCAGGGTCTAACTCCTCCTCTTCTCCTCCAGGTCTCCAGGTTTCGGTCTGACTCTCGTAGCTGAGACGTTGAACGGCTGCTTCCTCAGCGCCGAGATGTCGTCGACGCCTCAGGGTCAAGGAGACGTCGTCCTGCCAGAAGAACTCGGACGCAGCTGTGCTCAGCTGCTGCTGGAGGAGGTTCATCGGGTAGGAGACGCCACCATAACACACATTTATAAATGTTTAATATCATCATAGTGTAAAAGATCCAAGCAGTAAACACAAGAGGGAACACTGTCAGAAGTGAACAGTGTCAATAAAGTTAATGACATTTGTATATTATTGTGCATTAGATTTAAAGAATGTGGTTATTATATATAATAAGGATCAGTGGTGTACGCCTAGTAAAAC